>JAVRXN010000007.1:40905510-40985510 GCA_033556935.1 Timema podura | reverse complement strand
GATAAAATTACCTTTAAATATATCCTCCACGTCTTTAAAGTAAGAAGATATTGGGCGACACCAAATATTTCCATAAATAATGATCTAGGGAAATGTTTTCAATTCTAACTATTGTTTATATTCTATAGGCTTTTAAATAAAAAACATTTCCAAACAATTATACATTATCTATTTTAATTATTTTATTGTAAAAAAACTTTGATAATAAATATTGAAAATAGCCCACTGGTGGCAAAAGACCCGTTAGAGGCGGTTTATGAGTGCCTTAATCACGTAACAGCCTTTGGCCGGCATGGTATATGTGTGTGTTTGCGTATATCACGTCTTACTACCCGTCCGAGTTGTCATATTTAATGTAAGGAGGATGGAAGATATTATTATTAATATTTGAGTATTTAACGTGCGCTTTCTGAACCAACTGATTATATTAGCACACGACTTATAAACAAAATAAATCTAGACAATACATAACACCAAACCCCCTCCGGCTGTTAATTCATCACCGTGAAAGGGGGAACCCACACTTCACCAATGATAAATTTTTCAACCATGCCTGGTATCAAACCCGGGACTCTTATCTCAGTAGATAAACACGTTAACGACAGAGCTAAGGTGAAGGACCAATTGGAAGGCTTAATTGAGAGTAAACATACCACCATTTACGTCAAGAAAGAGAAAGAGAGAAATAATTTAAAGGTAAACCCCCTTCGGTACATCCGACATCAGAAACTCGAACCCTGACCTTCGCGTCATCAGCAATCCAGCATTGTATCAATGTCTACACCAATATAATCGTTTACATTCCCCTATAGGATAGCCTTAAAACTAATTGTGTCGGCATACACACTGTGTATAACACAATGACATTTTCTCTGTTGGCATTTCCCCTTGGCTCATTTTTTTTAATGGCAATCTACTTTTGGTAGCTTGCAGCTCCTATTATCCTCATCTCGTGGGTTAAGCCGATCATAGCCCCCCTCGAAGAGTAGAAGTGGGTTATGGCCACCCTTCTCTCCCCACTCACAGCCCTCCAAGAAGAGAACAGCCCACAATCCGCTGGTTGGAGAGGTAGGAATTTATAACGGCGGAATGCGTGAGTACTTTGAGGTATGAGGGGGGGATTAGGATTAGATATCAGCTTGGACTGAGCTGCGAGCATTGTGGCTGGCAATGTTGCATATGTTACACTTCCCGATTTATAGTACAGTCCAATTTTAATAGGGACAGCCTTATCTCACAGCTATAAAAGTTACTCGATCTAATTTCATGTATTCATACATCAAGTTATGTGATCTGAATATGACACTTTTGAAATATATTATCAATACATTAAAAACTAACACTAATAATATAGTAGGGCTTGTGGATTGTTACATCAATGGTTGCATATCATCACAATAAAATGCCATTAAAAACATTTTATTGTAAAAAGTTATATAGAATGAGGCCTCATTCGACTTTCTGGTTAAAGGTTTACTCGTCAAAAGTTATCAACCATTCATGTCGGTGTTTAATTTTAACAAAACGTATATTTTTTTCCCTTAACACCCCAAAAAAACTTTAAAACGACCCCTCTACCACCTCTTTGTGTCGTTTGCACCATGCCACCCAATGTAAAGAGAATAGAAGGTGGCGCCAGATGAGAAAGACATCTGATTGGCTGAACTTATAACGTCACTCAGTACATACGTCAGGGCAACACATACACAAAGATATTGGAAGACAAACAACTGTAAGTTGTTAAAAATCTGGTCACCTTTTAGAACTTTAAATAATAAATAAACATTTAAAATCCCCACCACTGTCCAATTAACGTCGTTAGTCTACTCATTTAAAAAATATGTATATGTGGCTGTTTTAGTACTAAAATATAACTGCTGTGTATTGGGGGACGTAAGTGATGACATAATCATTAATCAAATCTCTCCATGTGGTGCTACCTTTCTAGTCTCTTTACATTGACACCATTGAAGTAAAAATTGAGTTGCTATTTTTAACCAAAGATAAATATTTTATTACCGATAAACAATCATACATAAATCAAGGTTTCCATGGGGATGTAAACAAAGAATGATTATTCATTTGAGACACTGAGCATAAATCTGAAAAACTGGGAATTCGCTAGTAAAACTAGGTTTACGTTGGAATCTACAATATTTGCCTACATCCTGTACCCATAACCTTTAAAATAAGTGGTAATTCATTAAAATCGTAACCTTTAAAATAAGCTCAGCAATCTTCTATAATTTCAACTACCGGAAATAGACCTATTAAACTATATTTAAAATAAATGGTACGGAACTCCACACGGACTTTCTCGCTTTATTGTTTAAAAATTGAGATATTTACTCAAAATTCGTTATATAATATACACTAGCAAACCCGGGAAAAAATTGCATTATACAAATGCAAAACTTTTTGACTCACGGTTTTAAATTTTAGAATTTTATTTTTAAAGAATTAACGTCTTGTTTGTATATTTGGACCAATAAAAAATATCGATATTGGGTCCCCAAGGGTCAACACTTCGTATAAAATTTGATTTCCGGTTAAAATTTTCGGCATTTTATTAGGATTGCACATCTTATGGTTATCGATTGCTATTAAATCTTTCTTTTATAAATTTTGACCAATAAAATAGGTAAATATTGATATTAAGTCTAAATGAGAGATGATATAACGTTATAGCGATTTGTAAATGGATTATCTATTTTCACCCTAAGAAATGCTATATTAGTTGGCAAATAAAAGAGAACATTGCAAACCACTTTTAGGGTTTGGGGTCTTGAATATCGTTAACTCTCAACATTCGGGTAGATTTTTTGACGGTCGTAAGTACTTCCTTAAAGTGTGGCAAAGTTAAAAAATTATATATAATATATTTGCGATAGCTTGAAAACTTTTAGTTTTATAAAAATATATTTCAAGTAAAATATGTATTATTATAAATAGCTACATGTATGCAATAAAAAATATGCTTTTATCTCAAAATAAGAAAAAAATTAGAAATTAGAATTTACCACAGACTTAATCTGTTCACGAAAATTGAGATAGCTATTGATTTGTAATATTGATCAATCTTAGAAATGAAATTATCAAAATGTTAATCCGATTTTGATATTGAATTTTTATCTTTCGCCTTAGGGAACTACCTTAATTTTAGGGTTGATATCCAAACCAAAATTCTTGGGGTAGCCCTAAGAACACTAGATACAGTTTTAGACCCAATCGGATTAAAATAGTTTTAGCTCTAGCTATGCAGACTGACAGACAGATGGATGGACAGACAGATAGACAGACAGACAGAGGTTTGACAGACAGACAGACAAGACGGCATTGCGAAAACCACTTTTTGGGTTCGGGGGGTCATTAGACATCGACATCCATCAACATTTTGGGTTAATTATTTTTTTTTAGGTCGCAATATTTTACCTTTAGTTTTCGAAAAGTTAAAATATAAATGTATTTGCGTATAGCTTGAAAGTTATTGGTTTTATAAAAAATATGTTTCAAATAAAAGGCTTGTATTATAAATAGATCTACATATTTGTTATGATAAGTAATTTCATATCTCAGATAGTTTCGAAGATATGATAAAAATTGATAATTTACGCATGAGTCTGGAACCCTTAAAGTCATTTTGTTGAAATATTGAGAGTATCCATTTTGCTTGTAATATTTATAAATGTTTTGAAATGAAATTTAATCAAAATCGTTAGAGCCGACTTTAGAAAATTGACTTTTTCTCTTTTGCCCTTCAGTAAACTACCAATAATTTTAGGGTAGATATCCAATTCCAAAACCCCTCGGGGCAACCCTATGAAAACCCTAGATACCAAGTATTAGCCCGATTGTCAAAATAGTTTAGGCTCTAGTCGGAGGCACAGACAGACAGACACACAGACGGAAATTCCAAAACTACTTTTTCGGATTCGGGGTCATGAAACGTCGATATTCATCATAATTTCGAGTTAGATTTTTTTTACGATCACAATACTTTCTCTATCTGTAAGATAGCGAGAAAGTAAAAATATGTTGTTAATACCGAATCAAAAATATGTATTTTATAAAATCTTCCTATGAAAATTGTACTGAGTTACACACACTTTTTAATAAAATAGATTGCATTTGAAATAAATGTTAATATTTGAAGTATATTATACATTATACGTTTCCATGGGAGGGTATGAAACAATGTTTTAAGACCACCCTTCGGTACACCTAACCTAGATTCGAACCGTCACTGTCAGTCCAGTATGTTATGAGAGTTGCGCCTTAGACCACGTAACCACTGATGTGGGTGGTTTTGAAACTTAAAAATAACACATAAATTTCCGATGTCCTTTTAATCTTTAGTATTTTTTTACTTATCAAATTAATTCACATAAATGTGATTTACCTCTACATATCCATTTTAGTTTTTATTTAATGTTCAATTGGAAATTTTACGTGCAGTATATTCATTACGCTAATGTGTTAGGGATGAGAAAGGTTGAATTTATTATAAATGTACATGCATTTACATGGAGGGAGAGTATGAAACAATTAATTAAAAAACACCCTCAGTATACTATGCGGGGACTTGAACACCAACCTCCAACCCAACCAAAACAGATTAAATGAACCTGACATTTAGACATCGTGCCACCGTTTCAGATGTGTAAATTATTAATTCAAGACTAATATTCCCTTTAGTATTACGTATCACGTGGGAATGTCCTGATCACGAAATTAAATGTAACATATATGTTTCTTGAGAGCTGTCGAGAACAAGTGTAAAAATTTGTTCGTGAAGCAAAGTGTTTACTGGAATTAACTGAGAATGAAATGGAATGTTTGTTTATAGTTTATCTCTTCTCTTTTTTTGTCGGTAGTTAACGAGAGTTTCAGCTATTAAAAGACCTGCGAGCTCTCGTGCACGAACTTCATTAAAGTTACAGAACAAACATATTTAGTGCTCAATGTTAATGTTGTAGTTGAAGATGCTAATTTTTATATTATCAACTATAGATTTTTTTTTTCCTGGATTAAAGAGAATCAACGTTCCATTACACTGCCCTGGATCACCTCTCTAAGCTTTAAACCCAACGTTCCACTACACTGCACTGCTCAACAACCCTCTAAGTTTTAAGCTCAACGTCCCACTATACTGCATTGCTCAACCCTCTAAATTTTAAGCTCAATTTTCCATTACACTGCATTGCTCATCTCTCTAAACTTTAAGCTCAACGTTCCACTACACTGCACTGCTCACCCCTCTAAATTGTAGGCTCAAAGTTCCACTACACTACACTGCTGCCCCCCCCCCCCCCCCTCGGTGACGTACGAATCGCAGAGTTATATGATTACGTTTTCTAAACATATATACCTATATTTCTCCGGTTGTTATGTACCTTCAAACGTTTGCGCTGAAATTTAATCTTCCACGAACCACACACCCGTCATATACATTGAAGACAATAGTGGAAAAATAAAAGTTCTTGGTTGATAAAATGTATAGAGTATAATTGTAAAAAAATATCGATGTTCGGTTTTTTCAAAGAGGTATCATGTAAATGTTTACCTTAGGATTTAGGGAAGGGCTCAAATTCACATAGGAATGGTACCATTATAACGATGGGGCGGAATTTAAATCAAAAAATTAAAATGGCCAAGGAAGCTTTCAAAAAGAAGGGGTTACTGCTGACCAGTAAGTTGAGTTTGGAACTGTAGAAGAAAGTGATGAAATGCTACGTTTGGAGCATCGCGCTGTATGGAGTAGAAACTTGGACTCTTAGGAATATGGAAAAGAAACACTTAGAAAGATTTTAAATGTGATGCTTGAGAATATTTGAGAAGATAAGGTGGGCAGACAGGGTGACAAATGAAGTCCTAAGAAGAGTGGATGAGAAGAGAACCATTTTGGGTGTGATTCTTTGGTTCAGAGATAACTGGATCGAACACATCCCTAGGAGGAACTGTCTTCTGCATGACGTCATAGAGGGAAAGGTTGACGGAAAGAGGAGCTTAGGAAAGAGAGCTTAGGAAAGAAGAGCTTAAGAAAAAAGAGCTTAGGAAGGATGAGGACTCAAATTTTAGATGACTTGAAGGAAGAAATACCATTTTGGGAGCTAAAGGAGAAGGCAGAGGACAGGGCGCATGGGCGGTCTAATTTCACTAACAAAAGGAATGGACCTATCGTAAAACAACAAATAATAATAATTACTATATCAAAATTATATATATTTGTGTTTATATATATTATGGGATATATTTATATAAAAATAAGTCCATGTAATTGTATTCTTTGAATCAATTAATTATAAAATTATTATTTTATGTTTAATAGTGTACATAGTGTGGACATGCGGCAGTGGACCTAAAATTATAAGACCTAAAGTCACAACTCCTAAACTAAATTTCTTAGCTTCATAACACCTAACTTTATAAGACCTAATTTTATAAGACCTAACTTCATAGCACCTAATTTTATAACTCCTAATTTTACTAGACCTAAAAGCACTGGACCTAAAATTCATTTTTCATCGATTACTTTAAAATATCTTTAACTGTTCAAACAGGCAGTGGACCTAAAGGCATAAGACCTAATTTTATAAGACCTAATTTCACAAGACCTAACTTCACTGGACCTAATTTTATAAGACCTAACCCCACAAGACCTAATCTCACAATCCAACAAGCACAAGACCTAACCTCACAAGACCTAAATTCATAAGACCTAAATTTATATGGCATGCCGGCATAAGTCCTAAAACTACATTCTTTTTAACACAATGATAGGAACACAGACAAAGACGTCAGTTTTGTCTTGTCTAATTTTCTGAGGAATGGGAGGTCGTAGTTTAAATCCTGCTGGGTGTATTTCGCTCGTCATATAAAACATACCATTATCGATAAAGTGGTTTTAATAAACACGGCCAAAACGCTTGGAATGTGGAATAATGTCAAGCTCATCTAATCTAGTTTTCCACTGACAAGGAAGTTGGGATTAGAACCTTGGCCGAGCGTACCGAGGTATTTTTCTAGAGTATTCCTCACTCTCTTTTCAAGCAAATGTGGGAACATTTCCCCTAAATTATTCCTTCCTCGGTCACTTTAAAATAGTGAAATTAAATGCGGATAGTTCGAACGAGAAGTAAGATGAAAATCTCTGGCAGGTAGGATTGCCTCAATGTTAATAATCTCGACTGACGTGGACAGCTTTTATTTAGGAAGTATTTGTCTATCCTTTACAGGTATGCTAGAAGTGTTTTTCCACTTATTTGTTTACTCATTCTCTCTTCACGTATCTCACCGTATTTAAAATAAAAAGATATTAAAAATGTATTGTGGAGACATAATTATTATTAACTAAAATAAAATTTAACTGTGCAATAATCGTGGCCCAAATTTTTGTCACCCGTATCATGTATTTACTAGCACGCTCAGGCTATCCACATTTTTTCACAATGGTGTAAGAAAGAGAAATGTACAATTTAGAGGATATGTAGTCTCATTTGCGTGGAGGAAAACTCAGAAACCATTTATTAAAACTCACCCTCACTTGACTGGAATTTGAACCGGGTCTCGCCATCATCAAAAATTCAGTCTATTCTCTGAATCATTCGATCACCGATGTGGACTAAAGTGCAGTTATTGAGGGAACAAACCAAATATCATTATTGGATGCTTGTATTTTATCAGCTTAATCTAATGGAATATGGGATTAGAAAACTTCACTTATTTGTTGAGTCAATTAATGAGTAATTCTTATTAAAATACATATTATATACTATTATATTTTAACCGATGAAAGTCGAAAGTCTTTAGAGCCGAAACAATCACATAAATAGGTAGCATATATAAATAGTATTTATAAAATGTGAGTTTATTTTATTGAAAGCCAAAGTATGTTAACATTAGGGCCTAATATATTAATTACCCTAATTAATCACTTAGGAAAATTCAAAATGGCCTCCAAAATACCTTACAACGTTATGTGGAAATCAGAGCTGGCCGCCACCAAAATCAAAGATGGCCACTCCTATACCTTATAAGCATAGCTGGAGCCCATTGATCTCTATATTATAACTGGATGGACATCTGCGGCTAAAATTTTTGAGCTGTCATTTGTACAACATTGTGTAAGAGAGAAGGAAACATTAGGGTATCTCTTTCTCTCTTATACACATACAAGGCAATGTGGCATTTAAACATAATTCGCTAATTTTATTGAATTTAGGAGATATATCAATGTATGATTAGTTAAACGAAATAAATGGGTTAGTAAAAGGTTTGAAGGGCATAACTAATTTCAACACTCATGACTTGTTTCTTTAAATAAGTTGATTTAGGCTAAAATAGTAATATTTCCTACACGCCTATACGCTAAATGATCGTTTGAACGTAAGACTTCTACACAAAATTTTGTAGCTCGAACAAAATTAGCCTGGTTTTTAGCAAATATTTCATTATAGTTATCTAACATTAAATATAATATGGCTTTTGAAAGCAAAAGGCAATACACGCTAAGAGCCAACTTAATAATATTATAATATAGTAATACTTCGTATGAACCTCTAGCCTAAATGATAATTTGAATACAAAACTACTACACAAAGTTTGTCATTTAAACGAACGTAAGTAAGTTTGAAGCTACCTTTTTTCATTTTAGATATCGAACTCTAAACATAATATTGTTTCTGAAACCAATATATTAGCTAATAACCAATTTAAACATACTGTAATCTTGGCAGAATGTAAACCACATTGGCTTTAGCTACTTATTTTAATATATCAAAGATTTTATTCTTATTTGTACAATGTCACATTTAAAATTGAATAATTGTATATCCTCTAATGTAAATGTGTCTTGAGTCAAGTAGGGTATAAACAAACTTTTATTCACGAGAGACACGTTTTGCTCAAGAACATTAAAAGAAACCGTTAAATTTGTCCTCTAGCTAGCAAGCAGACGACAAACTTGGTGTCACGATTTGGTCCGTTGCAAGGGGTGTGTTAGAGAGAAATACGCCATGGATTATTATTATGATTACTATTATTAGCCATCTTAATTTTGTTTTACATGTCTTTCTTTACAATTTTATAAAGGAGCTACAACTTAGCTTTGTTCGAGAATATTCAGTTCATCTTGACGAATATGAAGCATACAGTTTTTCTAAGCACCGCAGGATTGTTTACGATAACTGCACTATTGATAAGGTCGTAATATATCAATGACAATGTGGGTAATAAACCTATTTATATAAAAAAATAATGCTGCATTATATTACCCAGCCAAAATATTGACACTTTTGAATCACTAAGGTAGAAATGAAGAAGGTATAATGTAAAGTAATTATCACTGTATTTGCATGGAGTTGGAGTGGGAAACCATAAAGGAAAATACACCTCAGTACACATAGGTCATATGCCAGAACGAGTTGGGTTTTAAAAAGTAAACACTCAACTCCAAGAAATTACTTATGGACTAGGGATAGAGTGAAAACCTCACTTCCGAGAAATGAATAGTGTGAAGCCACGCTTACACGAGGCCAGTTGATAGCAGGTTAGACGCGTCAATTTTCGAATTTGCCTGACAAATGGCCTCGTGTATACGTGGCAAAAGTAAAGAATGAGTAAGGAAAATTTTGCTCGGGACTGCACTTCTGTTTAATTTGTCCTATCTAAGCCTTTTTTTGGTAATGAGTATTAACCCACACTTCTCACTTACTCATTTTCGTTCTTGTATACCGCCTATAGCCAGGAATATCTCCTCAGCCTCTGACACTGTAAAACCAGATCGAGACTGAAACTTTTTCGGAGGGATGGGGAAGGAGGAGGAGGAGGAAAACTTGCTAAGGAGTCAGTATCATCTGGCTTACCGGTGAAGAAGATTTGGATTCGAGTCCCGGCTGGAATCACCCACTTTACTGGAAAGGATTTTCTATCCTTTTTTCTAGGAATATGCTGGTATACTTCCGCTTGAATTACTTCCTGATACTTAAATAGGGAGATTCAGATAATTCTGGGGGGAATTTTTTTATTAAAATGGGGGACATCGACGCCGCCCCCTCCCCTGGCGTTGTGACGTCCCCACCCCACCTCTTCGTCCCTTATTAATTGCATTGATTAATTAACTACTTTAATTAATCGCTTTGAACAATTCAAAATAGCCACCAAAATACCTTAAAACGTTATGTGGAAATCCAAGATGGTCGCTAAAAATCCTTACAACTTTATATGAAAATCCAAAAGGACCGCCCTATACCTTATAACGTGATGTGGAAATTCTAGATGGCCGCCACCAAAATTAAAGCTCGCCACCCCTATAACTTATAAGTAGAGGGGGATACAGAACCCTAAAGCCCATCAACGCGACCTCATGATGACAAATTCCGTACGCCCAGCAACGAATTTACATTCTTTCTCCAGGTGAATGCTGATGCACTTGACATATTCTGAATACCTCCTCTACACCACATCCTCAACAACCTAACTCCACAGCGGTAAATTACCTACGTTTCCTCCTAAGGTTATGACATTTCTTCCCTTTGACTTACCTTTATCTCCCTGACACACCCATTTTTGCTGAAAAATTCCCTTTTTGATACTATTAACATTATTTTTGACAGGTATTGCCCCCTGAGCCCAAGAGCCCACAATAGTAGTTACCCTTGACGCTCTGAAACCTCTTCCAAAATGACGTCCCGACGCCCCCAACACCCGGACCTCATAACGGTAATTTACCCTCAACGTCTGGACGCCCCACGAACACGACACCCGCGGCACTCCCAACAACTCGAACCCATAGCTGTAAATACCTGGCGCCCTGTTGCTCCTAGAAACTCAAGCTCATATCAATAACTTCTCATCCTGACCCCCTCTCTCCCAACCAGAGCAGGTATCGACAGGCTTTCCACCCCCTTTCCTCTAACCCCTGTCTCCATACCCTACATTCTCTAACCCGCACGACAATTTAGAGATGGCGGCATGGGATTAAAAATAGAAATAAAATCTTATTAAAATATAATTAAAGTTATATTTAACCTTATAGTGTGATGTGGAAAATCACAATGGATCCCTACCCCACCCCCCTTTTTGTACTCAGCCTATGCAGGTCCCGATATGCACCCTCAACCCAAGGTTATATAGCCCTCAAGGCAAGGTAGTTGGTTCTAAAATCTAGGAGGTGATGAATTATTTTAATGTTTTTTAATGTTGTTTATTTGATGATCACGATGGGCCTGAATATTTTTGATGATATGGAAGTTATAATTTATTACACCTAGCCTTATAAGACCTAACGGCACAAGACCTAACGGCACAAGACCTAACGGCACAAGACCTAAATGCTACAAGAACTAAAACCCATAAGACCTAAATTTATAAGACCTAATTTTAATAAGACCTAACTTCATAGCACCTAATTTTATAACTCCTAATTTTACTAGACCTAAAAGCACTGGACCTAAAATTCATTTTTCATCGATTACTTTAAAATATCTTTAACTGTTCAAACAGGCAGAGGACCTAAAGGCACAAGACCTAATTTTATAAGACCTAATTTCATAAGACCTAACTTCACTGGACCTAATTTTATAAGACCTAAAGTCATAGCTCCTAAACTTTAGGTCTTGTGAAATTAGGTCCACTGCATGTCATCCCATAGTGTGACTAGCAGTAATATATGCTGTCATTGCAGTGTGTGTTGATCTAATACATAGCAGAATGTGTGTTCACACCAGATAATTAGTTTGCATATGAGTTTCAATACCCGGACGATAACAAGAAACCGCCAATTATTAATATAAGCGCTATAATCATGCGAGCCGGAACTTTAAGTTATATAATCCGACTAAAGTAGATAAGTTTAATCAAATAAAAACTAATGTTGAGACGCTATATGAAGGTATATTTATAGCACTCAAACATATTATTGGTGGTCATCATTGAAAAACTGTAGCTTTGTTATTTTATCTTACAAAAGAGACCGCTGTAGAGCAGGGATCGGAAACAAGTTGGTAGCATGGCAATTTCCAGCCAATCGCGTCAGAAAACTACATAATCATTAGGAGTCTAAGCCCACAAATATATCAAGTATTTTCAAATAATATTTGAGTGTGAACAAGATAAATTTGGTTGGTGTTAATCGGTAACATTATTAAAAAAATTAAATAGTTTATAATGAAAATATAGATTCTATATATTTTTACTTTCTCTTGATCCATCGGAGAGAGAATTATTGTGCTCGTCAACAACAACAAAACTAGCTCAAGATTTTAATAATTAATGTCAACGTTTCATGACCCCCTGAAACCTAAAAAGTGATTTTCATGATGATATCTGTCTGTATCTTGACCTAGAGCCTGCCTAAACCATTTTACCTATCGGGCTGAAACATGGTATTTAGGTTTTCATAGGGTTATCCGGGGGGATTATGGAACTAGATATCAAAACCTAAGTTTAAGGATAGTTTACTGAAAGTTAGAATGGGAAGAAATCGATTTTCTTTAAATCCACTCTAACGATTTTGGTTAAATTTTATATCCAGAGTGTATAAACCGAACGGGTAGTAAGACGCGGTGCTAAATAATAATAATAATTATTATTATAATTATAATAATTTATATCCAGGTATTATTTAACATTACAAACAAAATGGCAGCTCTCATCTTCCCTATTAAAATGACTTTAAAGGTACTTTACATAAGCAAATATTTCCCGTTTTTATCACATCTCCACAACTATTTTAGATAAGAAATAACTTATCATTTTAAAGTTGGAGTACTATTAAAATTGAAATCTTTTATTTGGAATATATTTTTTAAAAACCAATGGTTTATGAGTTATAAGCAAATAAAGACCTGTATATATTTGTATGGATTTCTTTGAAAATTGAAATTTATTTTCACTCTCTTTGGTGGACGTGAGATGTTCCTCTTTTCTCAACGTTTCTGTAAACGTGTTTATTATTTAATTTATTTGCTTTCATGGAATGTTTCTACAACGATATAATTATGAATTCGTTTCACAATTTTTACAATTTTTCAGTAAATTTTTTTATACTAAAATACAAGAGAAAGAAAGCCTGTTCGTTGCACCGTACTATTTATTTATAGAAGGGTAGAGACTTATTTGAGGAAGGTTTATTTTAAGGAATAAATATGAGATGTATAGATTAAAAAAAGAGCAAACGTAGATTATATAATCGATGGGTGATCGAGGGACCTTTGAGAAGTGGTCATCCATAAGACACGTAACCTTTTCTTTTCTTACCCGCCTCGGTGGCGTAGTTGGCTAACGCGCTAGTCGTGTTGAGCTCGATCGCCGAGGACGGGAAGATCGACGTTCAAATCTCGGTCGGGTGAACTGGGAGTGGTTTTTCCTAAATGGTTTTCTACTATCCCTCCACGCAAATGCGGGTTCACTTCCTCTAAATTCAACCCTCCCAATTCCCAATCCATTAGCGTAATTAGTACTTAAGCGTATAATCCGAACGGGTAGTAAGACGCGGTGCTAAATATTATTATTATTATATTTTCTTTTCTTACCTTTTATGGCCCTCCCTACCCCAAGTAACACCATGTATACACTATCGTTCACCCCTTCCCCCCCTCCAACCTGTTCTACGTAACTTTCCGCTACAAGAGTGAATACCATTATTTCACAGGGGAGCATCTCTGACACTTAAAGAGGTACTCAGACTTAATACAACTCAGACTTGGAAGTTGTTTATAAGTATGTTTATCAACGGTAAACACATGAACAATTGATATTATATTTTCAACATTAGAAATTAATCTTAGAATCTGTATTACGTAGCACCCCCCCTACCCCCATCTCCCATATAAAACCATGTAGACATTAGATCTCCATTCCCCTTCTCAACAGCGTTACGTGGTTATGGATGACCCCTAAGTTTAAAAGTTGATCGGGGTCTAAAAAGGTGGCCGATCTCTGCTGTAGGTCATAAGATTAGACATATGATGTATGGTTTAAGTATCCAAAACCTATCTTTGAATTTAAACCCTTCATTCATAATTTGCCACTAACCTACAAATTAAAATAGTGTATATCAAACAAGGATCCCGCTCAGAATGGTTTCACCAACACGCCACTGCTCTATCTACTGAGAACCCAGATTATTGTAAAACATATACATTCCTTTAACTGTTTTTGTGTAGCATAGGGCTGTAACAAAACTTCGCCATTCAAGTATATTCTTACCCACTTCTTGAGCTCGTCCCATGACTTTCCGAGTTTTCTGCCTTATTCCATTAATGGCCCTCCGCCAAGTCATCCTTGGCCTGCCCTTATGTCGGCGACCTTGCGGTTTCCAGTCCAGAGCGTCTCTTCGATGGTACCCCGGTCTTTTCGGAGAGTGTGGCCAAACCATCGACACTTCAACTGTCTGATCTTCAGACGTAATAAATATCAGACTATAAATATAGGCACTGGTACCTCCATGTCGTACTCGTAGCTGATATTCTGAGGGTTTTTTACTTTCTCTCAACCTTTGTAGAGAGAAAGTATTTTGATCGTCAAAAAAAGTTAGTTCGATATTTTAATGTTTACGTTTCGTGACCCCATGAAACCGAAAAGGTGGGGTTCGCAATGCCGTTTGCTGTCTGTATCTCAGCCTAGAGCTGAAACCATTGTATTGATCGGGTTAAAGCTTGGTATTCTTGGGTTTTATAAGGTTCCTTAGAGGTTTTTTTTAAATTATATATTCAACCCTAAAATTAAGGGCAAAAAGATAACCTATATTTATTTTACTCAAAATGGACTTAAATTATTTTAATGAAAATTCGTATTTAGACACTGTTTAACATTACAAAGAAAATGGCACATCTCATTTTCCCATGAAAATGAATTTGATGATTTTACATTAATGGAAATTTCTAATTTTGGTCATAATCTCCGAAGATCTTTGAGATATGAAATAACTTATTATTGCAAAACAGTAAAACTCTTAAAATTAAACACCCTTTGTTTGAAATCATATTTTTAAAATCACTATTTTTCTAGTTATAGACAAATATATTTATTTAAGTAGAGCTTGGTGTTGAAAATTCACAAAACAAAATAAAATGTTTCTTTAACAATCTATACTATTTCATTTCACATATCTTACTAGCTTTATTATTGATGGTTTCGGGACCAAACCATTATCACCCTCATTTGATGGGAAAATGTGTTAACAGTGATCTCTGGTAGCTTACCTCTTGAACTGCAAGTTGTTTTTATAGTAAACCAAGACCTTAAGGACAGCTAACATCGAAGAATATTTTATTCATTTTTTAAAGCTAGATTTACGGATTTCATATAAGTATAAATAGTGACTTTATCCCATATTAATCTAGAAAGGTTATCAAATTTATGCCCCAACCCCTCAATATAGTAAAAAAAGCGACAAAATCTGTACGATGAACCATACAATTTATATTTTTGTTGGTGACCTGGTGGTCTGGGGGTAAGGTGTCGGACTTCTGTGCTGAGGGTCCGGGGTTCAATCCTCGGTCCCGGCACAGATTTATCTGATTTCCAAACCCTTCCTTCACCTGACAAGATGTGTATTAATCACAGCTTGTGAATGTGAGGAATGCCAGGCCTCCACCGTGGTTCGGATTCCACGTTAAACTGAGGTCCTCCATTTCATCTCACAATCACCCTACCATTGCACATTAGCGTAAGTGCGTATAACCCGAACGGGTAGTAAGACGCGGTGCTTTTTAATAATAAATAATAAAATAATATATAATATAATAAATAATAATAATAATAATAATATAATAAATTTTTTTTTTTCTTGCGGCATGTCCCACGACCCATCCGAGCTATATGCATATTTTCACCGATTAGGTAGGAATGAACTCAGTACATTTTTAGAGAAAATGTATCCACTATTTTGTGGAATGAGAGTAGAGAACCAGTTAAAGAAAAAAAATCATCAGTATGTATAACATGGCATCACACTCTACGTCACCGCTGAGCCAGCCGTGTGTGTACCACTAGAGGGCAGGACAGGGACCAGGGTTCTAATCTACACTCTTGAAATCTACTTCTCTACCATGAAGGTTCATTGGAGTAACAGTTTACAGAACAGTCCTCGACACTTAATAAATATCTAAACGTGAAATCCAATTTGTTTTCGAGAAAGCAACTCGTTATTGTTTTGTTTAGTAAATGGGTCAAACTTACTTCAAATAGTTTTTTTTAAACTAACATTAAAATAACGTCACCAACCCTAATCACGGGTCAGTACAAATATATAGCAACAGACAGTATGTTTCCAGAACATCCAAACAACTTTGAAGGATAGAGCTCAAACTCAAAAGTTAAGAAAGGATTTCAAGGTAGCGGATCATACAACAAGTACATAAAAACATTATATGGATGTATGTGCTTCATGAGCTATATGTGTTTCAAGTACATCCAGCCAGGATTTAAATTCCGAGTTACAGGCAAGTCAGACCTTAACCAATATATCCAGAGATACGTGCTAGGATTCTGCTGTGTGATTATTTGTTTTGTTTTTGGGGGGATTATGATATATATTTTGTATGTTTCTTTATATATAAAATAAATCTCATCAGAATGTCATGTCGTGATAAGGCTCAATTCGTACTTGTAGATACCAAGGACATTTTGAGAAATATTCACCATTATGCTTGAATGTGAAACTCTGGGCTCTATATGGTATTTATCCTTCGATTCATCATTAGACCTTATAAGGTCCTCCTTCCCTAACATCAAGGGTATTTTCTCATGAGTTTCGCAGCGTTGCCCTCAAATTCCTCTGTGTGGTTCAAGTTTGGACGTGAAGGGAAGAATATAGATTATGTCAAAAACAACAACAAAAAGTTTAGTTGTGATCTCTTTTAAATGTGGGAGACTGTATTATATGGATAATATTTGAAGCTACAATCTACGTATGACACCACCAGTTCCTATCTCTGCGACACCGATTTCTATCTCTATGAGACCGGTTCATATGTCTGTGACACCGATTTCTATCTCTATGAGACCGGTTCATATGTCTGTGACACCACTTACTATCTCTGTGACACAAGTTGCAATCGTTGTGATACCAGCAACTACCTCTTTGACACCAATTTCTATATATATGACACCATTTACTATCTTTGTGACACCAGTTACTATCTCTGTGAAACCAGTTTGTATCTCTGTGAAAACTACTTGTAACTCTATAAGACTAGTTTGTATTTCTATGACAATGTTCGTATTTCTGAGACACCAGTTTCTCCGTAGCATCGGCTTATTATACTTATTTAAAGTTCCTTGTATTTGAGTGTCACTTAATGGCCCCTGCTAGAACATTTTATATTATTTTCGGGCACCGGGTGGATATGTATTCTACAAATAAATTATGTTATGCCAAACGAACATCACACTAATTTTGGATTGATTTATTAAACCCGCTTTTTAAACTTATATTATAATATAAACGCTAAACCAGCTGCTTACAGGGGGAATATCTATCACACCTTTGCACCCTTTGACCCTTGAACCTCAGTGTCCTTCCAGACTCGAGTCCTAGGAGTGATCTTGGCGACCCCACGTCCTTCAAGGAAAGATCCACTAATCGAGATCCAGCCTTGTACACTTTCATTTCAAATGTTTATTTTAAAAACAACTGTACCAACTCTATCTCCACTTACTCCAACTTTCGCCAAGAAAAGTTCAATACACAACACAGACCGGGGTGGAATTCTTGAAAATAATATCTTTCAAAATAGCTTTACCAGAACTATAAAACAACCACTGCCCCTCCTGTTTAGCAAATCTTAGTCTGGATTGAAAGAAAAAAATATATAAATATTCTACAAAAGGGAAATTTAGATAGTTGAATTGTAGCTGTATATTTCACTTCATGCAATTAAAAATGTTAAACATGATTAATTGAATTGAAATTGTTGTTAAAATATTGGCAGCCCGGTTATTTTGCTTTATGGGACTAAACTTTGTCGAGGGGCTATTCTTCATTCATTAATTTAAGACATTAAGCTTTTCCGACATTGTAAAGAAAACATAATTTTTGCAATCCATATCCATTGAGAGCGAGGGAAGTCAAAACCTATTTTGACAGATCACTATCCTAATGTATCGTTGGCACGAAGATAGTCTATCAGAGAAACGATCAAATGAATCAAGTGACGGGTAGCACGGTGCGGCGCGCCCGCATCACCATCATGTGAAGTGAGGCTTTGCTATCGATCTGATCCGCCGCTTCTCACTTCCGGCGCACGGCACATCTGCAGAGAGGGCCTACTGGTCTGGTGTGTGTGTGTGTGTGTTGTGTGTGTGAGCCGGCAACTGCGGCCGCTCTATGCCGCACCGCGCACTACTGCACTGCCTGAACTCCACCCGCTAACCCCCCCCCCCAACCCCACCAATCCCTCTATCCCACTTTTGACTCCTTCGAAAGGGGGCAGGGGTGTTTTAGGGGCGGGCATGACGACTTATAAGATTTATATATATATATATATATATCAGTGCCATCCTTCTAAACTTGTCCAAAAAAAAAGGAGTTAGTAACTAAAGGAATAATGTGACTGGTTCTTATTATATATAACTTAAAATTTCGTTGGTCTGAATTTAGATTTGACAATTTTTTCGACTGGACGTTTACGTGTTTATTTCATGTTTTTTTTTAAAAGCCCTTATGATTAAATGCTAATTAAAAATATTAATACACTGAATTTTAAATGACTATAAACTTTACGTTTCGGTGCATTAAATTATATTTTTATATAAATAAATTTGTGCTATGAGTGACGTAAAATATAAACAAAGTTGGCCGAATTTGTTTTGTAAATGTGTTCGAATTAAAAAAATTGTTAATTTTTATTTGTTATGTTCCAAACTAAATGTTTTATTGAATGTATTATATAAAGTAAAAAAAAAATTACGAGTACAGGAGGAAAAGAGGGAGAGTCAATTTTAAATGCTTCCGCCTGTTCGACATTTATGATAGTCTACCTTTTAAATGCACTTTAGAATATAGTTAATAGAGGTCTATGTCATATTTAAATTTGTATGTATAGGCCTATATATATATAAATACATGTATATATATATATATGTCTAACACTTTTTTCAATTTGTACAAATTCGGCCAATTGTGTAATGTTGTGTGTATATATATATATATATTATGATTAGTATATATAGTGGTGTGGTGGGGGGGAGGGGGGGGGGTTTGAGACATAAAAGTTGTTGTCCTGTAAAATGTGTGTGTGATGTGACTATCTCCCTATTTCTCCTGTACCCATCAAGTATTCTTTAAAAAAAACTAAACGTCCTTTATTTGTTAAACATTGCAGTATAAAACAAAACACAGATAAAAACACTTTACACTACTATCATCATTTTAGAGTGTTATATTTAAAAAGTGTGTGTCGGATGGGAAATTTTAAGAGGCCCATTCACGTATGAGTCTTGACTCGCGAGGCCGGCTCGGCTCGGTTTCCGATCACCTAAGCTCGTACGTGGTGGGTGCACGAGCGTTGGATCAACGAGCCTGAGTGTCGTCTCCCTGGCTCGCTATTGGCTCGTATTGGTCGTAGTGTGTAAAGGGTACGAGTCAGGCTCTTGTATTCACACTGCAGCATGTGATTTTGTCAGTCAGAGGAACCATGTCAGATTCCATATCCAAATAGTTCATCAACCCTGAGTTATTGACAAAGTTTTTAGAGGAGTAGGTGACCTGGTGGTCTAGGGGTAAGGTGTCAGACTTCTGTGCTGAGAGTCCGGGGTTCAATCCTCGGTCACGGCACAAATTTATCTGATTGCCAAACCCTTCCTTCACCTCTGACAAGATGTGTATTAATCACAACTTGTGAATGTGAGGAATGCCAGGCCTCTACCGTGGTTCGGATTCCACGTTAAACTGTAGGTCCTCCATTTCATCTCACAATCACCCTACCATTACACATTAGCGTAAGTGCGTATAACCCGAACGGGTAGTAAGACGCGGTGCTAATAATAATAATTTATAGGAGTACCGTAAATTATTGCCGGCTCTGTGGAAAATTCGTAGCACAGATTATTCTAATAGAGGAAAGCGGGGTGAGGCTTGGGATTCACCCGTGCAGTTCACGTGGGAGTAAATTCACTGATGCTGACTAGGAGTTTGTTACAAAAATAGTAGACAATATCCGGGAATCGTTCAGGAAAGAATTGTTCCACCTGCGGGATAGTAAAAGAAGTGGTGCGTCGGAGGAAGATTTATACAAGCCAGCCAGCACTGTGTTAAAGTTGGGAGTCCACTCGTGCTAGTTGTAGAACGTGTGTGGTGAAATATGACCTAGTCCGGCTCGCGAGTAAAGCTCGCCGAGCCAGACCGTACTCGTAATCTTGTCCTTTTCACTTGCTGCACCACCGCTCTAACGATTGAACTAACCACGCTTTTACACATAGTTTTTTCTGACATGCAACAAATATGGAAGTGTATTAATTGTGAATACCCGAGAACACTCCTACTTAAATAGTATAAATCGATTAGTAAAATAAACCTTTAAAAAAAGTCGTTCAATCCTGAGAGTAAAAAATAGCCAAGTTTATAAAACACTGGTTGCTGCTTTGTATGCTTACTAAAAGTAGCTGATATGCGATCAGCCCTCGAATTATTGCTAACACACAAAAAAGTTTTCCCTATTAGACCTATAGGTAGCTCATCTGCCTATTGAACGGTTTAATTTTCCTACATAGGTAGCTTGAAAGTTTATAATTTGTGGACTTAAGAGTTGCTCCCTTCAAAACAATGAATTAACGTGTGAGGCATTGGATGTTGTGTTTGTTCTATTTATTTTCAAGTCGTGTGCCTGATACAAAAGTTGACTCGAAATGTTCATATTAAATCTATTGAAAAAACAAACAAAAACTAATTAGGACTGTTTTATTAAAAATATGTAAATGCTGACTTGGCAAATAACTATATCAAAATGTGCTTGTAAAATCAACATAGTGTGTTTACGATTGTATTTATTTTTTATCTTCATGTAGTAGAATTTTAGCTTTCAATAAAACAATTTATAGTCAAAATCCACTTAACGTAGTTTTCTTTGTCTTTTATAAGTCGTGCACGTCCTTGTGCTAAATGGATTAGTAAAAATTAGTGAAGGGTCATTTCAACCTTAAGATGCTAAGACTTTTGAGTTCTGACTGTCAACTGTAATAGTATATAATCCGAGTGCAGGTCAAATCAAACTCCCTGACGCTTAGGTTACCCACAAATATAATTCTCGGATGAAAAAAATGAAAATATTTTTAAATGACCATAAATAGCCTTTTATTTTAGTCCAACTAGAGTGGTTTTAGTATCACTATTTTAACCTAAATATACTTTAAGACCCTTATAACTTACATTTAATATAAATGAGGGTTGCAAAGAATGAAATTATTAACTTGAACCTATTACTTTTTTATTAATAGCTAAAACTAAAATACGTTGTGGTTATGTAGGCCTAGTAGATTCTAACCTTTAAAACCGGAGAACAATATTGCATCAGAAAACGTTTCCATATACTTTGAGGGACATTTTATTATTATTATTATTATTATTATTATTATTATTATTATTATTATTATTACTGCATTTAACTACATGTTCAGGCTATACGGATATATGATAATTACTCTAATGGAGTAGGAATGAGAAAGAATTATTTTAGAAGTAACCTATCCCCATTTGCATAGAAGAGTGAGAAATCATTCAGATAAAATCCATCCTCAGTAAACCCGACTAGGATTAGAACCCAATTTCCCCGTCATCAGAAGGCTATTTAAACACTAGAGTGACGCCTTAGACTATTCAGCCACTGAATCGGGCGGTATTTCCTTAAAATTCAGTTGCATCCTTTCTCCTTGGATCAGATATCTCAGGCTACTGATAGCCAGTATTGGCACTAGAGAATACTAATAATAAAAAATATAGCTGGATAGAATCCAAGTCCCCCGAAAAAAAAATGGGGTGGCAATCTGGTCGGTAGTAGGTCTGAAGACCGAGTCTTAACTCAAACTAAAAATAGAATCATATAATTCTGTTTCGGAAACTTTTCTTGACATTTGACATGGACTGTGCTTAACGACGCTGCCTACTTGGTAGATTAGAAGCGATTTTGCGAAGCAAGTTGCATCTTAACCGATGCAGTAATCACTCTAAATGCTATTATTACACTTATACGCTAATCTACAAAATAAAAATATAGAGAAGAAAATAAGCAGTTCATCCCGGGAGGCCTTTTGTTTATCTGCTGTTAGCATTCCCCTCTTCCACTGACGAGTACACATATTCGTTCTACTAGTTGCGTCTGAACAACATTGACTTTAATTTAGAAATGATTTTTTCTCTTGTTTCTTACTCTAGATATACAAATGCTTTCATGAATTTTTTTAATATAGACCTACATCCTGGCAGGAAGATTCCCACAGGCTATTTGCGTGACCAAGACAAATATCCTACGTTGTAGATGATTTATTTAAAAAATACGTCTACAAAATAAACTACTTCAAGATAAAAATAAAAACTGTAATACTGTATTACTATTTTTAGAATTATTTAAGAATTTATAGTTTGTGTTTATATGTGATATGTTTGAAAACAGCCGACCAGAACGTAAATCATTAAAATGCTAAATCTTATCTCGACTTGCCATAACGTAAAGTAAGCAACGTCTTCCGGGAACAAATACACGACTTACTAAGAAATAATCACACTTCTGTGACTTTGATTTATTTACTAACAAGAGTCTCACTTCAAGATCTGCCGGTAAAATAAATTTCTTGAACCTTAAAAAAATATTTCTACTTTATCAAACCATTTAGGAAAGTCATGAAAAATTCATGAAACTAGATTTTGGTCATGAAAGTAATTTAAAAAATAATGAAATTAGCTTCGGGTCATGTATTTTTGTGAAAAAAAATCATTGTTCAGGTAAGAATAGTATTTTTGTAAACGCTTCGCTCAAAATTAGTTTAAATTTAAAATTACTCCCCAATGAACAGTTCAGATTTTTTATCATCGTATCTTACTACCCATTCGGGTTGTACGCATATTATATCACTAGTTACTTTAATGTGTTAGGGATGAGCAATATTGAATTTAGAGGAAGTGTACCTACGTTTTCATGGAAATATAGTAAAAAAACTATTTAGAAAAAAAAACTTCAGTCACACCGACCAGGATTCAAAACCAAATCTCCATATTCAGCAGTTCAGTCTAAGTGAAATTCACCACACGATGTAAAATTGAGAAATTAGATTGCTCAATCGAACATTGAAAACAACATAAACTGTTTGAACAAATTTATTCAAAAAGTACACTTTGACTACTCAGTTACATCTTCCTTGGACGTTTAATAATGAAATTTGTTCAGAATGAAAATGTGTGACAATTCAATGCCAAATTTGAGAATTTTTTTTTTACAAGTTACAACCAGCACACGACGTCAGGAAAAAGTTTATTTACTGTGAGCGCTGACAAAACTTAAATTCACTGTATTTTGTTAAGGCCAATTTCACCACTTTTGGCAATTGGCAACGGATTTGCCTACACCGACCTTAAACCATGCGGCCACCTAAGCCGGTTGGTTAGAAATTAATATAAAAAATATAAAATAATATGAGTAAGGAAGAATTAAAGAGAGCTATAGAAGTGTCAAGGATGAGTGGGGGCATGCTTTCTCGATAGATTTCTTCTTTTTTTTTTGGTCATAAATATTTATGTATAGTTCATGGAAAAGTCATGAAATATGGTTTACATAACTCCGTAGTACTGACCCGACCACAGCCTGGAAAACATTTGATGATGATGATGATGATGATGCTTGATGGTAATAATGATTATGATGATGATATGTAGTATTGCAAGTAGTATTAGCTATATAGCAATGTACACTTGATCAAAGAAAATTTTGTTTAAGGCTTAAGCTATTGATAACTGATTTTTCAAAATTTGAAATATTTTAAATTGTATTTTGCGATTTTGTTTAAAATGGTTATCTAAAGGGGAATAATTTTTGTTTTACTAAAAAAAATTAAGCTAGTTTATTGATAGCTAACCATAAAATTAGATTTTTTTAAAAGGGCTTTAACTTATTTGTTAAAATGTTTACCTGAAGAGGTTCCATATGATTATCAAAATAATAAGGGTTTTTCTGAGCAAAAATTATTAAAGAATAATTTATAAAAACAGATTTTATTTATTATATTCCTAATTATAAAAGACTATTTCAGATGGGATATCTGATTGTGTCGAGTTTATAAACAATTTGTTTTCCATAACTTGATTCTCTTAACGCGCCAAGGTATAAGAATTGTTGTTAACTGCAAGATATAAATGGGCCAGATATTTATTTTAAATTATAAAATACGATATAAAAATTAATTTCATATAATTAAAGTTAAATTAAACTTTATATTTATACAGTTACGATCACCAAATTGATAACCTAACTAGTTGGAATGAGATTTTAAAAAAAATGAGGCAGAATTGGCGTTATTATTGGTAACTTAATTTGTGCGTTTGTGATTTTCCAACATTAATAATACTAGACTTAGTGATACCTAATTTAAGGTATTTTCCAATTATTTTGTAAAGTTTGGAATTAATTTGGAACTATTTAGTTTCACAAATGTTTTAATGCATTTTCCCTCAAGTAAATAAGAGTTTTTTTTTAATACTCACACGTATCTCTAAAATGGGTGTCAATTTAAAAATAACTTTCTATCCAAGCGAAAATGTTCTCGATTGTGTCTGTATTATGCCAAGTTTGATTGAGATTATTTGCATCATATTTCTTAAAGTGAATGAGAACTTCAGATGCCTAAAAATAGACAGCGATTGAATTGGATTTTTATTTTTACTTTTTTAATGAGATATAATTGTATAATGTGGAAAACATATTTCGATTTATATTATTTCGACTAATTTTCTTTTGTTCAACATTTTGTTTAGTTACATTTAAAACATAAAATTTTATTTGGAAGTTATACTCATTTCTTTTTAACAATTGGAAGTCATCCAATTTGATTTTTACAACCAAGCATTTCTTTAATTTTCAAATCTATCCTTTTATAAGGCAGTTAAATTCAATAATAATTAGTTCATTTCTCTAATTTCTTAATTTACACCATACCTGGATGATTAACTGAATGTTTGTTCATACTTAGACAATAACAAAATGCTTGTTTGAGATATGCCATAATGATTAAATCAATGGGTTTAAGGAGTTTATGCATTATTTCTTAATGAAAGAGTCACTAAAGAAATTTAAACTACCTCATAGAGGTGATGACGTCAGTTAGTATTTCATTTATTTTTCCTGCAAGTTTTAATACCCGATAGGGCTACAAGCATACATATTAAATTACGTTAATGAGGTAAGAATAAGTATGGTAGAACTTTGGGGTAAACAAAGGGTGAGTGATTGACAATTTAAGAAAAACAACCGACCGAGGTTATAACCCCAATCTCCCCTTTTACCCAAAAAATCAGAATAATGAGCTTGGCATTCAGACCCCGTGCCCACTGGAGTGGATATAAATATATCAAATTCATCAACTTGCACGTGGTTTGCGTAATGTGAAGTTTAAATTAGTAAACATTCGCGGTAATCTGATGTTTTATTTTATTATAAAACACACAACCAGTGATGCAGGATTAATCTAGAAGAGCGATAGTGCCAAAACTGGAGACACAAGTTTACTAATGGAGAAATGATCCTGGTTCTTTCTTCTAGCTCCATGACTTGTGCAGTCCCGATCATCAAATGTGGCTGACTTACAGTGGGACATATGAACAAATTGATATTTTATTTGAGTCTGACATTTAATTTCCAGGTACAAACTTGGATTGTTCTATAAATAAATTTTGTTGAAAATTTTGATTTTGCACTTTCAAATTAATTATAAAACATATTAAATGTGTCCGCGATAGAAAGATACTTTGGGCTTGTTGGTCCACTCAATTAAGTACTAGTCAAAACTAATAAATTAATTCAAGAATGGATTTTTAAAAACTTCAAATTTTGCATTTAGGGAGCTAATCATAAAATTCCAAAACTTTAGCAGCAAAAAATCAAAATTGTATATGAATTTAAAATAAATTGAAGACACACACACTTTTAAATCATTAAAATTTTGTATTGCGTTAAAACAAATTTTCTATTTTATTTTTTCTAAATTAATATTTTAACTCTTAAAATAAATCAGGGTTAAAATTTGACAAAAGTATATTGAGTTTTATATAAAACGGTTTAAAAGAACTGTAACTTTTTTTTAGTCAGTGGTATTGGAACGATATCTTCTTTCTTTCGTAAAAGTAGAATAGTTAGGAGAAAGAGAAATAAATGGGTCAAATATCCGACAAAATTTTTTAAATACTTGAATATTTATTGAACAAATTTCAATGCATATTTCACTGCAAATATATCATTCATACATCTATTAAGTTGGTATTTCTTAATTTAAGTTTGGTTGGAAGGGAATGCTAGTTAAAGTAAATATGTTTGCAGTTTTTATTATAAAAAAACATTTATAGCAGTATAGATAAAATATCACTTCAGTTGATACGTTATTTAATTTTCTGCATATATTAATATCAACAATTCTTGAATATTTGTAATGGGCATCATTGAATTTTAACAGGAATTTTCTGTTGATTAAAGAAAACATTGATTATTATTATTATTATTATTATTATTATTATTATTACCATGTGTCTCACTACCCATTTGGGCTTTACGCATATGTAATAATTATACTAATGTGTTAAGGATGATAAAGGTTGAATTTAGAGGAATTGCACCCAAATTTGCGTGGGAGAGAGAGGAGAAGCATTTAGATAAAAAATATTCTCAGTTCACCCGACTGGGCATTGAACGCCGATCTTTCCATCATCCGCAGTCCAGTCTATTGCGAGAGTGCCGCCTTAGTTTATTTAAAAAGTTTTTGTTCAAATACCACCATGTTCATAACAAACAAAGAACTGTTGAGATTATCATGTGTAAACAATTAAAACTAAAAGTATCTGCTGAGCCAAAACTTTATTTATTTTGGCCAGAAATGTATTTTTTTTTTTGCAATAAAAATGTAAAAACGCGGACCCTTAACATGAGTTTCCTTCCACAGCAGCAACTTAAACCAAAATGATGTGAACGTTATTTCTAAATGTTGGTTTGTTTCTCGCCAATGTTTCAAACATTTCCATTATTCTGAATGACGAAGTAAGTCCCATTTGTGTCGGCCACGAGTTTTCTGAGGTCAAGTTCAGTTTAAAAATAATTTTCCTGCGGTGTAAGTGAAGTTTATTAGCTCTCGGCTCATAAGGCGAACCACACAAGACCCATAAACAATCACAAATGGCGGGTAAAACGGAAGAAAGGAAAGAGAATTTAGAATGTTTTCCTGTCACTTTTTTTTTTTTTTTCATTTTGTTTGGTCATTACTTCTGCCATACTTTATTTTTACTTCGAAATAGTTTCAAGACGCACACAGTAATATAAGTCTGGCGTACTTTTTATGTTGAAATTTGTGTTCACCTTTAACTTTTTTCTTTCTCTACCTTCATCGGTGGGAAGGTAGTCTAAGTGACAAACTCATTTAGATTGGTGACCTTAGACCCTTAATTTTGAGTAACTGTTATGAACTTTAAACATTAGTAGTATTATATTAAAAGTGAGTGCAAATATCTCTTTTTAAATTCGAAACGAAGTCTCAGAAAAGCTTAAAACATGTGAGTCAAAGTCGAAAGCTTAAGTCAAAGATGATGTTTTTGTTGCTGTTACATAACACTACATTTTTTATTTTTAAATTATAGATTTATTGTTTAAGCTAAAAAGAAAGGCTTGCATAAAAAAAAAGCAATTTTATCATTTGTATGATGATATATGAACATATTTAAATGTTCTGTATACATCCCAGAACAATCTCTACTCAGATATAGTGTTTACAATGCACTACAGCTTCTGGTATGGGCTAGAGCAAGTTGTTACTTTCATTGATCTGTCTCACTCTAACTTATGGTTCTGACAAATATGAAAGTGACAGAGGTATAAACGATATTAGTAATAACATTCAATATACAGCCAGTCCCTGTGATGAATGGAGTGAAGGTGTCACTTGTAGAGTCAGTTGGTGTATGAACTATACTAATAATAACATTCAATATACAGCCAGTCACTGTGATGAATGAAGTGAAGGTGTCACTTGTAGAGTCAGTTGGTGTATGAACGATACTAGTAATAACATTCAATATACAGCCAATCCCTGTGATGAATGGAGTGAAGGTGTCACTTGTAGGTCAGTTGGTGTATGAACGATACTAGTAATAACATTCAATATACAGCCAGTCCCTTGTGGTGAATGGAGTGAAGGTGTCACTTGTAGGTCAGTTGGTGTATGACCGATACTAGTAATAACATTCAATATACAGCCAATCCCTGTGATGAATGGAGTGAAGGTGTCACTTGTAGGGTCAGTTGGTGTATGAACGATACTAGTAATAACATTCAATATACAGCCAGTCCCTGTGGTGAATGGAGTGAAGGTGTCGCTTGTAGGGTCAGTTGGTGTATGAACGATACTAGTAATAACATTCAATATACAGCCAGTCCTTGTGGTGAATGGAGTGAAGGTGTCACTTGTAGGGTCAGTTGGTGTATGACCGATACTAGTAATAACATTCATGTACAGCCAGTCCCTGTGATGAATGGAGTGAAGGTGTCACTTGTAGGGTCAGTTGGTGTATGAACGATACTAGTAATAACATTCAATATACAGTCCAATCCCTGTGATGAATGGAGTGAAGGTGTACTTGTAGGGTCAGTTGGTGTATGAACGATACTAGTAATAACATTCAATATGCAGCCAGTCCTTGTGATGAATGGAGTGAAGGTGTCTCTTGTAGGGTCAGTTGGTGTATGAACGATACTAGTAATAACATTCAATATACAACCAGTCACTGTGATGAAGGTGTCTCTTGTAGGGTCAGTTGGTGTATGAACGATACTAGTAATAACAGTCAATATACAACCAGTCACTGTGATGAAGGTGTCTCTTGTAGGGTCAGTTGGTGTATGAACGATACTAGTAATAACAGTCAATATACAACCAGTCACTGTGATGAAGGTGTCTCTTGTAGGGTCAGTTGGTGTATGAACGATACTAGTAATAACAGTCAATATACAACCAGTCACTGTGATGAAGGTGTCTCTTGTAGGGTCAGTTGGTGTATGAACGATACTAGTAATAACATTCAATATACAGCCAGTCCTGTGATGAATTGGTTGAAGGTGTCACTTGTAGGGTCAGTTGGTGTGTATGAACGATACTAGTAATAACATTCAATATACAGCCAGTCACTGTGATGAATGGAGTTAAGGTGTCACTTGTAGGGTCAGTTGGTGTATGAACGATACTAGTAATTGTGGGTATCGAATTCGAAACGAAGGAGATTTGACCTTTAACTCCGAAATTTCTAAGCTTCACACACCCTTAACAGATTGAGAATCATCTTGATGTTTGTTTTAGTTGAATATGCCTTTAGGGGTTGTTATTACATTCCTCGGTTATTAGATCTAACAAGTTGATACTAGTCTACCAAACTCCCCCTTTTTCCTTCTGATAAGTCCAAAGGTTTTATTTTGTGACCATTCACGGAAGACATCGTCCACTGGATAAAAGGCTGTTCCGCAGCCATATAAGAAGTAGAATACAATAATTAAAAAGAAATTATATCCAAATCTCTTTTGCCATCTTTAAAACGTGTATCAAAGCGGGTGCTTAGTTTTGATTCATTAACATACACTGTCCCTTAAAATAGCAAGATATGCAAAAAGCACACTAGCAATGCAGTAAGTGTTGCTCATCGTTTTATCTCACGGCGTACCCGAACCTTTTCTATAGGAAAACCCGCTCATTGCAAGAGTACAACTTCAGCGGAAGAATAACTTTATTTGACAGCTAGAATAGCTGCTTTCACGTATTCATACGCCAAGTTACGTAATATACAGCTTTCAATTTCGATATTATGTTATCAATACATATAAAAAATTATAATAAAGTGCTATCGAGTTTTGGCCACAAAAAGTTTACTTATTTTAAAAAGTCCTTCCCATGAAAATTAGACTGTATCTGAAGATAATTTAGGGAATGCATATATATGTTACTAATAGTTGATATAAATATGACCTTGGGTGTAAGTATAATTATTGAGACTTTGTACTTCACACAATGTCAGTGGAGGGTTAAGAAAGAAGGGGATGACTAGTAATTCACAATAAGGGATTTATCAAGTTCCAATAGCTGCAGTTGTACTGAACGCCTGGAGAAACAAAAAAAATAGTGTTAGGGATTCTAGTCGGCTCCCCTTCATCTCGGATTATGATTTTCTTCTCTTTAACGTATTATGTTTCCTTTACCACCCTTGAATAGTCTAGATATGGAATCATATTAGTTTTCCTCTATATGGAGTACAAGTGTTTTAACCGTCGTGTAAAAGGGAGGTATACTTAAACTTGATAATTTCGGGATGGCGTAAAACAAATTTAGGTAAACTTACACGCCTTTTATGAAGTAACTAGCTCGACTACTCTTACCGGAACAATACAAATGTACATTAATTATCTTTATTTGTACACGGGTGGTATTACAGGATCATTTGTAGCATGTGTGATCAAGCCAAGACTTAGTCAGAATGTGAGAGAGCCTCAATACATAACACCTTGAACCCTGCCCCTGGTTACTGCAACAAGACAAGCGGGCAAGAAGCTATTGTTAGTGAGGGCCGGCCGCGCCACCAAGAATAGACCCACAAAGTGCCACCGCGCCTCAATGAGCTTCTAGTCTCTAAGAAGGGTTGCCTATCGCGCTGTCTGGCTGGCACACTCTGCGAACATTTCGTTCACCTTCTCTCCTTCACCTCTTCTTCTCTGACAACTTCTTTCACCCACACTCCTCTCGTATGTCTAAATTAAAGTGTGCATCTCAAACGACCAAAATATTTCCCCTATATTTGATGGCCGCATAAGAATATTTAATTAAATGACATGACCATGAAAGGTATACCATGATTTCGGTAAGTAAGCACGTCCTGAAAGGCCTTATTTCGTACAAGAATCCTACTTTATATAATACTTAGGTAGAATTATAGGAATTCCGCAACTAGCTTCCTATTACCGTTCTGGAAGGTATTTTATCCAACCAAATACTACTTTACATTAGGATTCGTGTACGAAATAAGACCTTTCAAATGGGCTTTTTACCAAAATAATGGTACACATGGATTTTCCTGAACAGCATATTTAGTAATTTACCAAATGTATGGGAGAATCTCATTTTTTGTCTACAATTTGTTCGGTAATCCTAAAACCCTCGTGTATATAGCAAATGTATTTTCAAGGGCCGAAAGCAAACAAGTAGGCCAGCCAAACCAACTGTATATAAGCCATACTACCATAGATTATCTATGTAAATAATATCACGACACTAGTCCTATTGTAAGGAGAGCAGCTATTTTGATAAACTGTCACAAGTTCGACTACTAGATATCACTTTGACGTCATTCAATCAATGCATTGAAAGCAGCCGGCATGAGGAGCCTGCGTCACATCCTGCATCGCAATACTTGGTCGGATAGTGTTTACACAGGCCGTCCTACAGATAGCGTCATTTGTGTCATTTCCTTCAATAGAGGTCTTTGTCGAACTTTAAATTAGCTAGTATTTTGGATCCACAATTATTAATTACTTTCTCGTGGCCCCTAGGAGAGATAAAGTATTGTGATTGTAATAAAACAACGTAGTTCTATATTTTGATGGATATCGACGTTTCATGACCCCCTGGAAATTTAATTAAAAATTGTTTTTTTCAATGCTGCCTGTTACTGACTGAGACTAGAGCCAAAACCGTTTTAACAATCGGGCTCAAACTTGGTATCTAGGGTTTTCATAAGATTCTCCAGATAAACTTTTTGAATTATCGGTCTAACCCTAAATTAAAGGTAGTTTACCTCAGGATAAAAGAGAAAAAAATATTTTATCAAATTATAATCTAATGGTTTTGATTAAAATTCGTCCCCATGCACTGTTTAACATTACAAACAAAATGGCCCATTGCTTATCTTCCCATAAAAATTACTTTGAGAGTACTTTACAAAAGCTGATTCCTAATTTGGATAATATTTCCACAACTCTTTGAGATAAGAAATAATTTACTTTAAAAATGTTGTAGGTCTTTTAATAATAAATAGCTTTTAATCTAAAGAATACTTTATAAAATCAATATTTTTATATTTATATATATATATATTTAATAGATCTCTGGGAAATAGGGAGTTTAAAATCCACAGAACAAATAGTATGCTTCTGTAACGATGTATACTATTTCGTGTATTTCTTTGATGAAATACAATGATCTATTTTTCACTTTATATTTCTATAACAATGTATATTATTTTGTTTCACGTAGGCTATCTTACGAGTTAGTGGTATAATTTAGATAAGGGAGCGAGAAGTTATGTGCGGTGCATCGTACCATTATTCTTTTAATCTGTTTGACCACATCTCTGCATACAGTTGAAAATAGCGCAATAAGGTGTTTTATTTACGTCCACACTATACCTTAATGTATTTAATCTCGATTGCTCGTATATAAAGGTATTGTAACTACCTGTGCAGTATTTGACTATCTTGTTGGCCTATTTGCATTGTGTAGTATAAACATTAAATAATCAAAGACGCGAATGCTAGCAACCAAAACATCGAATTCCTAATAAACCAACAGTGTGTCCAATTAACTCATAGCAGAGTAAGCATTTTATCCAGCATTTGGAGAGATTTCAACTATCCCTACTTAAAAGACCTACCTCTCGTTGATTGGTCTGATGGACAAGACAATCAAGGGATGATCCCCTTCCGGTGTATAAATATGATAAACTGTGTAGAGCAGTGAGCTTACCTTTGACTCTGTGACAAATTCTTACGGATAAATAACATCCCGGAGATGTACATTACATTACAGAGAACCGCATTGCGGCGTGGTGCATGGCTCGAGCTACATTACCTACCTAAATGAAGATGGGATGAGACGGTCTCACCAACCCTGCTGTACGCTTTTCATTGGTTTGCTAAGAGAACCGCATTGGTAAGTTTCCACCCCTATCCCTCATCGAATATTAACAATCGACGCCGTCCGAGTTCAACCTTGTTACCTGGGGGCCTACCCTTTTGTGTGCGACGTGACGTAAACTTGTTGACGGAGGTGTACGGGGTCTGGGTGGGAGTCTGTCGTTGCCATGGCAACCTTATATCTCCGCACAGGGAGGTGAAGAGAGGAGGTTGTAGCGTGTGTGCGATCAATGCCGACCATTCTGCTACTGTGCTGGCTGGCACTGCAGTCATCCCCATAGGGAGGGCCAAGGAAAAGGTGGTGGGCCTTCTTTTTTTTATTACGTATATATTAGCGATAAAAGAATATAGTAGCTTTTCCAAATTTTTATTTTGAGCATATATTATAACCACTCCTCATAGTGTTATTTAATCAGCAATAAAAAGAGGACAAACCTGATCGTATATACATATATATATATTATTATTATTAACACAGCGTCTTACTACCGGTTCAGATTTAATAATTATTGAGTTCAACGGGAATCAACTTTGTGCCCTTTTAGACCAGCAGGTAGGCCATTTTGTCTCGAGTACTTTGAAAACTTCAATTAGTGTCTGGTCTGGTTTGCCAGAAACTCGGAATGCTGGCGTTTAAATCCCGATCGTGTGTACTGAGGAAAGTCTTTCCCAAATAGTGTTCCATTTCCTCCACACAAATACGGGTATATTTCCTCTAAATTGTAGCTTCCTCACCCCTACCCCATTAGTATGAATATGCACACACATCATATGTATATAGAATTGAGGATGATATTCGAGTGTAAATAATTTGATCTATAAGGATTTATGATGGCTAAGCTACCCTGCTACGGGTTAGTGATAAATGATTATTGTTGCCACTTTTTGAAATATTTGTAGCTACGTTTTAAATACTTACTGGATTTATGAAACTATATATATTTTACTCACAATTTCGATACCTCTTCTACCTTATACATTGATTTCCTTACGATTGGATATTTGGAACCTCTTGTAGAAACATAAACTTTTTTTTTCGGTCAATATAATTAATATTTTACTATATTATTAGTGGTATTTTATAGTAATTATTATTGATAATATTAATCTAAAAAGACAGCTGCATTAAACATGACTAGAGGTATGAATACTATACCTGAAAGTATATTCAGAAACCTGTTTCTAGATCAGATATGTCACTTCGTAAGAAAATTGGGGCATTGCTGCTGATCTGTAGTCTACTCAAACATGTATTAATATTATTCTTACACTTTCTAAATGTTTTATCTACATTCATAGAGACCTGTTGGGAACGCCGGCAAAGTTTTCTGGTCTGGTTAGCAGGTAATGAAGAGGTAAGGGTTAGAATCCCAGACGAGTATAATGAGTTGGATTTTACTTTCTCATATAAAGAAAATAATGTAATCGTGTGAATTTAGAAAAAATGTAGTCTATATATTTTAATCGTACAAATTTTCTACCTCGAGATTATGATGAATTTTGACGTTTCATGTGCCCCCAAACCCCGCCAAAAAAATGGCTCTTACAATACTGTCTGTCTATCCCTATTACTACAGCAGAAACGGTCTGATCCATTTTGTTCAAACTTTATATGTATAGGTTATATAGAGTATACGTGAGGGCAATTTTATTTTAATTTTGATTCGAGTACTTAATTAAGAATTGTTTACTGACGACTGATTTTGAAAATTTCGAAATTTAAAAAAAATTCTTTTAACGATTTTGTAAAATGGATACTTGGGCGAAGCCTCGGTCCCGGCACAGATTTATCTGATTGCCAAACCTTCCTTCACCTCTGACAAGATGTGTATTAATCACAACTTGTGAATGTGAGGAATGCAGGCCTCCACCGTGTTCGGATTCACGTTAAACTGTAGGTCCTCCATTTCATCTCACTATCACCCTACCATTGCACATTAGCGTAAGTGCGTATAACCCGAACGGTAGTAAGACGCGGTGCTAAAATGATACTTGGGCGAAGGATTTGACATGGCAAATAGCGAGTTGTATACGTTTATAGGGGAACATTTTATTATGGGTATTTTACTAAGGATTAGTTTTTTAAAGTCAAAATTGTTAAAAAATATCTGAAACGATTTTTAAAATTGATATTTAGGGATCGTTTAACATTATAAATAGTATTGCATGTTCACTGTCTGAAAAAAAAAATTGAATTTGTTTTACTGATAACTTATTTTTGAAAATTTGATCACAAACTATAAAAGACGATTTGAAAAAGTACGTCCACTAAGTTTACCCTGAAAGGTAGCAGCATTACTTTGACGGATTAAAACCATGACCCTATCTTATAAACTACACTATAGAGGAACCGTACAAGACAAGCTTACTTGTTAGTTTTTAGGGTAGAACGAAGGGTATAATTGTATCGTAACATTTATTTTCTTAAATTACATATAAACTTATCGGAAAAAGTCCACCTTTTTATTTCGATATAACGATAATTTGACGGTTAGAACGAGGGTTGCGATTCCGTGTTTCTTAAAGTTATATCTTGATAGTTGATCGTCCAGCGAGAGAGAGTGGATGCGGTCGACGAGAGACGCGAGCCAGAACTCCACAAAGCAGGTAATTGAACAAGGTCGTTTATTTTAGCCACGTGGCTTCTATTTCCAGCCGGGAGGTTGACACTGGCACCAATACACTCCTCACGGCTACGTGGCGAGATTGACGGGACTTCACTTGGAGGTTAGGGTTACCTCGGGTTAGGTTATGGCCTTATTGTTTATATAATTACCAGCATAACTATACAGGGAGGTTAGGGTTACCTCGGAATAGGTTATAAACTTATTGTTTATATTCTTACCAACATATTAACTATACAGGGAGGTTAGGGTTACCTCGAAATAGGTTATAAACTTATTTTTTATATTCTTATCAACATAATAACTATACAAGGAGGTTAGGGTTACCTCAGTTTGGGCTTTGAACTTATAGTTTATATTCTTACCAACATAATAACTATATCTGGGAGGTTAGGTTACTTCGGATTAGGCTATGGCCTTGTTATTTATATTCTTACCAACTTAATAGCTATACAAGGAGGTTAGGGCTACCTCGGGTTAGGTTATTGCCTTATTTTGACATACTTATCAGCATAATAACCATACAGGGAGGTTTGGGTTACCTCGGGTTAGGCTAAAGTTCATTGTTTATATTCTTAACAGCATCGGTGGCCGCAAGGACTCACGATAGATGGCCGACTGTAATGATGATACTTTTTTAAATGTTGTTCCACCTCGTCGACGCTAATTCTGGTACATTTATTCAAAGTTTTACATTCTCATCCATACCACATTAGTGTAATAAAGTTTTGAAAGCCCGGGAGAGTAAATAGTAAAACGAGGTGCAAATAATAGAATATAATTTTAGTGAATTAGCGGCCATACTAGACATCTACAGCTTACACTAATTTAAGGTCACAGGAAGAGGAGATAGAATTTTAAGGAACTATACAAACATTCATCTAATGTGGGATCTATTGACAGTTTTTGGTCTATGGACCCCTTTGTCAGATTGGACGAGACCGCCGCCTTAGTTCAGCAGTAGTTCAGTAGACCTCGCTCCTACGTGCCTATCGACGACGGTAGATGCATTGATCAATTCATCAAAGGTTTTGCTAATGGGTTATTGCAAGCTCTATAGAGCCAATATACACCCACAAGTATAAGTTAAATATATACAAGACAGCGTCATAATGGTTCATGGACGGTGTAACAAAGAATGCATGTCACATACTTGAACCCAATGCTTTAATTTTCAATGCTGATTTAACATAGCATAGCATTTTGGTATAAAACTAGTAGTTCAGTGAAAAGTTGACCTCACTCCCTCAATGTTATTATCGTTACTACAGTCTTACTAGTAGTTCTGTGAACAGTAGACCTCACTCCCTCCATGATATTATCGTTAATACAGTCTTATTAGTAGTTATGTGAACAGTAGACCTCCCTCCATGTTCTTATCGTTACTACAGTCTTATTAGTAGTTCTGTGAACAGTAGACCTCCCTCCATGTTCTTATCGTTACTACAGTCTTATTAGTAGTTCTGTGAACAGTATACCTCACTCCCTCCATGATATTATCGTTACTACAGTCTTACTAGTAGTTCTGTGAACAGTAGACCTCACTCCCTCCATGTTATTATCGTTACTACAGTCTTACTAGTAGTTCTGTGAACAGTAGACCTCACTCCCTCCATGTTCTTATCGTTACTACAGTCTTACTAGTAGTTCTGTGAACAGTAGACCTCACTCCCTCCATGTTCTTATCGTTACTACAGTCTTACTAGTAGTTCTGTGAACAGTAGACCTCCCTCCATGTTCTTATCGTTACTACAGTCTTACTAGTAGTTCTGTGAACAGTGGACCTCCCTCCATGTTATTATCATTATTAAAGTCTTACTAGTAGTTCTGTGAACAGTAGACCTCACTCCCTCCAAGATATTATCGTTACTACAGTCTTACTAGTAGTTCTGTGAACAGTAGACCTCACTCCCTCCAAGATATTATCGTTACTACAGTCTTACTAGTAGTTCTGTGAACAGTAGACCTCCCTCCATGTTCTTATCGTTACTACAGTCTTACTAGTAGTTCTGTGAACAGTGGACCTCCCTCCATGTTATTATCATTATTAAAGTCTTACTAGTAGTTCTGTGAACAGTGGACCTCACTCCCTCCATGATCTTATCGTTACTACAGTCTTATAGTAGTTATGTGAACAGTAGACCTCACTCCCTCCATGTTCTTATCGTTACTACAGTCTTACTAGTAGTTATGTGAACAGTAGACCTCACTCCCTCCATGTTCTTATCGTTACTACAGTCTTAATAGTAGTTCTGTGAACAGTGGACCTCGCTCTCCATGTTCTTATCGTTACTACAGTCTTACTGTAGTTCTGTGAACAGTAGACCTCCCTCCCTCCATGATATTATCGTTACTACAGTCTTACTAGTAGTTCTGTGAACAGTAGACCTCCCTCCATGTTCTTATCGTTACTACAGTCTTATTAGTAGTTCTGTGAACAGTAGACCTCACTCCTCCATGATATTATCGTTACTACAGTCTTAATAGTAGTTCTGTGAACAGTGGACCTCACTCCCTCCATGTTCTTATCGTTACTACAGTCTTACTAGTAGTTCTGTGAACAGTAGACATCCCTCCATGTTCTTATCGTTACTACAGTCTTACTAGTAGTTCTGTGAACAGTAGACCTCCCTCCCTCCATGTTATTATCGTTACTACAGTCTTACTAGTAGTTCTGTGAACAGTAGACCTCCCTCCATGTTCTTATCGTTACTACAGTCTTACTAGTAGTTCTGTGAACAGTAGACCTCGCTCCCTCCATGTTATCGTTATTGCAGTCTTACTAGTAGTTTGTGAACAGTAGACCTCACTCCCTCCATGTTCTTATCGTTACTACAGTCTTACTGGTAGTTCTGTGAACAGTAGACCTCACTCCCTCCATGATATTATCGTTACTACAGTCTTACTAGTAGTTCTGTGAACAGTAGACCTCACTCCATGTTATTGTCGTTACTACAGTCCTACTAGTAGTTCTGTTAACAATAGACCTCACTCCCTCCATGTTCTTATCGTTACTACAGTCTTACTAGTAGTTCTGTGAACAGTAGACCTCACTCCCTCCATGTTCTTATCGTTATTACAGTCTTACTAGTAGTTCTGTGAACAGTAGACCTCCTCCTCATGTTCTTATCGTTATTACAGTCTTACTAGTAGTTCTGTGAACAGTAGACCTCCTCCTCATGTTATTATCGTTACTACAGTCTTACTAGTAGTTCTGTTGAACAGTAGACCTCGCTCCCTCATGTTCTTATCGTTACTACAGTCTTACTAGTAGTTCTGTGAACAGTAGACCTCCTCTCCATGTTATTATCGTTATATACAGTCTTACTAGTAGTTCTGTGAACAAGTAGACCTCGCTCCCTCCATGTTCTTATCGTTACTACAGTCTTACTAGTAGTTCTGTGAACAGTAGACCTCGCTCCCTCCATGTTTTATCGTTACTACAGTCTTACTAGTAGTTCTGTGAACAGTAGACCTCGCTCCCTCCATGTTATTATCGTTACTACAGTCTTACTAGTAGTTCTGTGAACAGTAGACCTCGCTCCCTCCATGTTATTATCGTTATTACAGTCTTACTATTAGTTCTGTGAACAGTAGACCTCGCTCCCTCCATGTTATTATCGTTATTACAGTCTTACTAGTAGTTATGTGAACAGTAGACCTCACTCCCTCCACGTTATTATCGTTACTACAGTCTTACTAGTAGTTATGTGAACAGTAGACCTTGCTCCCTCCATGTTCTTATCGTTACTACAGTCTTACTAGTAGTTATGTGAACAGTAGACCTCACTCCCTCCACGTTATTGTCGTTACTACAGTCTTACTAGTAGTTATGTGAACAGTAGACCTCACTCCCTCCACGTTATTATCGTTACTACAGTCTTACTAGTAGTTATGTGAACAGTAGACCTCACTCCCTCCACGTTATTATCGTTACTACAGTCTTACTAGTAGTTCTGTGAACAGTGGACCTCGCTCCCTCCATTCTGAAAACACTAAGTACATAAAAAATGTATCATCGCTTCCTACTGCCTGTTCATGTTTATAATAGGTACTAACTACGCTAATGAGCTAGGGGCGAGGAAGGTTGAATTTAGAGGATGTGTATCTACATTTACGGGGAGGGAGAGTGTACAACCATTTATAAAATATACACCCGACCCGATCTTCCTGCTATTGCGAGAGTGAAGCCATAGACCATACGGCCACAGTTGTAGGTTACATCATGTTAAGAATGATGATATTTTCTTAACTTTTAATAGTCTTAATATTTATTTTTATATTTCAAGTTGAGGTATCTTCTATAATCTATCCTTGGATTTCCAGTTGATATTTTGACTTGGTGATCAAGTTAGACAGAAATCAAATTAATACTATGAGTATTTCCAATAGTACACTATACTCATAGATAATAACCCTTGTCCAGTTGGTTTGAGACGTCAAACTTAATTCAGAATCTTATATACGAACTTTACAGACATACTGATAGCTCGAGATTTTCAAAATATACACTTAACTCTTTCGGTTTTATTAATTTTATTTTTGTGTGTATATAGTGTAATTTAAATACACACATACAACAACAAATATAGTGTATTAGTGTTATAGTACAGATATAATACGTATCTATAACTATCCTGCTTTATTTCTACGGCAATTACATCTTCAGATATTAAACAGACGTTTACTTAAATAGTTTAGACTACTCGACCTGCAAATCTTCTTGGCGTTCCGGTTGTAAGCCTTCTGAAGGACAACTTTAAAAAAGATTTATATAAATAAAAATGATTAATGAATTTGAGTCATCATCGAATTGAGGTCATTCGTTTGTACAGTTTAGTAAAATTGTAACATAATCCTCCTAATAATATAACTAAGTGTGTATATTATTTTAGAGGAAACCGACATGGTTAGGTGAGCGATTAATAAACCTGACTCTGACACAGGAGGTGGGTGTTCGATTCCAGTTTTACTGTATATATGTCACCCATATCCTAATCCCAGTCTGGTTTACATCCTCTGTCTAGGACAGTCTTTACCAAACTGTAATGCGCTGACCCATACAGGTACGTGAAGACTTTAAGGCGGTATGCGACCTAACAATGAATTTTATCAGTTATACAGTTTTTTTATATGTAGTAAGTTTGATAAGCAAACTATTATAGAGTTCGACGAAACGTCATGGACTTTTTAAATTTGTTATTTCCCTCTATCACTGCTTTGTTTAGCTTACCGCTGAGGTTATTTATTAAATGAAATGACCATTTATATTTTACAAGAGAGCAGGTATTTGCATTATTTATTTAGTCCAAATTTGGAAGGTAGCGTTTTCACTACAATTGCTTTTACTATGACGTTGCTTACAAGAAGGACTATCTAGGATGTTTATTACGTGTCATATTTGCATTATTAACTTATCCTCTTCAGTACCCAAATGGTCTAAGGCGACACTATTTTACTACACTAGCCTGCTAATGACGGGTCTACTGACGGAGATTATCTTACATGGTTTCCTAATATCCTTCCACGTAAATGCGAGTAGCTTTCCTCTAAAATGCTTCCTTTCTCATCCCTACTCTCCTAGAGTAATGATCATATATGCGTATAGTCTGAACAGGTAGTAAGACGTGATGATAATAAATAAATATTCTTAACTTCATTTTAAAACTGGACGGAATTTAAATAAGCTTTGAGCTGATCTAAATAATAAAAAATATAATTTTCCACTCAGGCTTACTATAATTGCCTATTTAAGAATTTTCCTTCTTTAAAGCATATGTATATATATATATATAATAAATAGTGCATAGTTGAATAATTTTCTAAAAAAATTACTTTAAAAAAATACCATTTCATAATTTATAAAATAATAAAAATAATCAATCGTTACCAGATATTTAGTCAATGACTCGCCTCGGTGGCGTAGTTAGCTAACGCGCTAGATTTGTGTTGAGTTAGACTAATGAGGACGGCGAGATTGAGGTCCGAATCTCGCTCGGGTGAACCGGAGGGGGTTTTTCCTAAATTGTTTTCCACTCTTCCCCCATGCAAATGTGGGTTCACTTCATCTATATTCAACCTTCTCAATTCCTAGCCCATTAGCTTAGTTAGTACTTAAGCATATAACCCGAACGGGTAGTAAGACGTGGTGAAAAGTATTATTATTATTACCTAGTTTATGTCTAAATATATAATATGTTTATATATTATATATTTTAAACCAATAATATTATGTTTAAATAGTTATCCAAGATTTTTAAGCAGCTTTAGTCGATGTAAAAGGCACTTGAAAGAGCTATGAAGATATCTTAGAACATTCTTTAAAGTTTTAGGCTGTTTTTGACATTGTTAAGGGCATATTTCGCGTTTTTTAAGAGTATAAATAAACCTCCGAGTCTTACTTATAAAGTAGGGTCGTAGTGTAATCACTAATCAGTCATGGTAAGACAGAATGTGAATTGCAAAAGAGCAAGAACATTGAGATGAAATGGTTGTAATTGATTGTGGAAAGCAGCATCGGCTTTGAACGAATATCTTAAACAAATAACTGAATGCTTGATGATCGTGCGTGTCTATTTCAGCTGTTGGAGTAGGGCGTTCTTTCATTGGCATAAAACCATTTTTAAATAAACCGGAAAAAAAATTGATGGGACGGGTAAGCCAGATATCTATTATTTTGTCAATTTGTAGAACAACGTGAATATCCAGTTTAAAAATGTCCTTATAGCAGCCGATGCAGAAAACTATAAGATGTATTAATTTTCATCCAGTTAAGGATAGGACACGTATCCAAATTTATTTTAAGGACACAATTTTATATTCAACTAAAGAACTAATTTTATTGGGTTGATTTGAAAACGCTCATAAAGCATAAGTTTGTATCTGGGAATTGATTTTTTTACTTCCTTTTAATACAAGATATTGATATAGTCTTCTTTATTTAATATAAATAATATTAATTATAAAAATTAATTCATATCATCAATCATTTCATATTACCAAAAGAATGGAAGGGAAATATAATAATACCCAGTTTCAAAAAGGGGGATAAAACAAATTGTAATAACTATAGAGATATCTCCCTACTACCAACATGCAACAAAATTTTACCTACATAAATTTAGAGAGATTCGATTGACACCATATGCAAAGGAAACAATTAGTGATCGTCAATGTGGACTTGGACGGAATAGACCAACAACGGATTATAATTCTACTACCCGGCAAATATTAGAAAAAAAGCGTGAATACAACATAACGGTTAATCAAATATACATGGATTTTAAAAGGCTCTACGATTCAGTTAAAAGAAACAAAATATATGAAATTTTAGCTAGTTTTAGAATAACCAAAAAACTTGCCAGGCTAATTGAGAGAGAGGTATCAAACTAAATAAGTGACTTGTATGTCCAACTAAATGTGTGACTTCTATATATTCCAACAAGCTTTTTTAATGTGGGATTTGTATATCCAACCAAATGTGTGACTTATATTTCCAACTTAATGGGGGATTTGTATATCCAACCAAATGTGTGACGTGTAGCTCCAACTAGATATGTGACTTGTATGTTCAACTAAATGTGTAACTTTTATATCCAACTAAATGTGTGACGTGTCTGTGTTCAGGTCGCTGCCGAAACTCAGCAGCCAGGACGAGGATGGACCGACTTCTCACACACAGTTCACTGGCGTTGTGCACTTCGAGCCCATCCCGCACGACCACGACTTCTGTGAGCGGGTCGTCATCAACGTGAGTTCCATTCACACTGTACTGTACCATATCATAATTCTAACAAACCATAGGGTGAGAAAACTCGGAGTGAATCATCATCAACGTGAGTTCCATTATCTTTGCATCATGCCATCTAGAGGGCACAATGTAAATGCTACTAGAAAGGATATCGAACTAATATTCTTAAGGGTGCTACACTGAGCACTGAGACGGGTTGCAGAAGTTTAGAAATGCCGCATTATTTAATATGGAGTTTGTATGTTGTTAGCTTATGGACCCTGCCTACTTGATGGACAAATTCCTAACGCTACAATATATATATTTTTTATAATGGCAGCTTTTAAGTGAGAATGAATATAGTTTCTAGTACTTTTGCCTTAATCTTAGAATTGCAACATTTTCATAAAACAGTGCTATAAATAAGATAATCTACCTTCCCACACAGTTTTATGTTTGCGGAACAGCTTAAAGTTTCTTCAAGATAGCTTTTAGCTTCAGTTATAATTTCCGGTTTGTTTTCATGATAATTATTGAATGATTATTTTTAGTAAAATTACAAAGCCCTAATTTTCAACCACCATCATTATTCAAAGGCCTTATGAAAAGTCTGGTAATATTAATTAAATTAGAAAGCCTGGTGGTCGGTTTATGTCTATATCGTAGCTTAATACGGTTCTATCCCGCATCGTTGGGCACTTGGACTAAACATAAAGCTTGTCTATTCTGATTTTACAGTGACAGGGAGGTCTTATTTCCAATCCCGAATAGTTGTATAGAGGATGATTTTAATGGTTTTCCACTATGTACCTCCACAAAAAGATGAGTTACATTGCCTCTAAAATGTCTGCCTTTTTCCTCTTAACCCCAATAGTGTAGTTAAATGTGGGTTAGCCCGGAAGAGTAGTAAGACTCCGTGAAAAAAAAAAAGCTCTGCTCAAGCTACAAGACAGCTTCCCGTAATCTCCGTCACGGATGCCCGTCACTTGTGCTCCTATTTGTGCGCGCAGCCCACCTGTTTAATGTTAGTGCGGGTTTTCCTTTTGGCTCTAGGTTCGGATTCTGAGCATCGCATTCGCCATTTACTTGAGAGCACGGGTGAATCATGGCTTGACACCCTAAAACGTCTCCAATGCAGAAAAACCAGTGTACATTTTTTTAAAGCACAGTTTCTTTAATATTCGTTCGGTTTAAGTAAAAGTATTAATTATTCTAATGTGTTAGGGATAAGGTAGGCTGAATTTAGAGTAACTGTATCCACAGAAGGAGAGTGGAAAATCATTTAGGAAAAATAAGCCTCATTACACCCGATCGGGATTCGAACCCCAATCTCCCCATCATTAGAAGTCAAGTCTATTGCGAGATTCACGTCTCAGACCATTTTGCCACCGAAGTGGGTTTCTCTTTCTATATTGTTGGGTTACTTTGAAACCATATTGTATCTCGTATCCTTTCGAAGAGCCAATGTGAAAGCAATTTTAATTTACTTTCTGTTTTAATTTGACCAACCCTAACCTCTCCCGAGTTGTCCTCCGTCCCCGCTTGGCCGCCTTGGCACAAACTACCACAATTTACACGTCACAACCTTTCCACCTCCTTCTTGGCATTCTAGATCTTATTTTAATTAACATCTCAACATTTATTTACATTTGAATCATTCATCAGCGTTAATTCTTATCGTTCTGCCAAAGACTTGTATTACAGAAAACGGCTTTGTTTCTATTGATATTACAGAGAAATACTAACACTTATAGCTATCATCATAATGTAGATTTGAGTTGATTTTTCACTGATTCCGTCAGAAGTACCAACCGTGCGGCAACTCTGAATCCAACGATATGGAAGACTAATTTTTTTAGGGGGCCCACTAGAAAATTTTACAATACCGTTAGTTAATCTATCAAATTCCAGCGGTTTGCGGAAGCCCCGACTCCTCTTTTTACGCCCTTTTCCATTCCAGTTAATTGAAACCCGACCGGGCGAGTTGGCGTAGTGTAGTTTATCCCTTCTGACCCTCACTTGGGTATAATGGGTTAAGAATCGTAGTCAGCCACATCCGGATTTTTTTTTTCAATTATCTGGTTTATTAGTATTTTTCCAGGAACATTCTGGTGCGTTTACTTAAATTACACCCTCGTTAGCCTGTTCCCTTGGATTTAATAGTGCACTTAAGTCGTGAGTAGCCGTCATATAGGCCACCAAAGCGCGCTGTTAATAAATTGGAGGGACATCTTTAGGGTGGCTACCAAGGCAAGAAAGCTTTGACGGAACTGTATTAGTAACTTGTCCCCTCCCCCGAACTATTCATTTGACCGACTACACACAAAATAATTCACTAAATGCGTGTGTGTTGATTGGTTTTAAAGGATAACTTTGACACTGAATTGAAGACAATTAAAGTTGATAGTACAATCCCACTAAGCCTTGTTTGACTAGGTAACAACCCAGAAACAGTCATAGGTAAATTGAATCACTTCAGGAATCTCTAGTAGAATGTGTTAGTCCCAACGCGAGTGGTTTGAATCCTATTACATGTAGGTCCCAAGAGAAAATAGTTCGAAACCCTGTATTAATCAATAAAAACACTTTTCGGACGATTTATTTAATCAAAATATACGTCCCCGTGGTGTAGTGGTCAATGCACCTATCTACGAGCATGGAGGTCCTGGATTCAATTCCCAGCTGGTAACTTTGGGTATTTTTACCTTAAGGAGAATTATCCCAATGGTTACCAGGGTTTGGTTAATTAGACTTAAGTTGGGTTAAGAATCACTCCGATTCCACAACATTTTTATAATTATCATCACATCATATTAGTGAGTGTGCGACGTGTAGACAACCTCCAATGGTGTACCTGGGCAACGTTCTGTGCCACCAGTGTGGCTAATAGTCTACACATGAGGCGTCCGAACCTGGATGTCATGCTCCTCCAGGTCATATTTACTATAATATAAAAACAATTCCAAATAAAATATTTTAACTTAATGTGCGGGAGAGGGTTCTGTTTACGGTGGCTTGGGGGTGAGTCCCCCCTTCAGGAGATGGCAAGGATTTATTTTTATATTGAATCACTCTTGAAAGTATGTTTTAATAAACTTTTTTTTAGCACCGCGTCTTACTACCCGTTCTGGTTATAAACTTATGTAGTAATTACGCTAATGGTTTTAGGGATTAGGAAGGTTATATTTAGAAGAAGTGTACTAGCATTTCTATGGAGGAAGAGTGGAAAACCATTTTAGAAAAATCACCCTCAATACACCAGACCAAGATTCGAAACTCAATCTCCCCATTATCGACAGTTTAGTTACTGCGAGAGTAACACTTTAGACCACGTGACCACCGAAGCGGGTTTTAATAAATTTAATTAGAGTTGAAGTTGTAAGGAATTTTATAGGACTCTAATAAATAATTTACTAGCCTTGATATTGAGTAAAAATAACCCCCACACAAAAAAAAACCCACCCTTTCTCTTTAAGTTTACGATGTGCGAATTTAGTTCAAGATTGTCATTTTATTCTTAGAGAGTTGATTATAAAAAAAGAGTAATATATGTATTATTCTACGGTCCAATTTTCACAGGAAAGGATTTATCATTGTCACTTTTGTTAGATATTGTCAAAACCTATAAACTAACACTAATAATATAGTAAAAATGTTATCAGTGTTTACCGCAAAAAATATGTTTGTATTTTTTCTAAACAGTCTTCCTATGCAAATTTGTCTGTTTAGCGCAAGTATTCTCCTCACTAAAGCAGTACATTTTTTTTTTATTCCAGAGTGGTGTGTCACACAGTGTCTGATATAAAAATGTTCCTCTGATACGCCGATATAATACATACCTCTCCTCCACTCCACCTCAATAAAAGGAGACGGGAAGACTGTTATTGCCATCATCACGATAGCTGGTGTAATTTTTCCGGTGGCGCTGTTCGTCGCTACACCCCTCCCCAACCCGACCACCATGTACCCCCTCTAGCCATGCCATTAGGTTATCACAAGCAGCACCTGTTGCACCGCGCCGCGACAGTGCTGCCAAATTTGAAGGCCACAAACTACCCTTGAAAGCTGGGGAAGACTTATTAGACGCGATGCTTGAAAAAGAAAATATCACCAGATTCTTAAACAATTTACAAAAGTATTACCTTCCCAAAAGAAAAAATGTTTATTTGACATCTTCTTTTCCAAATTTGACAGTTTGATAAAAGCTACATTCTAATTTTCATAGGAAGAGCCTCATTTGACAGCTATAAAAGTTTTTATATCCACATTTACATATCCATACGGCAAATCATGTGATTTGAAACTGTCACTTTTGATAGATATTATCAATACATATAAAACAACATTAATAAAATAGCAAAATGCTATCAATATTTACGGCAACAAATATGTATATATTTGTGTTTTTTTAAAATTTAAAATTGGAATGTACTAACAGACTCTGTCTCTTATGGCTGCCATTATTTTTTAATACAAAATTCCCTAAATTTTCCAGGATTTTTAAAAACAATTTCAGTTTTTCTAGATAATTTATAGAGTGATAAGAATCAAATGTTATTTTTCACCAAATTTACTCATATTAAATAATGCAATTTGTGTTTATAACAGGATAGTTTGACCTTGCTGGGCAAATGTTTGCAGTAGTTACGCAACCTAAGTTCTGTGGGAAGGCGGTGTGCGGAGAGGGTTAAATAATATATGTATTAGAACCAGCTGTAGCGTACTGAATTTTTCAGTTCATTTTTTTCTTCCATGCAAAATGAAGATAACATTATTTTTAAACTTGCAGTTAGATTACGCTAATTCACAGTTAATATTCCAGTGCTTTTTTTAAAAAAGGTTTTACTACCTTATGACCCCTCGGAAGGAGGAAATATTGTGATTGTAAAAAAATACGAGATCTAGTTTTTCTGAACCAGAAAAAGCTGTTTTCTCGATGCCGTTTTTCTGTATTTCGACCTAGAAAAGAAACAATTTTTCTGAGCGAGGTAAAACTTGATAGCTAGAGTTTTAATAAGGCTCCCCGTGAGGGTCAATGGAATTATATATATAATCCTAAAATTAAGATTACCACTAAGGTAAAAAAAGAGCAAAAAGCAATTTTATCAAAATCAGCTCAAACAATTTTTATTAAAATTTGTATCCAAATAATTTTTAAAACACAAAATGACAGATCGCCTTTTCCCATGAAAATGTCTTTAAGGTAATTTACATAAGCGGAAATCTCCCATTTTTATTATATCTCTGCAACTCTTTAGGATGCGAAATGGCATATCATTGCAATGTTGTAGAAATATTAAAAGTAAACAACTCATATTATTTGAATAACTTTTGGAATAAATATATTTTAGAAAGCGCTTGGGAAATGTAGTGCTTAAAATGCCCATAGCAAATAATATGTTACTGTAACAGTGTATATTATTTCATGTATGCTCTTTGGTGAAATTATATGTTCTTTTTTCCCATTAGGATTTTAAAACAATGTTTATTATTTCGTTTCACATATCATACGAGTTTTAAATAAATATCTCAATTTTTGGTGAAAGAGCGAGAAAGCTCGTACTTTTTTTTTTAATCTCCTGTATTCCCCCGATTTTTCCAGGTGTGTGTCGACCCTGGTCCCTCCATCTCCACCGTTCATGTCAAACAACTTGTTATATATTTGCAGGTGAGTGGTTTGAGGTTCGAGACTCAGCTGCGGACGCTGAATCAGTTCCCGGACACGCTACTCGGCGACCCCGCGCGGAGGATCCGGTACTTCGACCCCCTCAGGAACGAGTACTTCTTCGACCGGAACCGACCCAGCTTCGACGCCATCTTGTATTACTACCAGAGTGGCGGGAGGCTGAGGAGGCCGGTCAACGTCCCGCTCGACGTCTTCTCGGAGGAAATCAAGTTCTACGAACTGGGCGAATTGGCTACGAACAAGTTCAGGTGATTACTGACCGAAAATAAAACGGTTACACCGGTTTAATTTGTTTTTAAACTTATGATTTTAAGGTGGGATGGAAGGGTGCGAAGGCTAAGTCCAGTATTTTTGCAGGTTTTTCTTATAGCAAAGCTTTTCTTTTTGTCATAATTTGAATATTCCTACAGTGAATACGTTTAATCTACTTGAGATGGACACGCTTAGAGGATCGAATGGTCTAAGGCGTCACTATTTGTTAGACTAGACTCCCGAAGACTGGCGAGATCGGGGTCCGAATCTCGGTTGAGTGAGCAGAGGGTGATTTTCCCTAAATAGTTTTACACAGCGGGGTGGGAGAGGAAGATTAAAAAAAATTATGGTTATTTTATTAAATTATATTGAAAATTATTAATCAAAATTATCTAACACCTTATCTCAGTCGGTAGTGCTTACTGAGATAACGGTCCCGGGTAAAATTCCCGACATGGCAGGACAATGTGGGTTTACCCTAACACAGTGCTGATATAACGACCTGGGGACTGGTTATTGTGTTTGATCTATATTTATGTTAATTTGTAATTAGGGTTCGGCTAGACTGACAAGCACGCTAGTGAGCGCGCGAGCGACTAAACGACTGGGTGACCAAACTGGCAAGTAAGCGAGCGCGTGATTAGCAGATAGCTCTCAATACTTGTTGACGGGGAGGCAAAGGTTCGAATCTTGGCTGAGTGAACTGAGGGTGGTTTTTGATAAGTAATTTATTGTTGGAGTTTTCCCATACGTTCTCCACGCTATTGGTGATCCTTATTTGTAAAGGCCTACTTTGATTATATTATTATTATTATTATTATTATTATTATTATTATTAGCACCGCGTCTTACTATCCGTTCGGGTTATACGCACTTACGCTAATGTGCAATGGTAGGGTGATTGTGAGATGAAATGGAGGACCTACAGTTTAACGTGGAATCCGAACCACGGTAGAGACCTGGCATTCCTCACATTCACAAGTTGTTATTAATACACGTCTTGTCAGAGGTGAAGGAAGGGTTTGGCAATCAGATAAATCTGTGCCGGGACCGAGGATTGAACCCCGGCCCCCAGCACAGAAGTCTACCCCTAGACCACCAGGTCACCCCTACTTTGATTATAATATTGCAGTATTAACACATCGTGTCCACATATATATATGCATAGTTTATGGTCTTACAAATTAAATTTGGCCATTAGTAGTAAGTGTGCTAAAACTATCGATAATAATAAATAAGTCAAATTTCATGTCAGATTGAAAAGTTTTCCCAGCACTCAATTGACCAGCATACAATAATATTGCCCAGCGCCTATAAGCAAGACTGTTTCGGCTCGAACACGCGTTCTTGAAAAATAGAACCAATTCCATCTTTCAAGCGCGTAGCTCGGGTCACTCTCTCCAGTCTGGCCACCTCTCATTAAAACCAATGTGTTCTATTTTATTTTTATTTTATTTTTTAGTCTCTAGCTCTCCCGGTCTGGCCATACACTTAGTCTCGCTCATAGACATGTTTGTGTGCTGATAAAATCAGTTGGTTCAGAATGTGCACGTTAAAGACCTCAAATAATAATAATTAATCAAAACTATACCAAGCACATGTTTATAACAAACATTACATGATTTTTCGATTTTCTAAAACAATTTTAAATAAATATAAAGATAATAAATGCAAATTTTGATCCTTTATAAAAAAAATTAATTCCTAAATCAAAAAATTAATATGTGTTACGGGAGGTAAAATGTTTTGTAGCTATCATTGTAAAGAAGTTATCTGACCATGACTGTGCTACTTTAACCCTATAGGTGTCGCTATTTTCACCAAGTTTCACGAAAACTTTCCCCCTCCCCCGAATCCATGAAGGGATTACCAGAGAAGCCAACCTCTTTGTCCTGACCACGCTATTAAGGGATTGTTGTTAACTGCGCCGCGACGCTGACGATGGGAAAACAATGCACAGGCGACTCGTCGTGAGAAGTGGAGAAACCATTAAAAATGGGAGACCACGGTACTAAAATTTTCAGAATTAATATGCGGACCTTGTATATGGTACTGAGCAGAGATTAAAATGCGGTAAAGGGCTATTATCGGAAAGTAGGGGACTTGAAGATGTAATTTGATTGTAAAGCTATTCTGGTTTATCCAAGGACTCCGAAACTGGGAGGCTTAGGCCCTCCTTGTTTATATTTTATGGGAAGGCCACAATATTTATCCTGTACATTCAAAACCTATGGTAATACTTATACAAATTGAAATTACTTTTCATTTTTAAGAAATTTATTGATTTTTTAGATATTTTATAATATTATTTGTACCATAAATTATTGCTGCTACTGTCGCAACACTTAAGAAGATTTTTTAAAATTAAAAACAAGTATATGTCATATTGCTTTAACACAGTTCTGTTATAACTTTAACACGCTATAACATTATAATAGTTACTACTTACTATAACAATGTTCATACGTCAAGTCATAATGGCCTAGAGCTGTCAATTTTGACAGATAGAATCAATAACAATAAGACCATACCATATTTTGTTCAATGTAGACTACCAAAAAGTAAGTCTTTATTTTTTAAGCCGCCCTTGTCTAACACCTTAGTTCAGTCGGTAGCGTGTTCGTCCACTGATCTAACGGTCCCGGATTCGATTTCTAACATGACCGAAAACTTTATCGTTGGTTGAATGGTGGTTTCCCCGTTCACAGTGCTGAATTAACGACCGGGGCTGGATGATGTGTCTGTTCTAGAGTTAAGTTAGTTTATAAGTCATGTGCTAATATAATCAATCGGTTCAAAAAGCGCACGTTAAGTACCTCAAATAAAAAACTCCCTTCCTACCATTTCCTTTTTAAACTTTATAGTAAAAAAGGGATTAAAAATGCTTCCATAGATCTTTTACTATCCTCTTCAAATAACTTCTAAGATCCATCGAGAGACTAAAATGTCATTGGGTACGGGGACCCTCAACTGTACCCTCCTTAAACTTGAACTTCCCACTCCCCGCACTTCTGGATATTCTAGGGCTGTATGTATTCCCTTGATAGAAATTGAAATATTGAACGTGGAAGAGGCCCGCAAAGGTGAACATGATGAACTAAACGTCAGTCTCGTCTAGTCTTATTTACCGATAATGGGGAAATACCCCTCCCTCCCCTTAGTACGGGTTCTCGCTCTCCCTCCAAGAGAAAATATGGGCCAGACTATAGGGCTAAACAATTTGATTTCATTAATAGGTAAGGACGTATAAGGTAAAATTTAAAGGAAATGTACCAACATTTTCATGGGGGGAGGTTGGGAAACCATTTAGGAAAAAGTACGCTCAGGATTTTAACCCCAAACTTCCCATCACCCGCAAAAGATACTAAATAATACTGAGATTTAGAGTGGTATTACACTTTCATATTTAATTTATAAAAGAAAAATATATATTTTATTAAATATGATATTTAGAAACTATTTCTTTCAAAGTTTGTAAGGTAATTATGTCATTTTAAAAATGGACTTTGATGTAATTATTTTGTGGTAGCGATTGTGATTGTGATTTTTGCTCATAACCAAAAGAAAACCTGTGAAAAAGATGTGGGTTCGACCATGAGCTAGTAGATGTGATTCTAGTGGAATTAACGGCTACCCGCTTCGGTGGCGGCATGGTCTAAGGCAGCCCTTGAAAATTTACGTCAGTCGCGTATTTTTATGCGGCCCGCAAACTACAACTAGCTATTTACAAAACAAAACTTGGTGCTAAAAATATCAGAATCAAAAAATATCTTCTTATGGAAGTATAGCCAGACAAATTTTATTTAACACACCAATGGACATTATTTACGGGCAGTTTTAGGATTATCAAAGACTAAACTTACACCTAAAATTAAACAAATTATGAAAGATATGAAAATAGTGCATTCATCTCATTGAGTTATGTTTTATTTAAGAATCACTTATTTTTACATTAAGTAAGAGAGAAGTTTTGTGATCGTCAAAAAAAATCGAACTCATGATTTTGATAAATGTTTGACGTTTTATTATTATCCGCTGAAACCAAAAAACTTTTTTTTTCGCGATGCCAGCTATCTGTTTGTATCTCGGGCCTAGAACCAAAACAATTTTACCGTTCGGGCCAAATCTCGGTAATTATGGTCTTCAAAAGGTTTCCCTGAGACATTGAAACTGTACATCTAAACCTAAAATCAAGGGTAAGTTACAAAAGAGCAAAAGATAACAAATCGACTTTCTCAAAATTCCCTCTAACAATTTTTGTAACATTTTTTTTCTGGCGACTGTTTAGTATTACAAACAACATGGCAATTTTCATTTTCCCATGGAAATGATTTTGAGGGTACTTTACACAAGCAGGAGTTTCTAATTTTGATTTTATTTCCACTACTATTTCAACTAATGGATAAATTATCATTGTAAAGTTGTAGTACTATTAAAAATAAAACTCTTGTATTCGAAATATATTTTTATAACACCAATAGTTTCTGAGATATAAGAAAATATATCTGTAACACTGTATAGTATTTCATTTATGATTATTTGTAGGGTGTTTCTGCAACAAAGAATATTATTTATTTTCACAAATCTTATTATTTCTTGGTAAATATCTCTGTTTTAAGATAAAAGAAAGGAAAAGTATATGCAGTGCATCGTACCATTTATTTTATAATAAAATGCATCTTCCGAAAATTTGGATTTTATTTGGTCACCCATTCTTATATTTAAATTCTCAATGTGGCCCTTCAAACAAACTATTTACTCAAGCCTGGTCTAAGGCGTTACTCTCGCAATAGACTGAACTACCGATGATCGGAAGGGCAGGGTTCGAATCCCGGTTGAGTGTACTGAGGACGGTATTTCCTAAACGGTTTTCTACTCCCTCTCTCTTTTCCCCTGAATGTAAATGCGGGTACACTTCCTCTAAATTCAGTTTCCTTAACCTTAACACATTAGCGTATTTAGTACATACGCGTGTAGTAGGACGCGGTGATAGATAAAATTTAAAAATGTAAATACCTGCTAAATGAACTTGAAATTTAAAACCCAGGATCTTGACAAAAGTATTTACCAATGGACGGTGAGACTTCTAAAAATCTGTTCTCCAAAGGAAAGAACACTCACCCAAAAATTAATGCTATGTTTATGTTGTAAAGAAATAATAATAATAATAATATTTAGCACCGCGTCTTACTACCCGTTCGGGTTATACGCTTAAGTACTAATTACTCTAATGGATTAGGAATGGTTTAATTTAGAGGAAGTAAACCCGCATTTACGTGGAGGGAGAGTGGAAAACCATTTAGGAACAGCCACCCCCAGTTCACCCTACCGAGATTCGAACCTCGATCTCCCCATCCTCGGCGGTCGAGCTCAACACGACTAGCGCGTTAGCTAACTACGCCACCGAGGCGGGTTGTAAAGAAATAATAATGTGCATACTTTACCGATACATTTTCAACCGCATCACATGTCCAGGTTAATCTTACAGACTTTGTGATTTTCTTTGATAAAAAAATCCAGTGCATGTATTATAATATAAATGTTTGATAAAATATTTGTGAAATATATTATTTTTTAAAAGAGATTTGATGCATTGTCAAGGATAAGTCATATTTATGTTATCAAATAAATTGTATAGAAGACATTTGTAAGTGTAATATCTCCATTGCCTTCCGATGTGGTTAGTAGTTATTAAAATGTGAAATATTGTCTATCCAGCTTAGAAGGGGTGATAGCTGACAGCTAGCAAAAGCTACCAGATCTACTCTCATGTAACCAATTGCCAAACCATATGAGTTCTAAGACCATGTTGAGCTGCTGACACTTTTGTGAATCAAAACTTTCACAATAAACCATTAGTTTTTAATTATGTTTTTCTTATAATCGATTTTACATTATTGAAACATGAACTTATAAAAATAACCGTTTGTACATATCGTTTTTGTGAGAGCGGCTTATGTAATTCTCTTAAAAAATACTTCACAAACTAAAGCTTCTATAACGCTGCCTTCTCTTCATAAATTGAGACGGTGAACCGGTCGAAATAAAGATGGTTTATGACTTCATACAAAACCGTATTAACCACTTTGGTGGCCGCACGGTCTAAGGCGCTACTCTCGCAGTAGACTAGACTGCCGATGCCAGAGAGATTGTGGTTCGAATCTCGGTCTAGTGTGTTAAGGGTGGTTTTACAAAATGGTTTTCCACTCTCCCTCCATGCAAATGTGGGTACACTTCATATATATTATATAACCTTCCATTATATAACCTTGCATGTGTTCACAGAACATAAAGTTATATTTTTAAATTAATATTCATACAAACGCCGTGTTGTGTTCATGCACATATGTATAAAAATAAGAACTTATTTTGAAACTAATATTTTATTTTGCTCTTACTAAGTCATAAAAAAACATGTATTTATTTTTGTGACCAGTAATAATAATACTAGTATATGATACTTTTTAATTTACTATTTCATGCACTATTATAATATCTGTAGTTGCCGCAATACCTAAACAATAAACATAATAGTTTTATAAATCATTTTTATTCATTCGATAAGTTAGGAAAAAGTCAATTACACAGTAATCCTTGCGGAAGTATTATTGTAAGCGTTTATTTACACTTTTGATTGCTAATATGGTATGACTAGTAAAATAATAACTATTTCCACATTAGTGACTTTCAAACCAACGTTTGCGATACAAATCTTCTGGTAGCTGTCAGTTGCCGCCATTCCTACGCTGGATGGACTGTATTTGTAGTTCCTAAAACTGCCTGTAATACCACGTTCTTTCTGTCCATGGGTTTACTTGCAAAAATGATATAGTTCATAGTTTTCAGTTTAATAATTGGATATTAATTTTAGAAAGTCTTATTATTATTAGCACCGCGTCTTACTACCCGTTCGGGTTATACACACTTACGCTAATATGTAATGGTATGGTGATTGTGAGATGAAATGGAGGACCTACAGTTTAACGTGGAATACGAACCACGGTGGAGGTCTGGCATTCCTCACATTAACAAGTTATTAATACACCTCTTGTCAGAGGTGAAGGAAGGGTTTGGCAATCAGATAAATCTGTGCCGGGACCGAGGATTGAAGAGGATTGTAGAAAGTCTTAGTTAACACAAATTTTGAGGAATATTTAAAAACAGAGGGGAGATGTTTCCACCATACACCGAGGATTTTAAAAAATTGAAAAAATACTAATGAGATGATAGACAACGTGAAGTAAGGACTTAAGATTTTTTGTTCAAGTTTCTAGAGCAAGAATTATTTTTTGGACAAAATAAATATAATATGGTTTCAGCATTTATTTTTATTTGCTATCCATAATATCCTAAACAGTTTTTTAAAAACCATGACGAACATTTCGTAATTTGACAAGTACTTTTTCTCATCCCGTGTCTAGTCAAATACCGCTAAACTCAACTTCTATCTTCTTGTCTCGTATATATTAATAAAATAAAGTTATCTTTGCATGTCATGAGCATTGCGCGATATTTACCTTACTAAGAGATTTGAAATTGTTAAAATCAGTAGCCTCCTTGCAAGAAAGTGTGCATCTCAAAGCAGTATTTTTAAAATTTTGAATAGATTTTTTTAAATTAATTAAAAACAGGGCTAGAATAAAAAAAACACGGGCAACGTAGGCCTTAACTTAAAAGGACTGACTTTAAATACACCTTCCACGCAGATCATTAATCCAAAAACATTTCTCCCGGGCAACGCAGGGTACTTCATCTATTGACAATGTAGAAAAAATAAACTAAACATGTATTTACTAAATATTCGTAAATTTGAAAAATGACAACCGGACATGGGAATCGACCCCGAGCAGTCTGTGATGAACGTGTGGAAATCATTGGCTGCTATCATTAATATTACAGCCCCCGGCGAGTCGAAGAGGGTGGTAGACTTTGTGCTGAGCATGGGATAATTCTTGGATAGCTCGTTGGTAGAGCATTGAGGCGCTGGGTCGAGAGTTAGATTCCCGTGTCCATATGCCATTTATAAAATTTATTAATATCATGTTCGATAACTAAAAGATAATTTGATTAATTTCAATCGTCTAATCTTCGTTAGTCATGCACCATTAATTATACAAGCTTTGGATTACTTCCATGTATCTATTGAAACAATATTTTTTTTATTTTGACCAAAAACAAATAATTTTGTCAAAAAAAACTGCAAAAATATAGATTTTAGCTCGCACTACCTTCCATTCCACCTTAAATAATAATAATAATATTTAGCACCACGTCTTACTACCCGTTCGGGTTATACGCTTAAGTACTAATTACGCTAATGGATTAGGAATTGGGAAGGTTGAATTTATAGGAAGTGAACCCGCATTTGCGTGGAGGGAGAGTGGAAAACCATTTAGGAACCCCCCCCCCCAGTTCACCCGACCGATATTCTAACCTCGATCTCCACCTTAAAGATAGTGTATAATATAGTAATAATCTAAGTAATAGTAGTGGTTGCTATAATAGTTGTAGTCAGACGGAGAAAAAGCGGAACTACCAGAACAGTGAAGTAGATTCACACTAACAGGACTGTGCGCAGGCCGTGCCATGTCGTTAACATTCAGTTCATGGTAGCATGGTAACATTCAAACAACGGTCTTGCCATTTAAGGCTGGACTTACATCAGCAGAACAGTCACGATACAATCATGGTTCAGTAAAGATACGATAAACAATTATTTCCATTGTTTAGAATGTGACTGTTTATATCAACGATGACACTTCGACCTCGATACAGTCACGGTACATCCTCGCTCTCACTACGATGCTCTGAGAAATTATTTACCGTTCCGTCATCGTAGCTGTATTGTATCGTACCGCCAACGAAGCGCTAGTGTGCTCTATAAAGACGTGTTACCCACAGTCCATTGCCACAGTTTAACACATTGTCGACACTAGATTGTTTTTAAAATGATCAGAAGAAAGATAGAAAATTCTGGCTGGAGTCTTCTTTTTTGTTGTCATATTTTGTTCCCTGTTCATTTTAACAGCTTCATTCTCATTATCCAGAATAGTTGCTATAAAAGCTAGCTCTAAATATGAGAAACTGCACATTCTTGATCCTATTCAGTGCGTAGGGCCTATTACAAGGAGAGAATACAACCTCAACTGAAAGCCATAGAGCAAAAGTGTACCGTTGCAGTATTGCTGATGTAAATGACCATGATCGTAGCCGCATCGTGGCTATACCGTCATCGTATCTTTACTGTATCGTGACAGTACCACTGGTGTAAATAGTTTCTATCTCACATGAGAATGACTTGTTCGAGATTGTTTGCAGCACGACACGGCCGGCGCACAGTCCTATGATTGTGAATCCTACTTAAGAGAGTCGACACGTATTGATCCGATCAACTGCCTCCCCTGTTCCCTCCCTCCATCAGCCAACATCCCATCCTTCTCTAACACCATCTTCCCCTCTCTCTAGTCTCACCTTTGCTGTCCAAGCTCTCACAAATTACGCCACACACACACAAACACACGATCCGGCACGAGAGGTCCAGTAACTTTGCGATCAGAACAAGTATAAAATAGTAAAAAACAAATTATTCGAAAATGTTTTCTTCTGATGTGATGTTTTTTTCCTGACTGGTTCCAATTTCCTAAAGTGGGACTTCTCTAGTCACAATTTATTTTAATTCTACAAAATTTAGTGAATAAAATTGTAGTTAAATAATTTTGTGAAGATTTCAATGTAAGCAAAATGTTATCTAAAAGTATTACCAACCACACACAAAATAATGTAATGCACAAATGTATATATACTGGCGTTAAAGAGCAAGTTTGATACTGGATGGGAAGGAAAAGTTTGCTAGTATCATGTGCTTAAGGAAGGGGATGGTTTGTGGGGTTCAACCCCCCCCCCCCTCAAAATTTTCCAAAGTTGGCTTTGTATCAAACTTCAAATAACTATAGAAGCATTCACTTTTTCAAAATGTGCCAAGGAAGGACCACTCCAAATAGCTTCTAGAGCAGTAATCCCCAACCAGAGTTCCGCGAAAATTTGCAAAAGCTTGCGAAAAAATAGTACAACTTGCCACCTTTTTTTTTTAGATCAATAAACAAATAAAAATATTAAGGTTTCAACATGACATATAAATAAAACAAAGAAGCATTTTGAAAGTTTAGCTTGGTTATACATTTGCTTGGTAGTTATTATTTAAGAAACGAGAGAGATTTAGGTTGCATTTTATTAAATACGGCTGACGTGTTCGGCCCACACTGCTATGTTTGTTTTCTGACTCGCAGCAATCTTCTGTGATCATTTCTCTTTGATAGTAGCGGCTCCATATTTTCTTCAAAGAAAACAATAAACGTTCATTTTCCGACTAACTTGAGGACGAATGCTCCTGAAACTAGCATACCTGGCAGATATTTATGAACACCTAAATAAGTTGAACACCAACATGCAAGGTCCCAAGGAAAATATGTTGACGTGTACAGACAAATTTGTAGCATTCATAAATAAAATTTGTATTTGGAAAAACATCTTTCTAAGGGTAATTTTGAAATGTTACCCCTATTTTCTCATCTTCAGAGCATTACAACTGACAACCACCGTGAAGCCATTATGCTCCTGATTTTCGGCCATATGGAATATCTGGATGAAAATCTTGCTAAGTACTTCCCTTCTTACTCGTCGGAAGAGATTGATTGGGTCAGGAACCCTTTCACAAATTCTCCAAACAGTTCCGAAAATGTACTCAGCTTGCAGGAAGAACAACAATAATTGGCTGAACTGAAGTATGATCGTACATTAAAAATTAAATTTAATCAACTGTCACTAGATATGTTTTGGATATCAGTGAAAACAGAGTTTCCTGCCATCTCCCAGAAAGCTATAAACAAATTTCTGCAATTCTCAGCATCGTACTTGTGTGAGTAAACAATTTAGTGTGTAACGAATATAAAAACCAAACAGAGGAGTAGACTGTTGTCTGTGGAAGAAGAACTTCGTGTGTGCCTATCAAAGATGTGACGAATTAAGTTGTTGTGTTCAAAACAGCAAGCTCAAGTTTTACATTAAATTAAGAGACAGTTGGAGTAATTTTTATTCTATTGAAACTTATATTATTTTCAGTTGTGAATTAATAATGAAACAATAAAATGTAACTTATTTTTTCGTTTACAAGTTTATAAAAAACATAATAATAACCCAAAACTATTGCAAAATATATACACCCAGTTTGTTTATAACCAGTATACCAGATGTAAACTGAAAATGTTTTGTAGTTTTTTCTACTAACAGCTATATTCGTAAGCTAAATATTAATAGGCAGTAAACACTTGTGTAATATTTTATTCAAAAGTGTGATTTAATTATTATTTACTAATAACCCTATTGCTTTACATGTCTTTATTTAATTTAACCCTGTCGAATCTATTATATGTCAGCCAGGTAGGGAGGGGTTCCTCGAGATTTTTCGAAATATTTAAAGGGTTCCTCCAAACAAAAAAGTTTGGGAATCACTGTTCTAAAGGCACCTAATTTTCAAAAACTTTTCAGGCGAATATCACTCTAAATGGCTTCTAGATTCATCTGATTTTTAAAAGAAATACCTGTAGGGGGCCACTCCAAATAGCTTCAATATACTGATAGTATATATATTAAAAAATCCACTTGAGGACCATTCTAATTATTTTTTAAAAGTATTCAATTTTCAAAAATGTGTTGAGGGAAGACCACTTTCAATATTTTCTAAAAGAAAATACATTAAAAAAAATCCATGCGAGAGTAGCTTCTAAGGGCATCCTATTTTAAAAATTTGCTGGTTTAAGACCACTTCAAATAGTTTTGCGGCATCTAATTTTCGAAAGGAAAAAATAGGCGAATAACACTATAAATAGCTTCTAGGGCATTCCAAATTACAAACAAAACAAAATCTGAGTAACGACCACTTCAAATAGATTCTAGGGAATCTTATTTATATAAAAAAATTGTAAGCCCTTCATAAAATAACTTTTAGAAGCATTAAAATTTTCGAAATTTTGCTGAAGGATGACCAAATAGCCTCCAGGATTATCTATATTTCAATAAATTCTGGGAGAGAATTATTTTAAATAGCTGTTAAAAGAGTATAATTTTCAAAAATTCTCCAAACGGGTACCACTAAAAATAGTTTATAGGAGAATCTAATTTTCTAACATTAACTGAGGGAGAGGTGGATAGAAAATCCTAAAAGCTTGTTATTACTTCCCCCTTCACTCCCCTTCCTCTTTTACACATAAAGTTCCATCACTATTGCTTAAAATAACAATGTTCTTGGTGACCTGGTGGTCTAGGGGTAAGGTGTCGGACTTTTGTGTTGGGGGTCCGGGGTTCAATCCTCAGTCTCGGCACAGATTTATCTAATTGCCAAACCCTTCTTTCACCTCTGACAAGATGTGTATTAATCACAACTTGTGAATGTGTGGAATGCCAGGCCTCCACCGTGGTTCGGATTCCACGTTAAACTGTAGGTCCTCCATTTCATCTCACAATCATCCTACCTTTACACATTAGCGTAAGTGCGTATAACCCGAACGAGTAGTAAGACGCGGTGCTAATAATAATAACAATGTTCTTATTTCTTAGGATTTAATAGTAAGTCTTAACATCATGTCATAAGCTTACAATTTTGGATCACCCCCACCCCCAAATTTAATTCTCCCTAAGGCCATGGTTAGTGCGGTCCCGTCAAGATTAGCTTGCCTTGGCAGCCGCTACTGTGTTTATTTTGTTTGTAATATTTTACTCTCTGGGGATGATTATGCACATCTCTAAGCAGATATCAACACCTACAATCAGACCAGACGCTTTCGTTCCTCTTTATAATTTAGTAGAATTTACTATGCAGTGTTGTTTTATTCATTTAAATAATATAATCAATATTAACCTAGGTAGGTGTTTTAGTGGGGGTTTTTTTCAGCGCCGTTCGGGTTATACACATAGGTACTAATAACGTTAGTGTGTTAGGGATGAGGAAGGTTGTATTTTATAGGTGTACCCACATTTTCGGTGCAATAGAGTGGAAAGCCATTTATGAAAACCACCCTCAGTGCATCCAACCAGGATCTGAACCCCGATCTCTGCATCATTTTAAGTTCAGTCTATTGAGAGAGAGAGAGAGAGAGAGAGAGAGACACACCTTGGATCATTCGACCACCTAAGAGGGTCAACTAAGTTATTAATTTATAAAAATGTATGGGATAAAACCGACTAGGAAATTATACCTAATTCCAAAAGTCCAATTTTAGAACTAAAAATATGTAATATTTAGGGAATATAACTAAATTAAATAAAAATTTAAAATAAACTATTTTCGGTGTCAACTGAGATTCTATCTCTGATTTCCTAGAGCTGTATATTGACTCTCTAACCACACTGTCCAATGAACTGAAATGTGAAGTATGATTGCATTTTTTTGAAGAATTACCTTTTTTTTACATGACTTACATCCTTAGGTAAAAGAATAAATTTTAAAAATATATTATACTCATTTTTGCCGCCCTTTCAAACCTTCCGCCCTAATAAACTGCCTTCCCTGCCACCCTCCCCCCATCCCCCACCCCGTTCACCCCTTAGAGGCAACCCTGGTTATATTCCAGTTATGAGCGTAAAATAGCAAGTTGTTAAATCGAACCTTGCCCTGTCACCATGACGAATCAACGACAGCAGGACTGGGAACTGCGTATTTTCTAGAATTAATTCAGTCATTTGTGTCAAGAAAGTGCTGAAGCTGTGTGTCTGTATGTTTTCAGGGAAGATGAGGGTTTCATCAAGGAGGAAGAGAAGCCACTACCCTCACACGAGTTCCAGCGGAAGGTGTGGCTTCTATTCGAATACCCGGAGAGCTCGCAGGCGGCCCGCGTCGTCGCCATCATCTCAGTGTTCGTCATCCTCCTGTCCATCGTCATCTTCTGCCTGGAGACGCTGCCCGAGTTCAAGCACTACAAGGTGTTCAACACAACCACCAACGGCACCAAGATAGAGGAGGATGAGGTGCCGGATATCACCGATCCTTTCTTCCTCATCGAGACCATATGTATCATCTGGTTCACGTTCGAGTTGTCAGTGCGTTTCCTCGCTTGTCCCAACAAACTGAACTTCTTCCGGGACGTGATGAACATCATCGACATCATCGCGATCATTCCTTATTTCATCACGCTAGCGACGGTCGTGGCCGAAGAAGAGAGTACGATTAACGTGGTGCGGGCGCCCGTAAGTCCGCAGGACAAGAGCACAAACCAGGCCATGTCCCTAGCAATTCTCAGAGTGATTAGGTTAGTGAGAGTGTTTCGAATATTTAAGTTGTCGCGGCACTCGAAGGGACTACAGATACTTGGACGAACTTTGAAGGCCTCTATGCGAGAACTTGGCTTGCTCATATTTTTCTTGTTCATAGGTGAGTACCCAGTCTTCCATTAGTTAAAGGGGTGCCGGCCATTGTTAGCATTGGTGTGTTCACTCTCTGAATATAAAAGTAGAAACATCTTTGGCAAAATGTCCTTATCCTCAAGGGCGTAGAAAGCTTATTTTTCTATGGAGGTCCACTATAAAGTTTAATTAATATGTCGATATCATTTTATATAACAACATATTTGTGGGGGTTGGGGTTTGGGAGGCAGTGTGTATAAAATCTCAAGTGCATTTTTACAGGCTAGTTACCAAAATATTTGATCGCTTTTCTCAGACCCACTAACGAGTTACTTCCCAAGGAACCCACTTTGTTCCATAATCTATGTCCCGAAAACTATCTATTTGAAATGTTGACAGTGCTAGTATTACAATGTTAAATAATGCATATTGTAGATGAATATTGAAATAATAATTATATTTGGCTTGTGGTATATAAAATAAATAGTAAAATTAAAAAAACACATATTTTAAGTTTGTATTTAATGTGTAGACCTTCCTTATGGATGGATCTATAAATTTCAAGGAGGGAGGGGGCCGATACCCCCCTGACTATCACCTTTCTACGCCCATGTTTATGCTTAAAATCTTAAAATTAAGAAACAAAGCTTTAATAACTTAATTGTGGTGATTTAACACTACTTTGAAATGATTATTTATCTTTTCTATCCAGGTAACATTTACTGTGTCATAGGTGTTGGATAGGCTCGTTGGTATTTTTTCATTATAATGTCTTTCTTAGCTTTTTGCTTCAAAGTGCATTCAACGAACACAGTCACTAATTTATGGAAAGGATAAACATTCATTACTAAAATAAACAAACTTACTGACAATGCTATATAATTAATATTTTTCTTACAGCAATAATTTACGAAATGTATTAGTATTTGTGTTTTTTTTTAATACGGTAATTGAAAGTCATGTTCCGATCAAGAATTTGTCTTCACGCATATGTCATGAACATGACGTAGGCTACGAATTTTTTCTGTGAGTATGTTTTGTTTTTAATTAAGTTATAACAAGGTTAGAAATATTGCTTTTTTTTACTAAAAGATTTATTTTTATAATTCATCAAAATTTCCCCCAAAAAAATGGAACTCTCCGCTATTGCATTTTCTAGGCAGTAGTATTTGTATGCACTTGGGTAACAGCAGCGCAGTAAAACATACAAAGGGGACGTACACTGAACTTAACATATTATTACTAAGTGAGGTAAATATTACTTCTCCTATCGACAATCTGAACTACTTTTTGTTCTTTTTGAACGAATTTTAAGGCCTTTTTCGCATTTATTTTGAGATGTGGCTACTGCTTAATCCCTGTGAATATTTTGTTTGTTTCAGTACATTAAAATTGCAATATTTTGCTGATATACACTCACACTCTACTATTCTACTACTACTATCTACTACTACTACTACTACTACGCTACTGCTGCTACTACTACTATTTTCAAAATTATCGTAAATGAAAGAAAAAAAAATGAAAGATTTTTTTTTAAAGATTAACTTCTTAGTTTACTCTTTAGGGTTTTGTAGTTTATTCATGCGCAATAATATATTATTAAATGCTTTAAGTGGACCTTAAAGTTTTCTCTAATTTTTCATATATCAATTACCTTTAAGGAAATTATTAGTTAATTGTATTCGCGTAGTATTTTTTTAGTTAAATAATTATAGTTAATATTTTTATAGCTATACGTGGATTAAAATTATGTAGTTACAAATATAGGATTATTTAAATTATATACATTAGATTTATTCTAACAGGACCTAAATCTTTATTTAGTCTAAAAATCTTAAAGGTCTGTACCTATATTTTTGAAAATTTTCAGAAGTTTCTTATCAAACAAAGTACTTATAATTATGTATAAAAAAATGCTTATTAATTTATTAAATTCCAAAAATGTATAGCATAGGTAAATTTGATATTTTTAATATTTTGGGGAGTTCCATAAGTTTTTTAAATTTGATAGTAGCACATGCATGTTTTAAAAGCTTTAATGAAGCAAAATAAGGTGCTAAATTATCTATTTATTTCAATAGATACATTTTGTAGGGCTAATTACGAATTTTTCACTATAACTTATGTTCATCGATCAAGGGTTTACTTCAATGTGGCTCCAAGCTAGCATCTTATAGTAACTATAACAATTATTGTTTCACAAAACACAAGAAATAATATTACAAAACCAAAAATCATCAAATTTCGTCTTCCTCTATTAAATTGAGATAGAAACTTATTTATTTTTCTAAATGATTGTAGCTTACTATCTACCTCTGAGTTTCAGAACTGGTAGCCTAATTTGTGTAGAAAATATTTTTTTTTAAATCAAGTAAATAAAGCTTCTATTAGAAAATAAAAGTATGACCTTTCATGAATATGAAACTCTAATAATTATATATTATAATATTATTGTTTTGTGCATAGATAGTACTTTTAAAATATTACTATTATTACCTCCATGTATTATTATTATTATTTGGTTTTAAATTTACGCCAGCAAATATAAAAGTGGTTGGTTTTGTCATAAACATAAATAAAAGCTTCTAGTGGTGGCATCTAAGAAGGTGAGAAAGAAATTTTGAAAGCCAAAAACCCTCTCATACCTAGTGAAGTTCGTTGCGCCCTTCCATAGGACACTTACTAAGCACTCCCTCCATAGATCAAGTGAAAGTTACCAAGTTCCTTCGAGAGGGAGAAGGGGGTTCAAATTTAATTAAAAATAGAGGCACGAGAGAGTTTTTTTTAGATGCATTAAAGTAATTGTGACATGGTTTTAAATATTGTCCTATACATTCCCTAACAGGATCTGACCATGCAAGCGTAGACAAGTACAAGTAGGTTATATGTTTGTTGATTTAAACAGTTATAGGTCTATATACACCTAGGTGGTCACACTTAACAAACTTATATGTAAATATCGTTAAAGGGTCGTTAACTAACATCCACGATTAAATACATATGGAGTTTTGTGAAGTGCATAATCTATAATCAGCTGTATAAACATAACCTAGATGGCACCATGATTACGTATGATCAATACATCAATTTAAATGTTCAAAGGGAGTGTAATATCTGAAGAACTGACGATAACTGGTAATTGTTAAATTTTCTAATGGCAGGCTGTTTCTTAGAGAGTTAATCAAACGATAAAGGTATAAAGTTTTTTGAAACATGATGTATCTACAGTTCATTTTCCATTAGAAGGGCCTAAATATGACAGCTAGAAAAGGTTTTTTTAATCACCGCGTCTTATTACCCGTTTATGTAATAAGTATAGAATTTATGTATTATATAGTGGGATAGTGACGAGGAAGGAAGCACTTTAGAGGTAATCTACCCGCATTTGCGTGGAGGTAGGGTGGGAAACCATTTAGGAAAAACCACTGAGTAAACCCGACCGAACTCCCCCTAATCAGCTGGCCAGACTAACTCAAGAGTGACGCCTTAGACCAGGGGTCCTCAACCTTTTAATGTCCAAGGGACAAAGTTTCCGTCTCTTGTTGGCTCGCAGGCCGCAATATTGTACCGACAGTATCAAGATTGAATAAATATTAAAATAATTGTATCAGCTCATTATTATACACTTATACTCACACTAGAAATTAGTCCTGTCTCCAATAGGTGAAATTTCGGATTTCTCGTGAAGTAGCCCCATACTCTCCATTGTTTCATTAGCAGGAGGTATTGCAATTTGTCTTGTCTACTAAAGTTCATTTTGCCAGTTCATAGTACATTTGTATAAAAACGTAACACTTTTCTTCACGTAAAAATCAAAAATCCTTTGTAAAATAACGTAAAATACGCAAATAAAATAAGTTTTTTATTAGATGATTAAGTAAAATTATCTGTATTTGACATTTTTTTCGCTTGAAAACATTTTAACTTATATATTCCATGAGCTAGCAGGCTGTAAAAAATGTCACCACGGGCTGCAAGTGGCCCGCGGCCGCGGGTTGATGACCCCGGGCTTAGACCAATCGGCCGCTGAAGCGGTTTAGAAAAGTTACTAGATTTACTTTCCCGTATTCATATGTCCAGTCATGTGACCTGCAGTTGAAATATATTATAAACACCTATAAAATAACAACGATAATATAGTAAATAACACACCTATGTTACTAAGTATCACTTAGACCTGGTAGAATCACCATACCTGCTCCCATCCAAACTATCTAGCCTGTATCCGAATCAGGAATAGCATAGGATGTCTGATAAACTTTCCCTCGTGAGTTCCGCAAAATAAGTTTTGGTATTTGTTTGAAGTGGAAACATTAAGAATTATAAGTTTTTTGTGTACTCGAAGGGGAAACTTGCATGTGTATATTTATTGAAGTAGTTAATTCAATAGTTAATGTAGGCCCTATCCGTTTTTAGCTTAATAATATAATGTGGGTAGTAAAAATAGGTTTTACGTAGAGGTTTGTTAGAGCTGTAAAACATTAGCCAACATAAAACACCATCACACGTCATATAATATAGTGAACATTTGTGTACATACATTATAGTTGAAATGAAATCAATGAAAGTTGTGATTTTTACTAGATTTATATTACATGTGCTAGGAACTTTCATTTCTCTAATATAATAATCATAATCAGTGGTGTAGCTGCCAGAGAGGGGTAACGGTGACACGCCCCCTTCTGAGTCAATGTGGTCACCCACAAAATAGAGGGTACGGGTTGAGGGTTAGTACAGCTGTTAAAATAAATTAAATATGGCCATCAAAAGAAACGTATTATTAAAAACTCCTAATTGTGTGGGTGTTGATTAGTAGGACTAATTAGTGTTGATTTACTTAGAACGATTACAGACTTCATTCGCCCTTCCCCCAACAGCTCGGAGCTATTGGTCATCCTTCAGAGTGAGCGGTTTAATCTTGGTTTTATTCACCCTTAATATCAATTTATGAATACGGCCCTGATTATAATTAATGCCGTGTGGTTCGGAAATACTTGTATTTACAAGCACAAGCTAATGTCATATGTTATTACTTTTCTTTTCCAATAATAGGCCCTACACACAACGGCGTGCTACATGCAAACTAAGATTCGTCTCTGTACACCATATACGGTAGTAGTGGTGGTAGCCGACAGCCAGGGGCAAGGGGGCAATTGCCCCCCTGAGATTCTGAGGTTCTATAAATATTAGAAGTAGTCTAATCCCTCCCAACAGTGTTCTTAACTAGCACACAAACAGAGAGTTATAGATTATAACTAATAAACTAATTACTAGCGCCCACCACTGGCCACCTGTTTACTTTAGGGTTGATATTCCATGCCCCCAGAACCCTTGGTTCGCCCCCACTGGAGAAAAATCCTGCGGGCGCCCTTGCCGACAGCTAGCAAAGCTACTAGATCTACTCTCATTTTTCCATTCGCCAAACCATTAGATCTACAATACCATGTTGAGTTGCTGTCACTTTTTCCAGTCATATCTTTCACAACCAACATTTTGTTTTAAATTATGTTTTTATTTTACATATTCTGATGTCAGTTACCACCAATCCTATAAAGAATTGACTCTGGCTACTTATAAAAAAAATGTAATGTTTGGGAATTTTAAAATTTTAAACAAATATCCTCTTCATTAAATATAACGTAATAGTATAAACTATAATCAAATGAATAGTAACATTTTAGAAAATATTCTAAGTAATGTTGAATAAGGAGTATGTAATATTTAAAAAGGAAGAGATTTAGGAAATAACTTGTTTGCTGAGTTATGGTATTAATGTTATGGTATTAATAGTCAAAATATATTATGATAATTAATAATATTTGTGGAAGGAAGGTTATCAAGTTATCAGATACTTTCAAAATACATAATGGATTGCAACAAGGAAATGCACTTTCCCCATTACTTTTTAATCTAGCCTTAGAGTATGCTATAAGGGTAAAGCAAGATAGTGAGGCACGGTTGACATTAAAATTTTAAGCTAAATCATCTGTGTATCCTGATAGCTGAATTGTACATTTAATGGTACAATTCAGCTATTAGGATACACAGATGATTTAGCTCTGTCGGGTAGTAGTAAGGAAACTGTTGCAATAAAGGCAGACATTTTACTAGAGGTTAGTAAGGAAATAGGTTTATAAGTGAACGCTGTAAATATAAGTATATGATGACACAGATTTCACAGATTGAGGTCGATAATTGAGAGATTACTGTGGAATATATATAATTTGACAGCGTTATTAAGTTTAAATATTTTGTAACAATTTTAACTATCAATAACGATATTAGATTGGAAATTAAGAAAAGAATACAATAAGGAAATGCATGCTTTAACTCATTCATTGACATATCGCCTGTTTACAAGGAATGTAAAATTCAAAATATAGGACCTACAAAACAATAACTTTACTGGTTGTACTTTATAGGTGTGAAAAGTGGTCTCTTAATTTACATGACGAAAACAAATTTAAGGTGTTCTAAAACAGGGTGCTTAGAAAGATATCTGGTCCAAAAAGGGATGAGGATTGTGGGGAATGGAAGCGGTTACATAATGAGTACCCTGTACTCATCACATGACGTTAGGATAATCAAGTCTCGTATATTATGGTGGACAGGACATGAAGCGCGAATGGTAGATTATAGAACCGTGTTGAGCTTACTGACTGGCAGACCCAATGGGAAGAGACCACTGGAAAGATCTATAGACGTAGATGGGAAGATATCATTAGAATGGACCTGAAATAAATATGGTGTAATAAGGGTGACTAGATAGAACTAGCTCAAGATAAAGATGGGTTGCGTACTTTTGTAATTGTTAAAATGAAATTTCGAGTTCCTAATGCTATAGAGTAAGTATAGGTATTAGGAATGGAATAAATACAAATATTATGTTAGTAAACCAGTCAAAATGTTAGGGAAAGTATACACAAGTATTTGATTATTTTGTCATTTTGAAAAATTAGATATAATAAATAAAACCAATGACTAATATAATAATAAAATAAAAATAAATTTTATTTTTTGGTTATAGCCTTAAAAAATAAAAAACTTAAATAAAATGTTAAATTGAATTTCTTGTAACATATCCAGGCCTACATTTAACAGTGTTTATTTTTAAAAAAATATTTTCTTAACTTGGAATAGTCCCTTGTTCCTAATAATTTTTGACAAAGACATTTCTGTATTAATCACAACTTGTGAATGTGAGGAATGCCAGGCTCCACCGTGGTTCGGATCCACGTTAAACTGTAGGTCCTCCATTTCATCTCACAATCACCCTACATTGCACATTAGCGTAAATGCGTATAACCGAACGGGTAGTAAGACGCGGTGCTAATATAATAATAACAAAGACATTTGTGCTCAGCAAAAAGTTTTTTTTAAAATCATTTTCTTCTTAAATTTCAAATGAATATGTTTAAGCTACTTACGTGACAGCCATCTTGCAGTACTGAAAAAAGACAGCATGTTGTGAAGTTTTTAATATTTCAGTTTAACTTTCTATTGAATAATTTGTTTGTGAAAGCGTCATCAAAATATACCACATATTAAAATAAGTTTTTATCAACACAATTTCACACGTTTAAGTTGAAAAGAATGAAAAGAATTTTAAATTATACTAGTGTTAACTGTCGGCCTTATATTTCAAAGTTTTTCAGTGCATTGTATAAATTGCTGTTTACGACTTTCAACAAAGTCTACATTTCCAAAAGCTAAATGGGCTACTGTCACTGTCATACATTATAACAACAAAATATTAAAATATTTGAGAACGGTAGATTTCCTATATTTAAGAACACACGTAAAACCATGAAATTTCGTTGATTATTAACACAAGACAACATCACAAGTTGGCATTCTAGTTTTATTTTATTTACAATAGCTGTTCTCTAAATTCAAAAATATTGTTTTTTAAAAGTTGTTTTCTTAATTCAACAGTACTGTATCAAGAAAGTAGGCAAAAAAATTAACAAAATTATTGTTTATCCAACAAACGGTAATTCTTTTTAACATTATGAAAAAATCAAAGAAATATTATTGTAAAAATACGCGAGAATAGTAATACAGCAGTATTTAATTACTAGCAAAATTAAATTATACTAAATTAGTTTAAAAAAAACGCCTTATACGCTACACTTTCTTAAGAACACCATTGTTGTATTTTATAAACTAGTGCTAGCTAGAAAGTTAAAAATAGAATGTTAAGACACATCAAAAACATTACTACTAATATTATGTTTATAATAGCAAACACTGGTAAAGAAAGCAATATATTTAATTGATGCAAAGGGAGCATTAGGAGTTTGTTAAATAACATAGCACGGCTGTTAACTTAAATATTTATCACGCTTTACACAATGGTTAGTCAGACGGTGTTTTTAAACCGGAACCAACGACTATTCCTACATGAGGGATTGACACTCCAATAACAACTGTGGAACCATAAACAAGTTCGCTACAAATAGGGAAGTAGATAGATATTTATTCATATCTCAAGAGCGATTAATAACATAAATGAAAAATCAATTAAAATACTGGGAGTCATGACACTCAACTATCTTCTGCGAACTAGGCTGGATGATGATCCGTGAATATGGCACTAAAACCTGAGTAAATACAGTTTCTATTTTAGGTCCAGGCTAACTCTGAGGAGTACAGGACTAGACCACTTTTCATTTTATTAAATGTCTCTAGAAATTGAGTTCTATTTTTTTTAAGAAAAATTTGATCATTTTCGATTAACCATTTTTAATCATTCATTTTTCATGAAAATGAAAATAAAAGGAATCAGACATTCATTCACATGCTTAATAATCAGCTTTTATAATGAGATTTCATATTTGTTGTTTTTAATAATAGGCCTATCATATAATATAAAATATTACATGAATTTTGTTTCATGAAGGACGAATATATAGTATATCTTATTTCTTAACAAATGCCGATAAAATATTATCTTTTCCAAGTCCCCTTATTCTCATGTCGTTTTCATTACCACATACAAATTTTGAGGTTAAAACAAACTAAAATATGTTGGGGAATGGTCCTACAATACAATAATCATGGTTTAAAATAAAAACAAAATAAACATAAAATATACCTACTGCCACACTCACACTTCTATAGTGTTGGGCTACAAAGGTTTTGTCAATTTTATAGATAATCTACAGTTGTTTTCAGTTGGTTTTAAAAAGTATAGGTATTTTCAATTGTAAATATAGAATAAATAAATACAATTTTAATAAGAAACAACAGTGTATACTTTCTACAGAGGCCAGAGCAGAAATTTGTTTGTGCGGATTCAGTATAGAGTATAAGGGAGTGTTCTTAACCTAACGAAATTTCAGATCACTTTGGAGTATGCGTACGTTTATAATTCGATTTTACACTTACAAAGTACATTATTTGCAATGTTTGAAAACATGATCACGTGCATGTTGATATTTAAAATCTAGCAATAAAATTTCACATTTTATTTGGTTTTCAACCACTAAACAACGCTGTGATGAAGCAAATAAATTTGAGAAAGCCAATGAGGAGTTTTAAAATTGTTTAGAGGCTGACATAAATTTCCCAGTAGTAAAGATGGCTTTGAGATAATTTAAATAAAGGTTCTGATATGATATTGGTAGCTTAATTACTGCTAATATACTAAGGTCTTGGTGTAGGCACCATTCATACTCTTTTGTTGTTGATTAGAAACATGTTTTTAAGATTCATATATAATTATTACACGTTTAATACAAAAAACAACTTTTGTCGACTTATGTGGGCTTTTTAGTGCTTTCAAATCATTAAAATAGTCAAATGTTAAAAACAAATGCATTTAACTCTGAATAATTAAGTTGAGTTTATTCTAGGCAACTTTAAATCACCCCCAGACTTTTTTGTTGCCTTCCACTGGGATTGAATGAATGAAAGACACAAGGAAACACCGTGTTTAAACGTTGAAGGCACTAGTGAACACGCATGAGGCACCGTTGGGGCAGAATTTTAAAACTCTTAGGTGATATCCTACAGCTAGGTCTAATAGTAAATGTGCAGTATCGCAACATATATGAACAAAATAATAATTGAATATGGTTTTTAAAATGTTAATCCTAGGTATTATTTACATTAATCCATTGGTAAGGGTATTGGCTCCTATTTAAAGCAAATTGTTATAAGTTTCTTCATAAACTACAAGCTAACCCATTTAAATTAGCCTATAGCTTAATCTTCAAATGTCAACAAAATCTAGTTTAGGTTAGGAATAGTTACATTTTAAGCTTGTATATTTTTTAATTACTATGCCACCATTGCATAATATACCATCATTATTATACTTAGTATAAAAAAAGGCAGTGAAAGTAACTATTGCACAAAGTATGGTTATTTCACACGCTGCAAAGTAGGTATATGCCGAAACTTCAAAGTAGTAAAGGTGCCCATACACGGTCATTCCCCCGTTTCATTCCAAAACTGCCCGTGTGTGGGGTGATTCACGCCAAACATGATGGAGTGACACGCCAATTCACTCCAGGAATGAACAATCCAACCTGTTTGATTTTTTCGGAGTGATGGCGCGCCAAAACTGACCGTGTGTGGGCAGGTGCAATTCCGGACTGACGAACGCATGCGCAGTTATCCAACAAATTAATAGAACACGTGGTGATAGTCGATACAGCATCTGTCTTCCAAGGATCTCCCGGTTGCGAGAAACCTAAGCGTTGCTATCAGTCTTTCCTCTACTAGGATGGCATCTCTCATCACTGTGTCCTGTTTGTATATTAAAGGACCAACTAGTGACAGAAGGCTTTGAAAACACTCAGAGCTCATACGCAAATAATTTTTATAATCGTCTTTAGAGTTTAGTTCAAGTTCACGCAAAAGAGATATGTCTGAAAATTTATGTCTTTGTTGTTGTTAGTTTTTTGCAATAAAAAGGCACTTTTGGTTTCACAATTATTAGAGTTTATTCAAAACGTTGTTTAGCGATAGGAAGCGATACATTTTAGTGTGTGTGGTTGTTTACTTACAGTTGCCTTAGGGATTTTGATTTAACCATTGTTGGGGTGCTGTTTCTTAAGAGTAAATCCAGCATTATTCAAGTAAGGTGCTGCGTTAGCAAAGGATGAGAGATAAAAATTAAAAGTTATCAAATAATATAAAAAGATGTTAAAATACATCAACACTCTCCCTTATTTTATAACTTGTAAACTCCCATTTTGTTACATAAAAATTTAAAACGAACTGAAAACAATGGTTTTGTAAAAATGTCCGCGAGCTGATTTTGAGTGTCAACTTTTAAAATGTTGATTTCCCCATCGGTGACCAATTCGCGAACAAAGAAGTGTCTGATCCGAATGTGTTTTGTTCTTCGATGAAACTCAGGATTTTGTGCAAGCCGGATGGCTGCTTCGTTGTCAACTTGCAGAGTAGGTGTCGACTTCAGATGGCCAAGTTCGCTCAGAAGCCGCTTGGTCCACAGCATCTCTCTCGCAGCTTCACTGGCAGCTACGATTTCAGCTTCGGTTGTGGATATGGCAACAGAGGCTTGTCGCTGACTCATCCACGAAATAGGTGCCCCAGAGTACAGGCAGAGCACTCCTGAGGTAGAGCGTCCTGTAGTTAGGCAGCCACCATGATCTGCATCGCTGAAACAATCAAATACACCTTTTTCCAGGTTGGATTTGTAGACCAGTCCGTAGTCTGTCGTTCCTCTCAGATACCGCAGAATCCTTTTTACTTTCTGAACATCACGGTTGGTTGGATTTTCGAGGTTTCTGGACACCACGCTGACAGCATATGCGATGTCTGGTCGTGTGCCGCACATCAAGAACATAAGTGCTCCAACAGCTTGTCTGTAGGGGAAGTCAGGATTTGGAGGACTTTCTTCTGCATCGTTGTCCTTGATAATTGGAGTAGATACAGTTTTGCAGTTGGTCATTTCAAATCTCTCGAGTATGGTCTCCGTGTAGTGTTTCTGGCTCACACTAATTGATCCGTCCTTTTCTCGGCTGATTTCCAATCCTAGAAAATAAGACGCCGGCATGGAGGTGATTTTGAACTCCTTTTTCAGATCGTTGATGAACTTCTGAAGTTCTTGCTCATCTTCAGCTGCAATCAGTCCGTCGTCAACGTAAAGAACGAAAAACATCTTCTTCTGTCCTTTTCGTCTCACGAACAGACAGGGATCCGCTTTACTTCGCTTGAATCCCAAGCTGACGATGTAGTTGCTGAACTTTTTGTTCCAGCATCGAGGAGCTTGCTTCAGTCCATATAAGCTTTTCTTCAGGCAGCAAACCCGGTTGGATCCATCACTATGTCCTTCAGGTTGCTGCATGTAGATGGTTTCCTGGAGGTCACCATAGAGGAATGCTGTTGAGACGTCAATTTGTGCTAGTCTCATCTTCTCGTTGGCAGCAACACTGAGTAAAGTTCTTATAGTTGATGTTCTTGCAACTGGACTGAAGGTTTGATCGTAGTCCACTCCTTTCCGCTGTGAAAAGCCTTTGATGACCAGTCTGGCTTTGTATTTATCAATCGATCCATCGGCGTTGGTTTTGATCCGGTAGACCCATTTATTCGAGATTGCTCTTTTTCCTGGGGGTAGATCAACCAGTTCCCAAGTCTTGTTCTCTTCAAGAGCTTTCATCTCACGACTCATAGCTTCTTTCCAACGATCTTGCTGATCCGATCGCATGGCTTCTTTGTAGGATCCAGGTTCCTGAAGAGGGCTAGAGAGAAGCATCACGAAGTCCTGATATTTCTCTGGAGGTTTGAGCGACGAACGATTACGAAGGCGCTTGACGATGGCTTCTTCATCTGGACTTGGAGCACTATCTGGAACTTGTTCATCTAGACCTTCTTCTTCATCAGCAGTACTCATATCCCAGAGTTCATCATCATTTTCTTCGCTTTGCGTTTTGTCATCATCTTCTTGACTTTCTTCAGAAGTTGAATCCACTGGTTCAGCAGCAGAGTCGAGACTTTCCGGAAGATAGTTGTCGATTTTATGCTCTAGCACCTTTTCCTCGAAGATGACATCTCTTGATCTGATGAGTTTTCCTTCCTCTTCACAGAAGATCCTGTAGCCGTCGTCTTTGTCGTATCCGATGAGAATTCCTTTGATTGCTTTTGGATCCATCTTCTTCCTTTGTTGTTTTGGAATGTGTGGATAGCAGGTAGATCCGATCACCCGAAGATGTTTCAGACCTGGTTTACTGCCATGCCACAACTCGTAGGGAGATTTTCCATCAACTCGGGAAGGTCCTGTCCTGTTGAGAACATAGGCTGCTGTGTTGATCATCTCGGCCCAAAGCATCTGAGGCAGCTTTCCATGAGCATACATCATTGCTCGAGCAGTTTCAACCACGGTGCGGTTCTCTCTTTCACTGGAGCCATTCTGCTCTGGAGTGTAGGGCATCGTAATGCGTTGAACAATTCCTTCCTTTTGTAGGATTTTTCTGACATGCTTGTTGTCGAATTCCTTGCCACCGTCGCTTAGCAGCTCTTTGATGTTGTGTCCAAGAGTCTTGACTTCCGCAACGAATTGAGCCAACTTCTCTGCAACTTCGGACTTCTCTTTCAAAAAGTAGATGGTCCTGAACTTCGTGTAGTCATCCTTGAAGAGGACGAAGTACAAGTATCCTGACATGGACTCTTTGAATGGACCGCAAACATCTGTGTGGATCCGCTCTCCCGGTTCCGTTGTCTTAGACCTCGTACCGAAAGGCAGACGATGAGCTTTGCCATAGACGCAGCCTTCACAAGGTTCACTGTCCAAGTTGACATGAATTCCCAGCTTGTCCAGAAGGGATTTCACGTGTCGCTTGTTCTGATGTCCGAATCGTTCATGGTAAAGTTGGAGAAGATTGTTTGCTTCTGTTGCGTTGACTTCATTGGATGGAATGTCGTTCACGTTCTTCACGTTCAGCCTGTAGAGTCCACCAAACCGCTCACGAACTCCAGTCAGTTTCACTTCGCCGTTGACGATGAAGTTGCAAACCTCTGGAGACGAGATGAACCTGCTTTCCTTGTTCTTATCCTGCGCTGCAAGGACTGAGAATAGATTTCTCTGGATCCCGGGAACACACCATACATCAGCCAACGTGAGCTTGTGCATCTTGCCGTTGACTTCTGCTTCGATGTCAATGTCGCCTTTACCAATAGCCGCAACCTTCACGCCATTTGCTGTGATCACTGTGTGGTTTGTAGAAAAAGACTCGAACGTCCTAAAAATATTTTTGTTATTAGAAACATGACTTGTTGCTCCATTATCTACATACCAGAACTTGGAGTTGCACTCCAAGTTCATCACAGTCGAGGCTACCGTAGTCAGGATCATATTTGCACCCTTTTCCGGATTTTCCGAGTTGCTGGCTTTGTTGCCAAGTGCTTCATCCGCGATTCGCTTCCTGCATACCTTTGCTAGGTGATTTTTCTTCTTGCAGTAGGTGCAGAATTTCTTTTTGTCACCCTTTTGCTGATTCTTGTGCGAGTTGTTTGGCTGCTTTGACGAATTAACATAGAGGGCTTCTTGTTGAGATGACTCTTGTTTGCCTTTCAGTGCATTCTCGTAGGCACACAGCTGGTTCGTCAAATTGTCGATTGTCCTGTCAGCTTTTGACATCAGCATCCAGCTCGACTTGAATGAAAAGTAATCTTCAGGCAACGTACCTAAAATTTTACAGATCATAAATAAATCTGGCAAATTTGAGGTTAGCTCGGCGTCGTTACTCATTTCCTGCTTTAGTTCGCTCCACAAATTCTTTAATTTTGAGACATGCGTAGCGATATCATCTTCAACGGCTTTTTCATAACTAAAGAACTTAAGGCATAAATTGTAAACCTTGTCTTCGGAGACGCCGTCGAAGAGTTTGTGCAGTTCGAGCCACACCTCCCGGGCTGACTTGAGACGCATTATTTTCTGAAGTGTCTCTTCCGTCATATTTGCGGTTAAAACGATCAACGCATGGCTGTCTGCCTTATTAAAAGCGTCGAGCGATGTCTGGTACTCCGCTCTTTGTGCCGCGGTCGCTTCATCAGACAACGCCCTTGGTTTGACTAACCTGCCTTCAATTACGTCTGTCGCTCCGGGATACCTCGTAAACAAATGCTCAGTTTGTATCGCCATGTATTCCAGTTTCCTTTTCCTTCCAGAAGTCCAACGTTGATAATCTTCGTCGAGTCCATTGTGAGCGTGGCGGCGTCGTCCTAACCTCAAAATGTCTCGTCGGATTTTCTCCAAAAATATCGCACCAAGTGAATTTATTTTAACAAAATCAATCACGCACTAATGTCGTTACGTGCTTGAGCCCATAACCTGTTAGTTTTTTGCAATAAAAAGGCACTTTTGGTTTCACAATTATTAGAGTTTATTCAAAACGTTGTTTAGCGATAGGAAGCGATACATTTTAGTGTGTGTGGTTGTTTACTTACAGTTGCCTTAGGGATTTTGATTTAACCATTGTTGGGGTGCTGTTTCTTAAGAGTAAATCCAGCATTATTCAAGTAAGGTGCTGCGTTAGCAAAGGATGAGAGATAAAAATTAAAAGTTATCAAATAATATAAAAAGATGTTAAAATACATCAACAGTTGTAACCAACGTTTTGACAATAAGTTCCGCCGTTTTTACCCCCTTACTTTATCATTTGCCAATAATAAAACCAAAGACACAGCAGCACTTTTCTTAGACATTTTTATGACCTCACGGGACAAATCACATCAGTAAACTGCGGCGTCTAGCAGGTCTCGGCGTGACACGTGTGTGGACAATTTCTGGCCCGCCCGGAATGACACGCCTTGAATGAAACTCCCGGCATCATGCCGGGATTGACCGTGTATGGGCACCTTAAGGCCCTACTTATGTGAAATGACAAACGTACTTTTATTATTTCTCATATATCATATCATAGATTTCTAATCTTAAAAAAATTCTTACGATAACTCACACTTATGTTTGTATTGAACATTTTGTAATATGTTAGACAATGTTTTTGACTTGTCGTTAACTCTTCAAGATTGAAGTACGAGTTGATGAAATATTTTCTAGTTATCATTATGTTATCTTAATTATACACCAATGTTCTCTTAAATTGTTAGTTGTGTTCCAACATCTTATTATACATTTGATTAATTTAAGTCAAAAACTTCATAACTTTGAAAAAGATATTTAAAAAATCATCTAAGTCTTAACTCTT
>JAVRXN010000007.1:40598010-40900510 GCA_033556935.1 Timema podura | reverse complement strand
TCTATTAATCTAGCTATAGCTCTTTTAACCAAAAAAAAGTCAATTATTATTATTTGTCCAAAATATTTTTCTTACATTGAACACAACTCATTGCCAACTTTTTTTATATTAAAAAAATACAAAACACAATAAATCAAATGCCATGGAAATAATTAGGTGGGGCTTGTTCAGAATGTAATGCGCATGACGTGGATAATTTTTGTTTCACCACACGTGCTGCCTTGAATTATCTATCTTGCGTTAAGTAATTAACATTTATGGGTGGATCTGTCTAGAAATAAGAGAAAAATAGGGGTGGATGAAAATATAAGTGACAACACAATTTGTAGAATTAAATAGCCAAAGCTATTATTTATGCTTTTAGTGAGGCTTACTCCATCTAGATATCATATTCTGAAAATTGTACAATTTGTACAGTTATAATAATTGTACAGATGCAATAAGCCAACTACCGAGTCGAAGATGGCTGCGTTATCTGATAGCTAGTGATATTAATATAATCACACACTTGTAGCCGACGATTTCCGCACGTCCATCATAGGCTCTGCCTTGAAATATGAATCAAGAATGACCCTGATTACAGGACGAATCCTGGATAGCTCAGTGGTTAGACCATTGACGTACTAAGCCAAAAGTCCCGGGTTCGATTCGCGTGTCCAGATGTCATTTTTAAATTTTCAGAACACAACTTGTGTTGTGATCCCATCTGTTAAATTACATCATTCAATTCACAAAGATCCATTCTAAGCTCCTATAGCAGTGATCTTTAGTTTAACAAGCATTTGAGGTCTTACTAATTTACCAAAAATGTAGACTTTTGGCCTTTTCAAAGTAAAGAATGTATATATATATATATATACATATATTTGGGGGGGGGGGGGGGGGTAGAAAATAGTTTTTTGCTCATTCCAGTAAACACCAAACTCGTGTACTGTTAAAAATTATGTCGATATTTTTAACCTAAGCGCAATATCTGATTGCCAATACTCAGTTAGATAGGTAGCTCCCTTAAACTGTTCATAGTATTTTATATTAAACTTTTTTTTCTTTGTGTGGTGAAAGCAGGTGTAGGGCGCACGGTATGCAAGAATGAAACTACTAGTAAATACGTCCATATTTCAACCTACTAACCAAGACTGATTATGAAAATAAATAATTTCCGAAAGTGCTCTCGATAATTTATATATAAATTTTAATAGGTAAGACAAGGTGACACATAAATGACAGCTTACAGCAATTTAAGTATTTAAAATTTCAATTGATAAACAAGTTAGAATTCAACTCATAAAAAAATCAAAATTTTAAGCTTAATTCATCAAATCCCCAAGAAACTTTATAGGCTACTCATATTTACCAACTATAAGTAATACCCGAGTAACAACAAATTCAAGAACATTGTAATTTATTAAAACTATTTGATGTATTAATGTTTTTGTGATTCTAATGCTTCCTTTCTTTAACCAAAGTCTCTAAGATCGTGATCAATTGTTTAATCTATCGTCATTTTCTCGTAATTTATTTCTCACTTGTTATGAAAGTGAAAAGATTAATATTTCTATTGGATTTATAACACTTATTGCGTAGGATTTATTAGGCAAAGTTAAACTAATTTTGATACACAACACGCATTCCAAAAAGTATATCATACTTGCGGTTATTATATTCTATGTATTGTCATTTTAATCGATTAAGAAAATATTTCAATAATTTTTAGTTTGTTGAGTTACTTAGAGGTGTAAATTTAACATAGTAAGAAGATTTAAGCAGCTCAACTAAAATATACACTTGATCGGGGAAAAAAATAGTGTTGAAAAATTCTGTAATAACATCGATTGTTTTAAAATCGATTTTTTTAACATTGTTTGTTCTAACACAAAGTGTAGCAATATTGATTGTTCTAAAATTGAGTGTAGTAACATTGATTGTTCTAGCATGATTGTATTAGTATACATTATTATAAGATCGAGTGTATTATTTTTAATTGTTCTATCATCGAGTGTATTAGTATTGATTGTTCTAAATTCAAGTGTAGTAATATTGATTGTTTTAACGTTGATTGTATTAATGGTAACTATTCTAACATCGAGTGTATTAATGTTGATTGTTCTAAAATTGATTATAATAATATTGATTGTTATTACATCGAGGTTAATAATATTGATTGTTTTAAATTCTAGTGTAATAATAGTAATTATTCTAACATTTAATATAATAATATTGATTTATATTACATTGAGTGCAAGAAAATTGATTGTTTTAAAATAAAGTATAGTAATATTGATTGTTCTAATATTTAATATCGTAATAATGACTGTTCTTACATCGAGTGTAAAAATATTGTTTTAAAATAAAGTGTAATAATATTGATTGTTCTAACATCGAGTGTAGTAATATTGATTGTTCTTGCATTGATTTAAATAATATTGATTGTTTGAAAATTAAGTGTAGTAATATTGATTGTTCCAACATTGAATTTAATAATATTGATTGTTATTACATCGAGTGTAATAATATTGATTGTTTTAAAAATCAAGTCTAGTAATATTGATTGCTCTAACATTTTATATATTAATAATGATTGTTCTTACATCGAGTGTAATAATATCGTTTTAAAATCAAGTTTATCATTATTGATTGTTCTAACATCGAGTGTAGTCATATTGATTGTTCTAATATTTAATCTAATAATATTGCTTGTTATTACATCGAGTGTAGTAATATTTACTGTCCAAATACCGAGTGTATTAATATTGATTGTTCTGACATCGAGTGTATAAATATTGATTGTTCTTACATCGAGTGTAATAATATTGGATGTTTTAAAATCAAGTGTGGTAATATTGATTTTTCTAACACTGAATATATCAATAGTGATTTTTATTGCATAAAGTGTGATAATATTGTTTTAAAATCAAATATAGTAATATTTATTATTCTTACATCGAGTGTAGTAATATTGATTGTTCTTACTTATATCGAGTGTAGTAATATTGATTTTTTTTAAATCAAGTGTAGTAATATTGATTGTTCTTACTTATATCGAGTGTAGTAATATTAATTTTTTTAAATCAAGTGTAGTAATATTGATTTTTCTTACATCGAGTGTAATAATATTGATTGTTCTACGATTGGCTCTACTAATTTTAATGGTTCTTACATCGAGTGTAATAATATTGAGTGTTCTTACTTACATCAAAAGTAATAATAGTGATTGTTTTAAAATCAAGTGTAGTAATATTTATTGCTCTAACAACAAGTTTAGCTACAAGACTATTAGATTATATTGTGGCCAAAAAACTAATAATAATACGCTTTAAAATGTATCTGGTTTTGGTTTTAGTTTGAATTTTTTTAAAACAACATTTTATAACATATTAACTTGTTTACATTTTGTGGAGTCTTCAAAATGTTATGAAGTTATGTAAGATATGGACACATTATGTACTTGTTAACTAACCTTTCTTAGTCCTCAGGATATATTTTGTGTAACGCGTCCAGGTTATACCTATATCTATATTAATAAAATGAAGAGTTTGTCTGTCTGTCTGTCATGAGCGTTGCGCAATATCTACCCCCCGCAGAGGGCTGAAATTTTAAAATCCGTAACCCCTGTTCACAAACATGTGCACCTAAAAGCTATAATGTTAAATTTTGATTAGATTTTTCTAGATTTATTAAAATATGGGTAGGAAGAAATAAAATGAAGAGATTTGTTTTCAGTATTTTTGAATCAAGGAAAAGCAGTGCATTGTATTGCCACGCAATTTAATGCGAGGTTGTTCCGGGCAACGTTGGGTACTTCTGATAGTTTAAAATAATAGTGTAGGTATGATTAAGGCAGAATATGGAGAAAATGTACTCGCATCTGCGTGGTAGGGAGTGGAAAACCATTTAAGAACAAATACTTTCAGTACACCTAGCCAACCCACTTCTCCGGTCACATGGTCAAAGGCGACACTCTCTAAATAGACAGGACTGTCTTTTTTGGGGAGATTGAAGTTCGAATCCTGACAGAGTGTATTTTCTTAAGTGTGTTCCCACTCTGCTTCCACGCAAATATGGGTACTTTTCCTTCAAATGTTACCTTATTCATACCTATCCCGGTAGTGTAGATGTGCGGATAGCCCAAATGGGTAGTAAAATGCAAGGCGTAGAGAAAAAATTGCACCGGCCCAAGATTAGAACCGTAACTTGCCGTCATTTATAATCCAGTTTACTGTGGGTGTGACACTTTAGAGACTAGACCAAATGTTCACCAACCTTGTGTGGTCTCAATGTTATAAGGTTCAACTTAGGCTAATATTGTATCACCGCAACCAGTTAGTACACGACAGAGATAACCTCAAAGCCAAAACATTCTCGATGATTTACGGCGTAACATATCTTAATGGAAGAAAAGGGGGTTGTATCTTTTCACTACAATAATAAATCAACGACCTGGGTTACGGTTGCTGTGTTTGCCCTGCAGTAAGTTATGAGTAGTAACTTATAACTACTCTGGCACTAAAGCGTAAAATTAGATATCACTTTTTCACCGCCTCTTTCCTTCATTCCTTCTTGTAGCTCGCGCCATTTTGTATTTTAACCCCAATTCACGCGCCAAGCCCCATTTTTTAATTTTCGCTCCCGTTTTAAATTTCCCGCCTCTGAAAAGGGGGTGTAAAGATTATTCCATACGATCAAGCACTGGCCTTATCAGAAATGGTTTAGAATTATTAGGCCTAATATATCCCGACCTGAAATATATTGAATAGGTAGTTAATTAGATTTGTAAGTTTTGTATGTAGCCTAATCTCACTAAGATGTGCCCGTACCCTGTTGTTTACCCTGAAAGATGGACAGTCTTACCTTGTTGGATTACACTATGGTCATATCTTATAAGCTGCACCATAGTAAAACCATGCAAGGCAAGCTTTCTATCTTTCAGGGTAAGCGATGCTTGCACTCCGTTTGTGCTGGAATGTGGCAAGCTTACCTTGGTGTATTACACTATGGCTGTAGCTTATAAGACAGGGCAAATGTGTTTATATATTCCAGACAAGATTGCTACCTTTCAGGGTCAACGGTGTACAGCGTACAAAATATCAAAAACTTGTATTGAAAATTCTTAATTTTTTTTTCTGATTGACTAAAGTTTGTACAAGTTTCATAAAAAAAAAAGTGTGTCGAGTTTGTAAATCGAGAATAGCGACAATTGTTTGATCAAGCCATGGAAGCTCAACAGAACGCCACTGCCCTCCCCCCGACCCTCCTCACTCCCCCACTTTGTGCGGTTGATTTTCCATGTTCCAGGTGTCATACTATTCTCCAGTGCCGTGTATTTCGCCGAGGCCGGCTCCGAGCAATCTTTCTTCAAGTCGATCCCGGACGCGTTCTGGTGGGCTGTGGTTACCATGACTACAGTGGGCTATGGTGACATGAGGTAATGGTTTGTTTTCACGCCTTGCTCCCCCCTTATCTTCCAGGTGTGGTGCTCTTCTCGAGTGCCGTATACTTCGCCGAGGCGGGCTCGGAGAATTCTTTCTTCAAGTCGATCCCGGACGCGTTCTGGTGGGCCGTAGTGACCATGACAACCGTGGGCTATGGTGACATGACGTATGATGTACTCACTTTAATTAAAGATTTAGTTTCAATTTTTTTATGAGATTTTTTTTTGTTTTATTTTGGTTTTGGTTTGAAGAAGAAAGTTTGGTTTTTCAGTTTATTCCCTTTTATTCTTAAAGTAGCTTGCAAACATTTATTTATTTCCATCCCAAACTATCGTATGTTTTTATTTGAAAAAAAGTTTCTAATTATTTTTATTGCAATAAGAGAAAATGTCTTGAGTAGACACTTCATAGGATTAAAACTATACGAAGAAAATTCTTTGTTGGTATATAAAGATACCTTTATAAAAAAAATATACATATCAATTAACTCCTCCCCCTTCCCTACCCGAAAAAACGCGCAAAACACACGATTTATTAAATTGGCGTACGCTTAAAGTGAAACTTTTGAATTTAAATAGTAACATTTCCTTTTGAAAGTGAGGTTTTAAATGGCGAGGAATCGTATCGGCAAAGGTAATCTGTCGTAAAACATTATTGTTTTTCATACAAATGTTCATATCAGTGTAAAACTCATATTTTTTGGAATTATAAATATGTTCTCTTTTTTCTCACAGTAGGGTTATTTTGACTAACCGATTAAATTATTAAAAATTTGTATTTACTTCTCCTACGAGAACAGAATTTATGCAGTCATTTTTAAATGTTACATTAAAACACGTGTATTAAAACATCACTAACTGCCTACAAAAATGCATAGAGCATTTGATTTGTAGCCAGACCATTCTTTTTTTTTTAATTCTCTAAACGTGGTAGTAATTACAGTTGTAATACTTTCTCTCGTTTCTTTAAGAAAGTAAAACAAAACAACCCATCTTTAATTTAATCGGTTGGTAGCCCTGATTGAGAGCTAGGAATGATCAAGTGTCACCATGGAAAAAAAGGGACTCGAGTGAGTTTATGATCGTCACTGTGTTCGGTGTTAAGTAAAAAATAAAAACTATCCTTCCTACTTGCTTTTCTAGTTCTTCCAAACAACCTTTCTCTTTCTTGCAAAATGTCTTCCCAGTTCGTTGTCCTTGCCACCCATACAAACCTATAAAACCCTCACGGTTGTTAAGCGTTCTTATCTCTTCAGCATTCTCTTCTTCTACCTTAGTCAATATTTTCATTTATATTCGTTATTCTATGTACTTTATTTACGCTATTACGTGTTAATGAGAATCATACCCTCTCTATAAACTTCTATAATATCATGTGTTACATACTCAGGCTGCAAGTCAAGTCGTCATATTATAATTGTGCTTGTACATAAAATAATATATTAAAACATCGGTTTGATTAAAATAATAGTTACAAAAACTACCACATCAATAATTAGTAATCTATCAATAGAGAAACAAGAAACAAAGAATTTTCTAAGTGGAATGTCAAGCAAAAAGTAATTTCTTACTCATTTTTTTTCTTCCCCTCGGTTAGATGCTGGGAAAAAAAATGAACGAGGATTTACTCGCATATACCTATATAATTATATATTTGGTCCCTCTCCACACACCCCCCCCCCTTTACAGAAAGTAGTGTGTTTTTGAATGCACAGAAGTAGCCACCTTGTCGTTGCATGTTCTCACAGTTTGTTGGTGGATGTGATGGTATGACGTAGTCCGATTGAGTGTGAGCTTGCGAGTGAGGTTTTCGGCGTGATTGATGCAGCCTGAATTTCATGCACACACTGCATGCTTTCAACAGAAATTATTGGATTTTGTCTGATATTGGTTTCTGTGGAGTGATTTGTGGGGGGGGAAAAAATACTTATTTTAATTATTGGTTTTATGTGTGAAATTATCCTGATAATTTATATATTGTATGATAAGCTATCTAATTTTGAAGGGTGTGTGCGAAAGTTACGTTTTAAATTAGATGGAATGTTGAAGTGAAGCTTGAAACATACAAACACAAGTCGAAGCCAAAGTTGTAATTTTTGTCATTTTTAATTTTTTAACTATCCATTAATAGTACATTTAGGTAAAAGGAAAGGCTTAAGAGTGGGGAAAAAAAAACTAAAGCCCTCTATATTATTTTGTGCTGACATATCTGAATGTACCTATGTTCAAGTTATAGATGTCATTTAATCATCAGCTGGTGTTAAAATCAGGAATCCGAACTGGAACAAGAACCGATAACAGAAATTAACAGCTATTGTTAAAGAACTGAAACAGGAACCCTAAAAATAAATCACTTCAGAATCAGAACCGTAATTGGAATCTTAATATATTTAGGTTCATGAAGGTTCTTATCGTTTCCTAATTTTTTTATTGTATTTTATTCCTATCTTTCTTTGAATTAATCTTATTTTGAAATACTCAAATTTTCCTTTTCTCATTTTTTTTTCTGTATATAACTTTTAACACATAATTATTATTGTTTTACTAAGTTTTCTATTTACGAATTTTATAATGGTAGTATAACTATTAAATATAAAAAAAAACTGGAAACTAATTGAAAACCAATAATAACCCAAAATTGTATTTTTCTCTAACCAAAACCAGAGTTGTAACCTTAAGATAAATTGGTAGATGAATCGGGACAAGAACCAGGACCAATATATTTATCCGGTTCAATTCCCTGGTTAAAATATTGTTTAGAAGCTGTCAAGGCCGTAGTTGGGGGGACTGGGGGATCAACCCCCCTCCTGGAAATGTTATGAACAAAATATATATGGCTTTATTTATGGTTCAAACCATATCAAAATTAAGATACAAGTACAAATTAGGGGGCTGTGTCACTATAAAAAGCACTTCAGAGAGCTTTTAGAGGTGTTTAATTTTTATAATTTTTTCTAACCTTCAGCAGTCATGGTGCTATGTTGCCATTAAAAAAAACACTTCAGATAGCTTCCGGAGGTATTTAATATTTAAAATTTCTCCTAGCCTTCAGCAGTTAGGGGGCTATGTTGCCATAAAAAACACTTTAGAGAGCTTCTATAGGTGTTTATATAAATAATTATATATATTTTTCCTAGCCTTCAGCAGTTAGGGGGCTATGTTGCCATAAAAACAATTCAGATAGCTTCTACTGTTTATCATTTAGAATTTATTTCCTAGCCTTCTGCAATTGGCTGACTACTGCCTTAGCATCTCTCATAAAAAAATTACTACATGGTGAACTATGTCATATTTAGTGAGAAATTTCAAAACCGTTTGTTAATATATCGAAGTGTTCTTTATTACTTCAAGATTATTTTTCTAAGATCCGAAGGTTACTACGGGCATCGGAAGTTGAGGCGAAGGAGATTTGATCTTTTGACATTTAAAAGCTTCGCACACACCCCTTACGATTTAGTAAGCGTGCGTCTTATTGTTTAAAAATAATGTGGACATCAATCTGAAAAGGTTAACCTTATATCAGCTCATTAAAATAACTATCTTTTTTCCTTCCAAAAGAATAGCTTTGATCGTTTTCATTGAATGTTTCCCATTTATTAAAATTAAAAAAATTAAAAACTACTACCTCAATGTCCCGCTTTACCTTCATGTGCTATGTTCTTTCTTTCTTTCTTCCTTCACTCTATTATCTACTTGTTTCTTTCGCTCAGTTTCCTCTTCCCACCTTCTCACACCCGGAGGTTCCACTCATGCACTCTCCCTCCATCTGTTATCCCCTCGTCCTCTGACGTATCCTCTCACGGTGTGTTGCAGGCCGGTCGGTGTCTGGGGGAAGATCGTGGGTTCGTTGTGTGCCATCGCCGGTGTGTTGACTATTGCGCTTCCAGTCCCCGTCATAGTCTCCAACTTCAACTACTTCTACCACAGGGAAACCGACCAGGAGGAGATGCAGTCGCAGAACTTCAATCACGTGACGAGCTGTCCGTATCTCCCCGGGACATTAGGTGAGTGCCCATGCCCATCCACCCCCTCACCTGCTTCGGTGGCCGCATTGTCCAAGGCGTCACTCTAGTGTTAGAATATACTGTCCGATTGCAAGGGGATTGGGGTTAGAATCCCAGTAGGGTGTACTGAAGGTGATTTTTCATGAGATGGTTTTACCCTCTTTCTCTCTCCACGCACGGAAATTTTGATAAACTTCCTCTAAATTCACTGATAAGTCTAGGAACCACTGGTCTAGCTCATAACTACTGATAAGTCTAGGAACCACTGGTCTAGCTCATGACCACTGATAATTCTAAGAACCACTGGTCTAGCTCATGACCACTGATAAATCTAGGAACCAATGGTCTAGTTCTTGACCACTGGTAAGTCTAGGAACCAATGGTCTAGCTCTTGACCACTGGTAAGTCTAGGAACCTCTGGTCTAGCTCATGACCACTGGTAGGTCTAGGAACCAATGGTCTAGTTCTTGACCACTGGTAAGTCTAGGAACCAATGGTCTAGCTCTTGACCACTGGTAAGTCTAGGAACCTCTGGTCTAGCTCATGACCACTGATAAGTCTAGGAACCAATGGTCTAGCTCTTGAACACTGGTAAGTCTAGGAACCAATGGTCTAGCTCTTGACCACTGGTAAATCTATTAACCAATGGTATAGCTCTTGACCACTGGTAAGTCTAGGAACCAATGGTCTAGCTCTTGACCACTGGTAAATCTAGGAACCAATGGTCTTGATAATGACCACTTATAAGTCTAGGAACCACTGGTCTAGCTAGCTCTTGACCACTGGTAAGTCTAGGAACCATTGGTCTAGCTCTTGACCACTGGTAAATCTAGGAACCAATGGTTACGCTCTTGACCACTAGTAAATCTAGGAACCAATGGTCAAGCTCATGACCACTAGTAAGTCTAGGAACTAATGGTTTAGCAAATGTCCACTGATAGGTTTGTGAACACTGGTCTAGATCCCGACGTTATCTTGATGAATGCCACCCTCTCCTCTCCCCATGTTTCAGGTCAACACATGAAGAAGAGCTCCCTGTCCGAGTCGTCGTCAGACATCATGGAGCTTGAGGAGGGGATTCTGCTGACACGGGACGTCGCGAAGAAGCAGAACTGCAACCCCAAGCACAACAACAACATAAACGCCATGAGCATTGAGACTGATGTCTGACTACTAGGTTAGTAGAGAGCTTTAAGAGTTATGTCTGACTACTAGGTTAGTAGAGAGCTTTTAGAGCTATGTCTGACTACTAGGTTAGTGAAGAGATTTTAGAATTACGTCTGTCTACTAGGTTAGTAGAGAGCTTTTAGAATTATGTCTGACAACTAGGCTAGTAGAGAGCATTGAGAATGATGTCTGACTACTAGGTTATAAGAGAGAGTTGAGACTGATGTCTGACTACTAGGTTATAAGAGAGAGTTGAGACTGATGTCTGACTACTAGGTTATAAGAGAGAGTTGAGACTGATGTCTGACTACTAGGTTATAAGAGAGAGTTGAGACTGATGTCTGACTACTAGGTTATAAGAGAGAGTTGAGACTGATGTCTAACTACTAGGTTATAAGAGAGAGTTGAGACTGATGTCTAACTACTAGGTTATAAGAGAGAGTTGAGACTGATGTCTGACTACTAGGTTATAAGAGAGAGTTGAGACTGATGTCTAACTACTAGGTTATAAGAGAGAGTTGAGACTGATGTCTAACTACTAGGTTATAAGAGAGATTGAAGATGCTATACAGGTATAAGCTTGACTGAGTTGACTATAGGTTATAAGAGAGCATTGAGACTGATGTCTGACTACTAGGTTATAAGAGAGAGTTGAGACTGATGTCTGACTACTAGGTTATAAGAGAGAGTTGAGACTGATGTCTAACTACTAGGTTATAAGAGAGCATTGAGACTGATGTCTAACTACTAGGTTATAAGAGAGCATTGAGACTGATGTCTGACTACTAGGTTAGTGAAGAGATTTTAGAATTACGTCTGTCTACTAGGTTAGTAGAGAGCTTTTAGAATTATGTCTGACAACTAGGTTATAAGAGAGAGTTGAGACTGATGTCTGACTACTAGGTTGTAAGAGAGAGTTGAGACTGATGTCTAACTACTAGGTTATAAGAGAGCATTGAGACTGATGTCTGACTACTAGGTTATAAGAGAGAGTTGAGACTGATGTCTGACTACTAGGTTATAAGAGAGAGTTGAGACTGATGTCTGACTACTAGGTTATAAGAGAGAGTTGAGACTGATGTCTGACTACTAGGTTATAAGAGAGCATTGAGACTGATGTCTGACTACTAGGTTATAAGAGAGAGTTGAGACTGATGTCTAACTACTAGGTTATAAGAGAGAGTTGAGACTGATGTCTAACTACTAGGTTATAAGAGAGCATTGAGACTGATGTCTAACTACTAGGTTATAAGAGAGAGTTGAGACTGATGTCTGACTACTAGGTTATAAGAGAGAGTTGAGACTGATGTCTGACTACTAGGTTATAAGAGAGAGTTGAGACTGATGTCTGACTACTAGGTTGTAAGAGAGAGTTGATACTGATGTCTGACTACTAGGTTATAAGAGAGAGTTGAGACTGATGTCTGACTACTAGGTTATAAGAGAGAGTTGAGACTGATGTCTGACTACTAGGTTATAAGAGAGCATTGAGACTGATGTCTGACTACTAGGTTATAAGAGAGAGTTGAGACTGATGTCTGACTACTAGGTTATAAGAGAGAGTTGAGACTGATGTCTGACTACTAGGTTATAAGAGAGAGTTGAGACTGATGTCTGACTACTAGGTTATAAGAGAGAGTTGAGACTGATGTCTGACTACTAGGTTATAAGAGAGAGTTGAGACTGATGTCTGACTACTAGGTTATAAGAGAGCATTGAGACTGATGTCTGACTACTAGGTTATAAGAGAGAGTTGAGACTGATGTCTGACTACTAGGTTATAAGAGAGAGTTGAGACTGATGTCTGACTACTAGGTTATAAGAGAGAGTTGAGACTGATGTCTGACTACTAGGTTATAAGAGAGAGTTAAGACTGATGTCTGACTACTAGGTTATAAGAGATCATTGAGACTGACACCACTTTAGTGGTTGCATGGTATAAATAAGAGTCACCCTCGCAATAGACTAGAATTCCGATTACGAGGAGATCTGGGTTTGAATCCTGCTCAAGTGTACTGGAGATATTTTCTCCTATTTGGTTTCCACTCTCCCTCCATGCAAATGCGTGTACACTTTATCTGAATTCAACCTTACTCACCCCTAACACATTAACATAATTATTACATAGGCGTATAGTCTAAACGGGTAGTAAACACATGGTGCTAAAATAATTAAATGTTATTTTTTTCCTAAATAAAATGCTTTTTTTAGATTATATTCTACAATTACTTTAACAAATTAATAAACCCGCTTCGGTGGCTGCGTGGTCTAACGCGTTACTCTCGTGATGGACTAGACTGCTGAAGATGGGGAAATCAAGGTTCGATTCCGGTCGGGTGCACTGGGGGTGGTTATACCTAAATGGTTTTCCACTCTACATACAAGCAAATTAAACTGCATTTCGTCTAATTTAGACCTTCCTGATCCCTAATTTATTAGTGTTATTAGTACTTAGGCGTATAACTCGAACGGATAGTAAGATGCGGTGCTAAAAAAGCCCATGAATACGTCGATTCATGTGATTTTTAGCTGTCATTTTTAATAGATATTGTAAATGCGTACCACTAATAAGTTAATAGCCTAAATTTTTGTCAATATTGACCTTTAAAAAAATGTGTATTTTCTAAATTGTCCTTAACGTTAGGCTTACGGTTCATCCAATATGTAGGCCTATTTATTGTTTTAAATTCAAGAGGATAGTACTTATTACCACATAAATTTTCATTTTGATCTTAAGAATAAGTTCAGAGGGCCATTGAAAAGTTAATGTAACTTCCTTTCAACCAAAACCACGTAGCTATTGTCCAGTTTTCATAAGGTCATGAGGAATGCGCACTTTATCTGACAGCTAGAAAAGCTACTAGATCTGCAGCTGTTAATTTGATAGATATTATCAATATCTTTAAAATAACACGCATACTATATTAAAATGTTATCAATTTTGGCCACTAATATAATATGATTTGTACTTTCTAAAAAGCTCTATGAAGAAAATTAGACTATATTTATTTTTCTCTGTCTGAACGAGCTAAATTTCCTACTATCTATACTAATTTGTAGATTAAGAAACTCTTTTACATCTCCTTCATTGCTTCAATAATAATTTGAATACAATGTGCTTTGGAAAGATGCATTGGAAAGGGAGATAGGAAAGCGACCGATTCCCAGTTCCCACTCCCCCCCTTACTCCTGCAGCTTTTCTTCTTCAGCCGGTCAGAAAGCGTTCAATACGCCCCTCACAAGTGCTGCTCCCTGCGCGGCGCCCTCCAGAACTGCCAGCACACCTAGCAATACCACCCCCTCTACCCCTCCAACCATTCCCCTCTCTTAACCAGCAGCTCTGTACCAACTAGACTCAACAGCTCTACTGAATACTGATACAGAAATGGTTTGACGAAAACATAATCTGTTTCAAAAACATATGAAGCATTAATTAATATTATTGAACTTTAATTGGCTTTTTTCAATAACAAATGAAAATAAGGCCTTATGCTGATTAATTATGAATCCCCTCCCTATTTCCCATTAAAAAGAACTGTGGTTAAGGCAGGTGCCGCAAACTTTCGGATTTCTTAATTTGAACCATATTTTAGAGGTCATGTGTTTGCCAAAACAGCTATATATTTGCGTGTGGGGAGGAGGGGGGAGAAAGGGTGCACTTTCTGGACCAACTGATATATCAACACGCAACTTATAAACAAACCTTATTCTAGAACAAACACAACAACCAGTTCTATAGCATTAATTTATCACTGTGAAAAGGGGGAGCTTAAGTGGGGGGAGGCGAAAGCCCCAATTTATATAATTATAAGTTTTTCAGCCATGCTAGAACTTGAACCCAGGACCCTTAATTTAGTAGGCAGCTCTAAATTAAAATTTGGAACAAATGTTTATATTTTATGAAAGTTTTGAAATCAATGTTTTAGAGCAAGCAGAATGTGTGTACATTGAATTGTACAACTAGTAGAATAAATAGTGAAAATATGATAGGCATAATCCATCTTGATATGTTGTTATCTTTCTCTGAGACTTAATTGAAGTATTTGAAGATCGAAACACTTAAGGGTATATGCTAGTTTTTAACATTTTAATTTTTTTAGAATCCTGGTTTGGTCTACTGAGGATGGTTTTTCCTAAGACGGTTCCCCACTCTCCTTCCACACAAATGCTAGTAGATTACCTCCAAAATGCTTCCTTCCTCATCCCTACACCATTAGAGTAACTATAGTATATGTGTACAATCTGAACAGCTAGTAAGACACCGTGATAAAAAAAAAAAGTTGGTAAATCAGTATTTTGTGATCTTTGGAGTGACACATTTTTGTTCTAAAATAACTTCTCTAACATTTTTATTACTATAAAAGCAACTTTAATGTTTCATTAATGTTTAATGTGGGAAATGGGGATGCAGATGATGCAGGAAAAAGGACAGTGTTTTTGCAGTTTTCATAGCAAAACATTTGTTTGGTCAAAATAAATCAAACAATACTTCTATATAAATATAGAGTTAAATTTTTTAACTGGTTCTCATTGGTACTTAAGATGTCAACACTTAAAAAATAAGCGCATGTTTTATAAGCTCTTTGATATTTTTTCAAATAACTTTTATAGAAGAAATATGATAGTGTAATAACTTTGGCTGTAAACCAACTTTCCTTGGGGACTTAGCCCCCACATGCCCTAAGTGTAAGCTGTCTCAAATTTGTATGAATTTTTTCCACTTCTATTTTGATTTTGTTTACATGAATTTATTTAGCTGCTATAGAAATTATAAATTGGGACTAGATATATTTTAAAAAATGTTTTATGTGACTTCATATTAAGTTAAATGTTAAATTAATGGCCTTAGGACCAGTTGTTTGGTTTGTTCTAAAATAATTTGGGGTTAGGGCCAAAAATTCATCTTCAAACTTTAAGAGTTTTTTTTTTTTCAAATATGAAATTTTTTTCTGATTCTCAAATCTCGAATTTCTTTGAATATTCAAAGAATCCGATGATTCTAAGGATCCTTCCTTAATATTCTCTTTCATAAAAACCTGAGAGTTCTGTTCCAGTGAAGAAGGCGTTGTTGCGGTTTCGTCAAGTGTTGTTGCCGACTCGTAGTGGTCATGCTTGGCAGTCTGCGGTGCAGATGGTTGTGTAGGAATTGTTGTTGCCGCTCTTCACCACCAAGAGGACAGGCAAAGTGCCCCCCTGCACTACCACTTTAACTCTGCATGGTGCTTTTTCTCGGCGAGCTTCGTTTACACTGTTACTTTATGAAGGGACATAGGCAGTGGCTGGCCTAGTTAAAACAAGTGTTTACTAAACACGAGGATACATAACGTTCTAAAAGATAGATAAAATAAAATAAACACTTTTAAAAATCATTTTGTTCTTACCATCAAATTTTTTATTACAATTCATTTTTTTAATGTAGGCGTTTGGCGTCTAATGGATGCATATCGAACCCATGGGAATGAGCCATAAGTGTGTCGTGTGCAGTGCTATACAAATTTGTTACTATGTAAAAAAAAAAAAGAGTACCACACAATTCGAGTGCAAGTTGCGAATATTGCTCCTACTTCCATCATCACTTCCCCGTCTCTTTCCAGTCTAAAACCATACAAAGTAATCCAGTTCCAAATCTTGGTACATTAGATTGAAGAAAAGACACCACCATTTTTTCTTTCTAACATTCTATATTTCACATTCTCACTTAGTCTTTCTCTCTTTCTCTTTCACACACACAAACACACTCTCTGATAATGACAAATTGTAGTTACTTTACTCCACGTTGCCACGTGTCCCTCACTAACGTGCCAGAACCTTGTGGTATTATAGTGTCATGTCTGGCAATGTCCTATATAAAGAAATGAATTACTCATAGATTCTTTCCATTTAGAAAATATTATCTGCCCTATAAGTAGAAGTAATTTTAGAATTTCCTTAAAAAAACAAATCTGATTTTACAAAAGCTTATCATCAAAACAATAATAACATAACTAAAGGGGAAAAAAACAGCCTTTCTTCTGGTTAAAAAAAAAATCAATATGTTATTACTTTTAAGAGAAACCGTAAATCAGTAAGAATTTAAAATAGGTTTCGAACTAAGTAAGCAACGCAAATCAAAGCCTGCCATATTTAAATAGCTTCTTAAGAATTTCTCTTGTTTCTCAACTAGTAATTATAGAAAAAAAGATCACATAATTTTACAGAGAAGCTAAATTAAACTAGTTAATACTTATTAAAAAGAAAAAGGAAATTATTATTGCTAATACTACAAAAAAGTTAAAACTGCTAACGAGCTGTAGGCAAAGCAAGTCTGTAGTTAACTTGTAGATACATATATGTATATATACATGTATATGTGTATATATATGTATATATATAATAAAAGTATATGCAGATATACTTCCAGTGTTTCCAGACAATTTCTCTGCATTATATGTCTTGGAAAACTGAGGAAGAATATTTTTGAATAGTGCCATCGTAGGACTCTAGAACTTTTGTCAAGTCTCGAGTTGTTACTATTTGCCCATTCATTCCGCCACATTGTCTAATCCAATTGTTCTAATTCTGTTGATTGTCGCACAGAGGCCGAACACACGGAGCTCGGGACATTTTGTTGCGTGTGTCTGCGTATTGCGTGCATGCGTCAAGGCTAGGAACACAATATCCTGCCATTTGATTGGAGTTGTTTGTGGGGAATTTTTTTTTAATTCCCCTATCTGGTGATATTTGTTATTTAATAGTTTTGAACGAATGGAGTTATGTATATATATATATATATATATATATATATATATAAATAACTCCCTTAGGTAAAATAATATATATTAATATATTATGAGGATATTTGATCGCTCACAAGAATATAAATAACAACCACGTAGGCTAATTTATTAAAAAAAAAAATTGAAACCATTGTGTAAAATATGCAAAACTCAAGATACTTTCTTGTTGAATTCTTGATTATAAAACAAACTAGTTTTGGGCACTGTTTTAAGTGCTTTTTTTTATTTTCTGGGCTGTGTGGAAGCTAACTTAGGGTTGGATTTAGCTTTTTGCCTAGCTCCAAATTTTACCAGTTATGGCGTTCAAATTCATTCCTCAAACATAATAATGATAATACTACTAATAGTAATAAATAATAAGAACATTTTCTGTCCATTTCTTCCCAACGCCCCCAATACACCCTTTTTGAGCCATGTGAACCTCCTTCAACCCCTTTATCCTCATTACATTATTCTAGTCAGAGTCACCCCACCCCTCCACCCACCCTTAGTGATCTGTGAAACTTGCTACATCTGCTTGTAGCATCAACTACAAAATAAAGTACTATACATATCCATACCGCTTTTAATAATAATGATAATAAATAATAATAAACATGCTCTATGTAAGAACGGTTGGTTAATAAGGTATCTATCAACATGGTCCCTTGTCATGTTGTATTCATTTAAAATTCAGCAGGTTGTGAATGGTTTTTTTTCTAAAGTCATCAAAACATTTAACAAAATTAAATACAAGCTACTATGGGTAAGGTTAGCAAAAATAAAAAATTGTCCAAAGTGAATATAGCATGTCCATCAAAGTTATGTACTGCCACCTCCAATCGAAAGTATTTATAATATATTGTTATGTTTTGGTTTATGTATATTTTCTTAAATGTTAATTTTAATATATATATATAATTATATATATAAATGTATATATTTAGTTATATATATATTTAGTTATATATATAAATTATATATATTTAGTTATGTATATATGTATACATTTATAAATTAGATAATAGCTGACCTGTTGATTATATTCATAAGTCTGATCATGTTTTTAAGTATAGTTAGACAAATTTAAAAAAATGGCACTAGTTGTAAATTGTTATGAATTGATGAAGATCATTTATATATGTGTTGATAAATATCTATAACATTCCCTATTCTGTATTATTAGTCTTGCTAATATAAGATTCATGTACCCTTGGAACTCAGCATGTGTGATATAAATCACTCATACATATACCATATATGTAGTGAGTCAGATCTTAAAGAAAGAAAAATGTAGAGTTTGCAAAATACACTAGAGATAAAAAAACTAAATGAGGGGGAAAAAAATTGTATGATTTATTTTGATATTTTTCTTTTTTCAATTAAAAGTATAAGTTCATCAATCTTCGAGAAGATATAATAATTGTAAGTCTAAGGTTCAGAATTACAAATGGCTCAAGTTCACATAGATGAACAAATTGTTAGCTTTTAGATGTTTGAGAATTTATATGAAAATACATTCTAGTTCAACTAGTCTGCACAAATAAAATCTTTCACAGCTCTTTGTTAGAAAAATAATATTATTTATAAACAATTCAGATCTAGAGTACCAGAACTGCAATCTAAATTTATCTAATGTCTTACAACATTCTTGAAATATAATACCAATTGAATTATGTGCACAAAAAATTAATATTCTACTATAATGTAGCTAAAATAATATTTTATATACCAATTCGGAAATAACTATTCTTTCTATAAATAATTATGTTGACAATGTTCATAGGATACAACAAGGACATGAGATGAGCAATTATTATTATTATTATTAGGTGTTCTGTCTTACAACAGGTCCATTCCTTTTGTCAGTGAACTTAGACCGCCAATGCAGCCTGTCCTCTGCTTCCTCCTTCAGCTCCCAGAATTTTCTTTTTCCTTCAAGCTATCCAATATTTGAATCCTCCTTCTTCCTAAGCTCCTCTTTCCCTCAACCTTGCCTTCTATGATGTCTTGCAGAAGACAGTTCCTCCTAAGGATGTGTCTGATACAGTTTAGTTTGTACCGAAAAATCACATCCAAAAATGGTTTACTTCTCTCCCACTCTTCTTAGGACTTATTTATTTGTCACCTTATCTGTCCATCTGATCTCAAGTCTTCTCCAGCACCACGTTTCAAAGCTCTCTAAGTATTTCTTTTCCATCTTCCTGAGCGTCCAAGTTTCAGTTTCATACAATGTTCCAAATGCTACAAGTAGTATTTAATCAGTTTCCTCCTCAGTTACAAATTCAACTTGCTGGTCATCTTCTTCTTTTTGAAAGCTTCCTTGGCCATGGTAATCCTTGACCTAATTTCCTTCTCGCAGTAGGAATACTTTGTCCGCAGACTGACTTCTCAGGTACTTGAACTGCTCTATGCTTTCCAACTCCTGATTTCCAATTTTTATCTTCAGTAGCTCCTCATTTTTTGAAATCCTGCTTTCTTTTGACTTTTCAATGTGGAGCTCCATGCCATTACTTCTACCTATCTCCACCAGTTGGTCCATAATTTCTTGCAACTCTTCTTTCTTCATTTTTGGCCGGCAATGCTAGATCATAAGCTTATTATAGTGTGTTGATGATGCAGCCTCCTATCCTGAAATTGCCACGTCCCTCTAGGGTTTCCCTGACCAGCCACTCTCCATTTAAGTTGAACAGACTGGGTTACAAACAGCATTCTTGCCTCACCCCTCTTCCTATTTCTATGGTGATGGTTTCTTCATCATTCAGCCTCACCTTCACTCGCTGTAGGCCTATTTGAACAATACAATGTGTTTAAGTACTAGCCCCATTTTCCACAGCTCTTTAACTTTTCAAAATCATGGGCAAGGTGTGAAGAGATTATGAAAGTGCCAAAGGGAGGTATCCATTATTATAGCTATGATGAATGTAGTATTTATGGTAATAATGGACTAATTTCCACTGATAAGGATACTTGGCTCAATTCTCTGAAGCTCTCGTTAAACATTAGGGAATGATATGTTTAGTTTGGTCTAAATATATTGGGAAACAAAATAAGCTAAATTTAGGTGTAATTTTTTGAATTATGTGGTCAACTAACTATACCTACCATTTAAAAGAGTAAAATTTAAAACATATTACAGCTTAGATTTTCAGACCAAAAATACCTCAATTTGTGAATCTAAATTAAGTTTACACATTATCAGTGATATACATATATATATATAAACACTGATAATGTATTAACTCAATTTAGATTCACAAATAGAAAATATATATATATATATATATATATATATATATATATATATATATATATATATATATATATATAATATATATATATATATTATATATATATATATATATATATATATATATATATATACAGTTTTTAAATAGTTCCCAATTGGATATAACATATTGTCGATAGCGACTCATTAAAATAATGGTTCATTTGAATCTTGCCTATGCCAATAACCCAACTGTTTCGAGTTAGAAGAGTACTTGCTTGTTTATTATTGTTTCATTTCAATGGTTAGCCAATATATTTAAATAATTTTTTAGTAATTATATAATGATGATGTCTATTAATTATCTTCATTTGTTTCTCTATAATAAGACCGTCAGACATTTTAATTTAGCGTATTTGTTTCCGAAACCTGTCCAAAGTAGGATATGTGGTCATCTCAACCTGGGGTGATATATGCACGTGCCAAAATGAGTTATTCCAATAAAATCGGCATCTAGATTCAAAAGTACAGAATCCAAAGTTCATAATTTTTCTTTTAGTTAAAGTTACTTAAAATATTTGTTTTGTTTTTAGTTTCTAAATTTCATCAAAGAAATATCATTATAATTTCAGTATTTTGTACCACTGAGCTAGTGGTGTGGTTTACCGACATGTCAAATATTAGTTCTGAAAATCCATGGCACACTAACAATAATTTCTTGAGTTTTTTTGCACCACAGATAAAATACATAAGTTTATTTTAAATAAAGTAGTTTGTTTTTACCTGTAATGGGTATTAAAGTAAAATATGGTATTAATAGTAAAAATAACTAAAGCAGTTTAATTCAAAAAAAAGATAGGTATTCAATAAAGCTGCTCACAATAGTTATCAACCATACTTCATTAAATTTATTTTAGGATGATGGAGAAAACAATGTTGCCTGGATACAGCTAAGTATGATATTGATTTTTCAGCCATTCTTAAAAATTAATATTAGTATATAGACAAATATGATTATTTATAATATAATTTAATAATCAATAAATTTATTACTGTCGAATTTTAAGTGTAAGATACAAAAAAAAAATTATAGTTCAAGTGAGTTCTTATATCTGGTTTGTGAGGTTTAGGTGTGGTTCTGATCAGTTCCCTTCCAAACATGTGATTTAACACCCTCTCTCCAGGCAATTGATGATGCACTTTATCTTACTAGGTCTCTTTGACTTGTTTTCTTAGGTTAAATAATTTTGAATAGTCAATGCTGGCACTTGACACACCAGTGTATGTTATATACTAGGGATGAGTCAGTTCCAAAATGTTAACAGTTCAATTTCTTCAATTATTCTTGTTTCTAAATTCCTCTTGTTAACACTAACCAATATTAAGCCCCTTGGTAGCCACCAAAACATTTAAAATTGACAAAAAGATAAAGAAAATGGGTCATTCAGTAAAGCAATCAATATAAAGGGCATATAAAAAAAGCTGTGTATGAATTATAAGCTATTTTTTGTCAACAATATTGACTGAGGTACCTACCAAAGAATCAAACTAATACATCCCTATAAGACAAAATATACCCACCGGAACCTTATAATTACTTTAGACAAACATATGTTAATGTCGAGGGAACAAACTGGCCACTCACTAGGACAACCTATCCATTTCCAACGTATACTGGTCAAATCTCGTCAAATGTCAAAGTCTTTATGAAAAATGTTTATTTCTTCTTAAGGAAATCTTCACTTAGGTCCAGCAGATAAGTGGAACCTGCCAAGGTAAGACCAAATAGCTACCACTTTTTTTTTATGTATGGTCCAATCAAATTTTACACTAATTAAGCAAAATGAAGTTGATTTTAGCACTGAATCAACTGTATTTAACAACGGTTTGAGTAAAGTTTGAGCCTTGTACGTGAATTTTAAAAAGTGCCGACACTCTGCAAGACTATATTCAAAACTTGAACAGTTGAACTATAATTTAGTTTTTATTTCATGGATGTTTAATTTCCAGTGCCCCATTAATAATGCAGCAAAGTAGGAAACAATGTTAAACCTAGGAGGTTTTAACTATTATAGCCTACATTATTTACATATTTATATGGTAAAGTTAACCAAAAATGTATTCTGCAGAGCTTTTTATATTATTTTCTTATTAATTAAGTTGAACATTTAAAGCAATAATGAAGGGGACATGAGAAAAGGGCAGTGTTTTTGCAGTTTTATAGCAAAAAATTTTTGGTCCAAAGAAATCAAATATATCAGTACAAACATAGGCCTGGAGTTTAATTTTATTCACATGGTGATATCAATTATTCTTTAATATTGGTCCTAGAATTTAATGACAACATTTTATCTTCATTTAATAAGTTTGTCATCTAATGCCAAAATTTAACAACTGTTGAGATCACCATGTGAAAAAAATTAAACTCTTGGTTTGTACTGAACCAATATTTTATTTATTTTGACCAAAAAAAAAGTGTTGATACTAAAATTCCAAACACATTGGCCCTTTCTCACGTTCCCTACATCCCCATCTTAAGTTAGAAGTGGTAATTCGTAGGCTAGTCCTAAGAGTATAGATGGGTTAGTTAAAAAATAACTCTTCAGGATAGCATACAAAGAGGTTGAGAAAATGTTGCAAACTCTACACCCAGGAATGATTTGAAGACATCCCCTTCAATGACAACCATGTACTAAGAGGGTCTTAAAAAGTCCTTGCCAAAGATGTGGTCCATTGATAGTAACAAATATATTAAGCCGAGAAATTTTCTTTTTACCACATTTGAAAATAAAACTGTCCTCCTTTCACATCCCAGAGTGGATAAATTATTTTAATTTTAAAGATACATAAATGTGTTTAATTTTCCACAAACTAACTTGTTGAGATTGGCAAGTCTCAAATATTTCAAAAGATATGGTACGATATGGTAACCATAGTTTTGGATTTTCGGGGGGTTGGGTCTAAAGAACAATTGGCTTGGCAAATTTAAGGGCTCATTAAGAGCTTCAATAAACTGATTAAATCGGTCAAGAATAAGTATGTCTGTATGTGTGGATTTTCTACACAAACAAATATGCTGTGTATTTGTGTTTGATATATTTCTTAACTTTGTATTTAATGTATTCTAGTATATTTTGGTCGAATTTAAATGGATGAGTTCCATCAGACGCAATTTATATGCTATCTTGCACTAATACATGTTAAAAACCTTAAAAATGTTATAAGATTTATGTTTTCATTGTTGATAAGAGAAAGCATTTATTTTATCATTTCCACGAGAGTAAAATCACTGTAGGGTGCACCTCCCATCCTTTATCTCTATTTTATCTTACAATAACAGTGAGAATAGAAGCCGATCTTCTCCTATGCTTTATCTCTATTTTATCTTACAATAACAGTGAGAATAGAAGCCGATCTTTGTCAACCAAATAGAATAACAAACAATTTCTATTTCAAAGAGGTCCATAAAAAAAGTGCTTATTGCTCAGAAACTATTGAATTTATAAAACTATATTACAAATAAAAGATTTTTATTTTTATTAGTAGGCCTACTTACTACAACTTTGCAATGATAAGTTATTTTGTATCTCAAATTGTTGTAGAGATATAATCAAAATTTGAAATATCTGCTTATGGAAATTACCCTTAAAGTCATTTTCATGGGAAAATGAGAGTTTCAATTTTGTTTTTAATGTTAAACAATAGCTAGATACAAAATTTAATCAAAATCATTATAGCAGATTTCGAGAAAATCTCCTTTTTTTTCTATTTTCCTTTCAGCAAACTACCCTCATGAACCTTATGAAAACCCTACATACCAAGTTCTAGCTAGATTGCAACAGCCCTTTTTTCAGGTTTACGGGGTCTTGAATTGTCGACATTTATCAAAAACTCAAGTTCAATTTTTTTTTTTTTTTTTTTCATACGATCACAATACTTCTCAATGAGAGGTCAAGAGAAAGGAAAAATATGTTGCAAGTAAAATAACTGTCTTACTTTTTACATATTGTTAAAATATAATTTTTATAAAACACAAATGTGCATAACTTTTTACTTTCCCTAAGTTTCTTTAAATTATTGTGTATTTATCTAACATCTAAATATGCTAAAAAAAAGTGAATTAGGTCAGATAGTTTCCAATCATTGTTTCGAAGTAAAGTTACATACAGGTGAGGCCTAAAATAATTGTCAATATTTGCTTTGAAGTAAATTTGGGACTCAATATAGGCTATCACTAGCATCATCATTATAATCAGCATTATCATTATTATCATCATTATCATCATCATCATATTATTATTAGTATTACTATTATTATTAATTATTATTTCTGAACATTTTAAAATTCTTACTACAGTGTTTATTGGTTATGTGTAGCCTATTTATAATACTTTTGATGTAATTCTGCTTATTTATTCTTTTTAAATTTTTTTACTAAATACCTAATAAACAAATTAATTAACTTATTTTCCTAACAGTCATGTTTGCATAGCCCAGTGTGAGTGGGGCAAACCAAGAAATTGTGTTTTGGGGGCCCATCCTAATAATTTTGATTTTTGAGCCTTAATGAGTGTACAATTTACAAAAGTAAGAACCTCCAGATTATCAACAAGTAGGCATGGTATAAAAATTATATACTGGTAATAATATAACGTTTTTTAGTTAAAATATTGTTTATTTAAATGATTTTAATATTTTACCTCATATTCTTAAGAGGAAAAATATTTCCACAAATTTTCATTTGACCACCTTTATCTCTAGTAGCAGATATTTTGCAAACTTTGTTCCTTACATTATATATTAGAGCAAGCTATCTGTCTGTGCTTCAAAAGCTTGGTGCTTATTATTCTCATTACTAAAAAAAATTAAATGATTTTTTAAAGTATTATTGTTAATTTAAATTTGAAGTTATTATGGAATAGCTTCCATAGAACAGTAAGAATATGTGTAAGATAGTATAATGGTACCTACATTTAAATAATATTGTCCAAAATAATATAAGAAACTTAAACAATGGCTAGAAGCAGAATAGTACATTAACAGTTTTAACCAATTAAAATTTATTTGACTCACAACTGGAATAATACTATTATGATTTTTAATTTCATCCAATGAAAATGTAATGTTCACAAGGCTTACTACATTTCATTATGACAGATTTGTTTTCCTATTTATTTTTATAAAATGTTATGATCTTTGTTAACTTAAATTATTCTAGCAATATATACTGTCACAGTAGTCGAAACTTTTATTTAAAATACCATACATACAGGTACCTATACGGTATGGGTATGTATAAAAAGAGGAATGGGGTAGGTATATAACAATTTTTGACAGTACGTTTGTGTAAACATTGTGTTTAGTGAATTTATGTTTACAGGTCTGAACTGGAAAATACTAAATGACTGACAAATCAACTAAACATGTCCTTGCAGTGTTATGTAACTTAATATAAGAATTCAAATATTGCGTCCTTTTTGAGGTTACAATTTAATACATTTTTAATTACTCTAAACATTTGTGGAAGGTTTCAATGTAAATAATTTTAATTAGACATTGAAATCTCAAATAACATATTCAAATTTGGCTGCTTTTAGTTTATTATTGAAAGTTTTACTTAAAAATGTTAGTAATTATATAACATGTTAAACATCAGCACTAAAATGTAGTAAATTATGGTCAGAAAATATTGCTAGTAATTTATAGTAAAACATATAGACAATATAATCACAATCATTAATAAATTGCTAATAAAGAGCCTACAAATGTGTTAAAAATATTGACAAAATTGTTACAAAACAATATTTATTAATTTCTTTCTTCATTTGATTTTTAATAAATAAACATTTGTTAAAACTTTGATTGCATTTTTTTAACATGACTTAAAAGAAGGAACATAATAACATGCCAATATTATATTATATGATTAACTTTACCTGGAACATAAAGCTGTCATTAATGATTATAATGGTGATAAAATACTTGAAAAGTAAAAACAGTCTCATAAAAGTCCACTTGCAAGATTTGTTGTTGAAAAAATATCAAATTATAGCTCTGCCACTTTATATTAATTTACTTTACCTCTCTTAAATTTAACAAATTGCGATATTATTAAGGTTTTCATAATGAAAAGCTTTCTAAAAGAGTTAGCCATGGGAGTAATTAGCCACAATTGTAATTTTAAGACCATCTTCAAAAACATTTTTGAGAATTGGATGGTGCTTAAAGATATTTGGAGGGGACTTTAATGTTATTTCAGGGTTTTTTGCCTAAATAGCAAGTTTTGGTACTAGTTTTGGTATTAATAAAAATTGAAAAGGGGGTAGGGAGCTGGGTTAGACCTAATAACCCTCCTTGCTAAGCCAATTGTCATAAAAGCATCAGAATATTGAGTTACTGGAGGCAAAAGAATAGTTTACAGAATATTTTATAAAATTAGAAATATATTTTGAAAACTTGAACATCATAGATTCCTTTCTTATTCCAACAAAAAATATTTTGGTTGAAAATAAAAGGCAGGATTGTTAATAAATTAACCAAGATTGACTACACCTTCACAGTAAATAATAAGTTGTACACATTGTCACTAAAAAGAAGCACATTTCAATTTGTATTCCTTCACCATGCTTTTTAGAAAATACCATTTTCAATTTTTTTCAACAATTTATAGAGGCCCAAAATACTTTCCAAAAAAGTACCTCTTTAATAAATGTGTTTTTATATTTAAAAAAATTATTATTATTATTTAGCCTAATGCACTATTGCACTAGCTAGGTACCTAGTTGAGCAATGTCAACATTTGTTCAGCTCTGTGTTAACACTTTTTACAGCAATAGCGTTCTAGAGTAGACAATAGTGTTATTTTTACTGAAATTATTTAGTTGATCAACAAAATCTTAGAAAACCTGACAGATTAACTAATAATAATGTAAACAGATCAATCAAATGTCCAACTAAAACTTGTAAAGCAACAAGCTAAGTATGAGTTAACTTAATTTATTCAAAAGAATAACCTACAATTTTGTTACCATCTAAATGTTTATAAGAAATTTAATAATGAACCACTAACTAGAATATTTATTTAATTCAATCATTATAAATGCCAATGATTAGTCATTAAATATTAAGCTAGACATTCTATACTTAATTTAATTATTACAAAAGCGAATGGCTTGTAATGAAATCTAAAGAAAGGGATTCTATATTTAATTCAAACATTATAAAAGCCAATGGCTAGCAATGAAATATAAAGCAACACATAGTAAATTTAATTCAACCATTATAAAAGCCAATGGCGATGCATTAATTTTAGAGCAAGACATATACCTATTATAGTTTTTTTTAAATTTATTGGAGAAAATATACTTGATAAAAAACAGCCATTTTCCTCTGATTGACCTTCATATTTTGTTAACCAATTATTATTTGTAATAGCACAGATTATTACACATTTATATTTGTCATAACAGTAGGTATTTTAAATCCAAACATTATTATTTTTCATTGAAGTGCTGTTACAGAGCTTAACACATTATAACTATAATCGTTTTATAAGTTTTATAGTTATGTCAGCTTTGTCAACCCCTAGCCAATAAGGGTACGGTAGTATTATAATTATTTTATTGTTTCCATGGGAGCATTATTTTTTTTTAAATATATAGTAGTTTTTGACAACAGTTATACAACCCTGAAGTGCATCCATATGTATTGATTTGTGTTTAGGACTGTTTTTATATTTCATCGAAATTATATAACTTAACTAATAACTCAACTTAAAAGTAATTTAAATATTCGTACATTGGTTATTTTTGAAAATTTCTTTTTTTTATATAAATATTGTGTTGTTACAGTGTTAGCAAGTTAAGAAGTTTTAATATTAAATAATAAGATTTTTTTCATATAGTGTTGCATAACAGTCATAGGAGCACTTTATAGAGCAAAATATTAAATCACACACAAATAAGCTAGAACACAACAGAAAAGTTTATAGCATGACATTAAAAATTATATTAAGCATTAGAACTATTAGGTACAGAAAATTTAAAGGTTACTTGGGGTTCATGCAAACTTCGAACCTCTCTGACTGTACAAAAGTTAATTAAAAGTAGTTTTATATAATGAATTATCTGCCCTGGAAAAGTAAAGTAAGTTATAGCCACTGCTCATAGTGACAAGATAATCGTGAGGTTGATGGATCTGTGAGTTTTATATACTTTTCAACTGACAGAAAAAGCCAAAAATTGTTTTGAGCAGATTGTACCAATAAATAGCATCTCAGCTAAGAATGTAGAGGAGTGATTTTCAACCTTTTTAAACTCATGGCAAAGTGAACAATACGCTAAAATTGTCGAGGCACGCCATCAGTTTTTTTAATTAGAGATTTTTATCACTAAATAAATGATTCGTAAAATTGTGTTTTAAATGTCTAGTTGCTAAAAACTCTAATAACTTTGTAATTTTTAAAAATGATGTGGATTATGGGTTTAAAAAATATTTATTCTTTACTATTCAATTTTTTTCTCACTTCTTTTTTATCTTCCCCCAAACTCCTGTGGCCCACCTACAGACCTTTTATGGCACACCAATACACAACACACTGGTTGAAAAACGCTGATGTATTGATTAAAAATTAAAACTAGTGTGTTTTTGCTCAAGCTATTTTAGACTATTGCAAAATCTATTTTCTCTAATTACACAATGAACTAAAGGATACAAGCTATTGTTTGGTATTATTTTGTTTTTAAAAATAAGGGTTTATTTCAGATTAAAGTGGTTTTAAAGTACTACACCACAAGAAATAAATCCATAAAGAACATTTAGTACAAATATTACATCAGTATTAAATCTTCTATGATTAATTTGTTTGAATGTTGAATTCCTTGAGTAATATTTTATAAATGTGAGAATTGTATTGCCAAAATACATATTATAGCACAGTGACATAAATTTATGTCAAATATTTCTAGTTACAAATAACCAAATTATATTAAAGATTTAACAGCCTAGAGAGAAATAAAGAGCCATTACACACATTCACTAGAAGAACAATTTTTGAAGTGCTCTAATCAATTTCAAAGTTTTTCATTATTAACTAACTCATCATCATCATCATCAACAACAACAACTACAACAATAACAACAACAAAACTATAACTGTTTCCAGCCTGTGGCCAGGTCAATTTAGTAAAATGCCTCCATCTTCCTTTAATCTTCCACCATTCTTCCTCCTTTAAATATTTCCATTCTTCTCCTCTCACTTACACACTCTTTGTGATTTGCTCCTCCCATATTTTTCTTGGCCTACCTTGTGGTATTTTTTCTAAATACTTCATTTCCATCATTTTCTTTGCTATCCTCTCATTCTCCATCTTCATTACATGACCATATCATCTCAGTCTTGCTTTCACTACTATCTCATGTACTCCCTCAAATGCCACTCTTTCCCGGATAACTTCATTCCTTATCATGTTTTTCCTCATGACAGCTAGCATGCTCCTCACAAATTTAATTTCCATAGCGTCCACTTTCCTAATTTCTTGTTACATTCAATGTCCATGTTTCTGCTGCATATGGACACTTTGTACTGCAAAGTACACTTTGTATAACACTTCCTTACACTTCAAGGGCACTTCTCTTCTTCATAGTAGGTCTCTTACACACCTATAGAACAACTCTCCCTGCTGTCTTCTTCTCGTTAGATCCTCTCTACTTACATCTTTGGCCTCAATCATGCCTCCAAGATAGTTTACGCTTTGTACTTTTCTCAGCTCTACTCTAACCAACTTTATAGCTTTACATGTAGGTTTATCCTCTTCCTTGTCATTTCCATCACTTCCATCATTTCATTCCACATCCCCTTCCTCATTCCATTCCTTTAGTTGTTCCTTTACTTCCTATTCCTTCTCACTCCATACCATCAGCATCTGTCATTGCTTTCATTCTTTCCTACCCAAGTTTTCCTACCACTTTATTCACAACCATTTCCATTATCATGACAAATTGTAGTGGTTACAGGGCACTACCCTGCTTTACTCCAATTTTTATTTGGAACCACTCCACCCACCCACTCTTCATCTTAACACAACTCATTTTATCCATGTATATACTTTTCACTCTCATTACACCTCTACAACTCCTTTTTCCACTTCAGCCTCCGCCATTACTTTCAAATCTTTATTTCTATCCACACTATCATATGCCTTCTCTACATCCATAAATGCCATTACCAAGTCTTTCCCAAATTCATACCTTCATCCCATCAGCTGTCATTTGGCAAAGATCAAGTCTATTGTATACCTCTGTTCCTTAAATCCATACTGTTCCACTCTCCACCTTCCTTTAATTTTATTTCTTATTCTCTTTTCCAGTATCTTCTCATATATTATGTCTGTACAATGGCACATCAGTGTTATCCCCTTATAATTTGTACACATCTTCCTGTCTCCTTTCTTGAAAAGAGGTATTATAACTCCCTTCTTCCAGTCTTTTGGTACTTTGTTCTCCTTCCAAATCACTCTCACCATCCTGTATAATCATTGTATATCTCTTTCACCTGCAGGGCTTATCATTTCCACAGTCAGTTCATCCACACCCGGTGTTTTTCCTTGTTTCATACTCTTTAATGCGTCCTCCGCCTCTTTCCATTTTAGACCCATTCCCTCCTCTTCTGCTACTTCTTTCTGATCCTCTGTTTCACTCTCATCTCTTTCCTCTTCTGGGTTAAGCATTTCAAAATATCTCATCCATAGTTCCTTTTCTTCCTCTCTTGTCCTCAATGTTGTTCATTCTTCATCAGTCATTCAAACTTCTTGTCTTTTCTCTCTTCTCTTGTTTCTTACTTGGCTATATAACACTTTCCTAATTCCTTCTATGTCCCGTTCCAGTATTTTTGTCCATTTTTGCATCCAATCCTTCTTGGCTTACCATACCACTCACTTTGATCTTTTTTTCTTCCTATATTCTTCCTCCGTTTTCTCATTCCTGTTCTTAAAACTCCTTTTGAATACTTATTCTTCTTCTCCAATGCTTCCTTCACCCTGCCTTTATCCAGTGTGTCTCCTTCCACTTCTTCCTACCACTTTTTCTCCCACATACTTCCTTTTCAGCTCCCACCAAACTCTTCTTAAACTTTTCCCATTTCACCTCTACACTTTGCAACTCATATTTGGGCATTAAGCTTCTTGCCTTTCTTAGGTAGCTCTCTTTCCCCTTCATTTTTTTAGCCTCCACTCCCTTAGTCTTCTTTTGTGTCTTACTACCTTTCTCTTACATTCGCATCCCTTTATGTCTGGCATCAACAACCTGTGATCACTATATAAGGACACACTTGCTATTACCTTGATGTTCACTGCCCTTTCATTCATTCATCTATAAGAAAAGAGTCTATCTCCGACCTTTGCTCCCCATCCCAGCTGTATCTAGTGATCTTAAAAAGCTTTCGCTTTCCTCCTTATATCAGCCGTTTGGTATTTTCATTTTATTTCTTGAACAAAACGCGCACACCCTTCTACCCTCCTCGTTTCTTTCTCACTATCCTTCTTACCCTAACACCTCTTCAAACCCTCTTTTTTCTATTCCTACTTTTGCGTTAAGATCCCTCATTACCACCTGCCACTCGTTAGCTAACTATATATAGACTATATTGATTATTATTATTATTATTATTATTTAATTATTATTATTATTATTATCGTTTCGGCCAGCTATCGACCACGTTGTTTCAACTGTTTTCTTCCTTGGGCTTCAACTTTTACCCAGTATTCACGCAATCCTTTTTTGTGCGCTTCCTTTCTTTCTTCAGTTTCCGTATTGCCTGTGTTCAGCTTGGGCTTTTCCTGGAAACCCTGATATGCTCCAAGTTTATTCTTAATAGGGTCACGTTCCTGGATATCTTCACCTATGATCCCCCCCTTCTTGCAGATCCTTTTTCACCTTAGTGAATCAGGCCCCCTTGGTTTTCTTACTTAGAAAGTAGGAAAAGATCCAGTTTGTCAATCTCTCCGTGCTCATTCGGATCATGTGACCATAGAAGGCAATCCTCCTTTTCCGAATCGTGTCTGTTATCTTTTCCATACGTGTGTATAGTTCGTGGTTGTGCCGTCTTCTGTACTCACCATTTTCTTTGACTGGGCCCAAGATTTTCCTCAGGATCTTACTTTCTTTGACTTCTAGTTTCTCGGTCAGACCTTTCCTATTCATCGCGAGGTATTCTGCTGTGTACAGGGCCTCCGGTCGAATGACTGTGAAGTAATGTCTGAGCTTGGCGTTTAGACACTGATAGTTTATTGTAAACGCCTTTAGTTAACTGGAATGTCAAATACATCGTGTTGATCCTTTATGTAAAGGCCTTCTTCTCAAAGATGTTAGGATCTATCCACTCGCCTAGGTATTTAAACTTTTCAGCCCACTTGATTTTCCCTGTTCCTGTTCTCTGGGCACCGACTTGATGTTCGTTATGAACTCCGTTTTCTCAAAGGAGATCTGGAGGTTCACCTTTGCTGCTCGCGTCTTGAGTTGGTTGATTTGTTTTATGGCTGTGACTAAGGAATCAGGAAAGATCACAAGATCATCTGCGAAGGCTAAACAGTCGATTGTCAGGTTCATGCTCCTACAGCCCAGTCTGACCGCGTTTTCAATCCCTTTAGTCCTCGGTTCTTTATGCCACTCACATACGACTTTCTCGAGTACACAGTTGAAGAGTATAGGTGAGATCCCGTCTCCCTGTCTAGTCCCTGTCCTGATTTCAACGGCGTCTGAAATCTCTCCCCTGAATTTCACTTTGGAGATGGTGTCAGCCAGAGTCTGTTGAATGAATGCTTTTGTTTTATTGTTTAGGCCAAATTCTTTCAGGGTTCGGATTAGGGTGGTTCGATCAATCGAGTCGTAGGCCTCCTTGAAGTCGACTAAGGTGACCACAAATTTAATATTTCTAAGCTTCAAATATGAGAGTATAGATTTAAGATTCATTATCTATTCGACACACGATCGTCCTTTCCTAAACCCTCCTTGGTATTCTCCCAATTGTAGATCCAGTTGTTCCTCTGCCCTGATTTGAAGGGCTTTTGAGAAAATCTTGTAGGTTATTGAGAGGAGTGAGATGTCACGGTCGTTGTTCACGTCTGATTTGTCGCCTTTTATTATTATTATTATTATTATTATTATTATTATTATTATTATTATTATTATTATTATTATTATTATTATTATATTGTTATTGTTATTATTGTTATTATTGTTATTATGTGTTCTGTTTTACGACAGGTCATTCCTTTCGTCAGAGAACTTAGACCGTCAACGCACCCTGTCCTCTGCCTCCCCCAACCTGCAGAATTTTCTTCTTTCCTTCAAGTCAACCAATATTTGAATCCTTCTTCTTCCTAAGATCCTCGTTCCCTCAACCTTGCCTTCTATGACATTGTGAAGAAGAGAGTTCCTCCTAAGGATATGTCCGATCCGATCCAATTTGCTTTGTGTCGAAGAATCACATCTAATCTGGTTCACTTCTTGCCCACTCTTTTTAGGACGTCTTCCTTTGTCACAATATCTCTTAACCTGATCTTCTCAAGTCTTCTCCCACACCACATTTTAAAACTCTCCAAGTATTTCTTTTCCATCTTCCTGAGAGTCAAAGTACATAAGCTTTATGACAATGTAATTATAATTTTTTGTTAAAAACACAAAAAGATCACCTATGTTAAATACACGGTATATCCTGGTGACTATTCTTGTTCAAATTTACAATTGTAAAATATTAATAATCATATTGTCTGAGTATTAGCACAAAATAATATACAAATAGTTTTTTTTAGTTGTTCTTGACATCAAACTCAACAAATTGACTTTATTAGTATCTTGATTCTTATTGTAGGTTTTTATGTGCTTTTGTTATGTTTTCACTGGTGTGTGATTCATTCAAATAAAAGAAAAACAAATTATTTAAGCATTAATATGAAATTGCATTGCCTTTTATATAGTTAGTTCGAGTAAATTGACATCTAAATATATAAATATACAAAAGATAAGGTTTAAATTATTATGTAAATCATCACCAAATTTATAGCGATACATTTCAATTTGAAGCATATCTGATTGAAGTAGATTTTTTTTGTTCTAAGTTACTTATTTTATGGGTTTTAGTGGTTCAGTTTCTAGTTAAACTCTAATTTTTGTAATGTTTAGAGAAAAATATGTTAATTATTGGAAAAGTTTTTGTGCTTCAAGAGTTTTAAGAACAAAGTAGCGCTCAAAAGTTGTTGTGCTCAAAGTTGGGTGAGACCGAATTTGGGTGATTGTAGAAGTAAAGAGGGTTTGAGTGTGGAGATTTTCACTGCCAAATATTAGGGTTGAATAGAAAGTGAACAATGAAAATCAAGTGAAAGAAATTAGCTAAAGAGGAGGACAAATAAAAGATTTAGGAGGGTATCATTGTAATATTCTGAAAGGAATGAAGGGAATATTGTTACATCATCTCTAGGTTGAGAGAACTTGAAAGATATGAAAGGGTAGAGGGGATAAAATATTTTGCTGCTTTACTTTGGGGAAAGGATTTGTTGTAGTGTGTTACTGGCAAGAGGGAAGAAGGGCAGAGAAAGTATCTTGCTCCATTACTTTGAGGGGAGAATAAGTTCCATTGTGTCACTGGCAGAAGGGAAGAAGGACAGAGAAAGTATATTGCTGCTTTATTTTGAGGAGAGGATAATTTGTAGTGTGTTACTGGCAGGAGGGAATATAGGCAGAGAAAGTACTTGCAGCATTAATTTGAGGAGAGGATAGGTTTCGTTGTGTTACTGGCAGGAGGGAAGAAGGGCAGATAAAGTATCTAGCTGCTTTACTTTGAGGAGAGGATTAGTTGCAGTGTGTTACTGCCAGGAGGAAGGATGGAACAAAGACATAAAAAATGTGGTGAATCCTCCCTACAGCAGTTTGAGGAGTGAGTTGGCTTTTTGGCATAGCCTGGATGGTAATACCACCAAGAAATATTCCTAACTGTTCACTGTAGAAACAAGCTACCCAACGTCCAACCAACACAGCTCACTATCTAGTATCCAAATAATAAAGTACTTAAACATACCATACCTGATAACATGGATACATTCATTGACATGAGCATTATTCAAGTATTTTTCCAACCAAAAAATTTAGCAGAGAAAATTCCTTAGTAATTGCCTGGTTAGAAAAACGTATTGATAAATTTAAGTAGGTCACACAACAAAGTTTGAGATATAGAGTGTTTATTTGTTGTTTTTATAATTTTCCTATAGCTTTACATAATTATTAATTTCACAAAGTCAAACTATGAGTAATGATGAAATATGAAATGAAAAAAATATTTCATTTAAATTCAAAGCTCTCCCCTTACTCCTCTTAATAAAAACACCAACTTTCATAAATTAATCCAAATAAAGATTTTAAATAGATATCGTAGGTTTTAGCCCAATTTTTAAAGTATGAAACAAAAATATATTATTTTAAAACTGTGAACCCCACTGAGACTAAGCTCAAGTGTTGCAGTAATGATAAAAAAAAACACTAGTTTCCCTAAAGATCTATGTTTCTATCAAAGCTTTGTCAAAATAAATTTTTAAACAAATATTTATAAATGTTTGATTAGCTTTAGACAACATTCTTACATACTTTAATATCTTCTATTGCTATTTAAATATTTGATTATAAATTATGGTGTCCACAGTAAACCTGTGTTACAACTAATTAATGTAGTTCATTGCCTTATGTTTATTAATGAGCAAATATACTTATTTTGATATGAGTGCAGCTGTGGGCATGCTCAATGTGTAATAAATTTTATTTTAATACACAAAGGTATATTTATTTTATTTGACTAAATTTACACATCTCATTTATGGCCTAAGAACTTATTTACTTGTCAAAATGTACTTTTTTGTTAATCTTTAATGCACTAGGATAACAAATTTAATTGATTTTCTTAGAAACCAGTATATATGTAGGTTCATATTCGAACTGTCAACAAATTTTAAAGTGACTACATAATGTTGGATCGAAGTCTATTAAACATTAATTTTTATAAGCACATCCCACCTTGGCATTGTAGTGTTTATTGGAACCCAATACCATAGTTTAACTTTTTTCTAACAGTTTTTCTTTTATTATAACACTCAATGTGTGTTTTTATAATTTCATCCATAAATCCAGGTCTAATTATTATAAATAATTTTATTTGTTAAAAAATTTGCGTATAACCCGAACGGGTAGTAAGACGCGGTGCTAATAATAATAATGTTAAAAAATGTTAGCAGAATCTAGGAGTTTGCAACTATTTACTATGTTTTTAGTGTTTGAACATTAAGAGTCTAATCGAAGTGACATTGAGTTATGATACAGTATACACTATTATAAAAACATCGAGATGGCAGTTTATTACTGAAGTTGATATATTTAGATTATGAACCTGTGGAGCAAGCATAGAATAATTTTAAAAATTCATCTGACACAAAATCTAGATCAGGTTTTTACTTCTCCCCCTCACTCAATGGTTTGTGTCTACAATTTTACTGGGTTTTGCACAATTTATTATCATTATTATTATTATTATTATTATTATTATTATTATTATTATTATTATTATTTATTAGCTTTATCATTATCATCATCATCAACATTATTAGATGTTCTGTCTTAAAACAGGCAATTCCTTTTTTCAGTTAACTTGGACCGCCAATGCGCCATCCTCTGCCTCCTCCTTGAGCTCCCAGAATTTTCTTCTTTCCTTTAAGTCATCCAACCATGAATTATCTTTCTTCCTAATCTTCTCTTTCCCTCAATCTTTCTTTCTATGGTGGCGTGCAGAAAATAGTTACGTCTAAGGATGTTTCCAATCATGTTTTCTTTGTACCGAAGAATCACATCTAAAATGTAGCACTTCTCACCCACTCTTTTTAGGACTTCTTCATTTGTCACCCTGTCCGTCCACCTGATCTTTTCAAGTCATCTTTCAGCACAACATGTCAAAGCTCTCCAAGTATTTTTTTCCCCATCTTCCTAAGAGTTCCAAGTTTCTGCTCCAAATGTAGCATTTCATCAGTTTCTTCCTCTGTTCCACACTTCTTTGCAAAAAATCGGAGGCTATAAATTACTTCAAACGTCACTTTATTCAATACCTTATCTTGGAATAAATAGTGTGGTCATGAAATAAAAATTAATTTATTTTAGTTTTGATCTCAAATTAATAGTAGAAATGTTTGTGCTAGCTTTGTTGTCTGAAGAGGTAAAATAAAATATTCTGTACACGATGTATGCAAAATAAAAAGCATGTTTAGAAAATATCTAGATATTACAAAAAAACAAAACAAATAAAAACATACTGACAACTGCTTTCTACTTTTTATATATAAAGCTACTGGAACTATTTATAATATTTTTATCTTTATTGTGGTACTTTAACCAATATCTACAATTTCTAATTTATAAATGACTATGTTAGTATATGATTGTTTTTATACATTTTATTATTTAAATAAATGCTCAAATTTCTTTCAAAATAGTATATCTTCCTTATTTATTGCTTTTGAAATATTATTTTTCAAGTTGAACAAGTATGTTTAACTTTTCAAAGTTTATTTTAGGATTTTAAATTAATACTCTAATAAAATTTAATTAAAAAAAGAGACAACTTATTCAGGTCTACAAAACTGATATTAATGTCATTCATTGAATGACCTTGACACAGGAAAGAATGTCCCTCGCAATTATTGTATACTCTCCGTCAGTTTACTAAAGTCTAAATATACTTGATTTGTATGTAAACTAACCCTTACTAATAAGGTATTCATATTTCTGAATTATGTCATTAATAAGCAGCAGATGGGCAGTAAAAATTCATTCTGGAAGGATATTAACTCGCATTTTCACAATATTGTTAGTCCATGGCAAACAACATATTATCATAAAAGCACACTGAAAAATAATTATATCAAGTTTAGTCAGCTTTACATACCTCGGAGTAGGCCTACTTATCTCATATATATGAAAATCGCACCACAAGAATAATGATAACGTTTAGTTTCAATTCTTGAGATTTAAAAAAAAATTAAAAGTTAATTTTATTAGTGTTAAAATCAAATAATGTTTTTAGACTTAATTTTTAATTCCTCTTTGGGTTTTTTCATCGAATCTAACTATTTATTTGGGTTATAGGCATTATTAAAATCCAAAAAGTTGACTTGGCAAAAGCTGTTAATGGATTGGTAGTATGTGGTGGTCGATCGATCATGTAAATTCTGATAACCAACTAAATTAGTTATGCTCATGGTTACTCCTTGCAATAGTTTTTACCATTTTATCCTGTTATAATGTTTTTATTTTAAAAATAGGAAATATATAGTTATTGAAAGTAAAGGCTCTATGTAGGCCTATGCAACATTTTCAGGTTGATAATATTTCAAAATTAAATGCTAATAGTAGAATATTAGAAAATTAATATGTTTAATTTGTGCGGATACCAATAATCCCTATTAATTTTGTGTTTGTAGTTTTGTTTAGTAAATGCTAAAACTCCATCTTTATTCAATATAGTACAAAATAAGGTAATAATTGTGAGTATTGTAGTTCTTGATGATTGAAATTATTTTTTAAATGAGCAAAAGTATTAGCAATAGGGCCTACTATACACGCAGGATTAAAAAAACTAGTATAAGAGCTACAAAAAATAGTTTCACAAGATTTCATGCCATTTGCTCGTGTGCGATCCACTTAAATTCTTCCCTTGATAAATTATTGCAATTCCAAGTTTTCTCTGATGCATGAAATGGTTATCTATAATTAAAACTATCAATTTTATACCAACACACCAGCAACATTTAAAATAATTTCAATGCAATTCTTGTGAGAAATTTCTCCATTTATTCCCCCTTATTTTGTCATTGTTTAATGTTTAAAATGCAAGACAGGCAAGAGAAATTATTTATTAAATGTATTTATTGAAAATTAGATATCTGGTTCAAAAACAAACATGAAACTGTCAAAAGTAACATGCCACAATATTATGATGTGTGATGTTCATTATTAATTACATATTCGTTCCTCTTTAAAATTTCCTTCAACATGAATAATGCTGATATAAAAGTTGTCAGTGCACATTCCTTATTAGACTATGTAATATAGAATATAAACATAGATTTAGATTGCAGTGTCATGGTAAAAAAAGTCCAATAAGTCTGTAACATGATTAGTAATAGCATGCTTATGAAAATACTTTTAATCATGTCTTGATGAATATTATTTTGTCCATAAAGACTAAACTTGTCTACAATGTAATTACCTATAAGAATGTATTCCTTTAGATCGGAATTAAAATAAGACAGTCAATACCATGCAAAGATAAGGTCATACAGAGGTAAGCTCAGAATAAACAGATTTTTTTTAAATGAAGCTAAGTTAGTTTAAGTTTATTTAAAGATAAGTTCCCCTTTTTTAGTTATCTTTAAAAGTAGATAGGCACAAACTTAGTTACATGTATAGTTAATTATGTATTTTTTATTTTTAAAAAAACCTGTGAAAACATTCAGATCAAACATTAAATAATTGTATTTTCCTCTCATCCATATACACAGCAACAAAACACTATCACAAGATTTTCAATTTAATGTAGTAGTAATGATATTTAAATACTTTTAAAAGAAAGTCAAAAGAATGCAATAATAGTGTAAAAGAGTGATGAAAAGGCGCTTTTAAAAATGAAGTACCATATTTCCGAACATGATCCAAAACAAAAGAGTTCAACTCGCACTTCTCTTTATGTTCTTGAAACGTCTCTGAAATAGGAAGTGTGTGTGTTTTTCTGATCACTAAATGGATCAGTAAAACAAGACACAACAAAAATCAATCTAAACCATTATATACTAAGTACATTCTCTCTGGTGAACTTTGTTCACCAACTGTCTATTTATAATGGAAATTAATTTAGTTATATAATGAAAACCCACACAAATATGTTTACAAGGAAAATATCACTGGATTTTGTGTGTGTGGGCTGACCCTTTTTTTATTTTCATTGATTTAATTTGGGTAAGAAAAAATACTTTTGTCAAAATACTTTTAAAAATTATCTACACATGTACTAAAATAAAGGTTTCAGGTCAAGATGATGTTTTCACATTATTCATGAAGTCAGGTAAATTATACAACACTCAATTGTTCAAATATTTTATGTGTGTGCAATAAAAAATGTGGTCTTTCTGTATGGCTTATGTTGAGATTTTTGTAATGAAGAAAAATAATTAAAAGTTAAAATATTTGTGTAACATGAACATATAAAAGTGTTTAATTCAAAATTTAAAAAAAAATACTGTAATCATACATACATAATGTATACATATCTAATCACTCCGCTCCCTTACAGTGTATGAAAAAACTGTGCATATAGCTTAAAAAAACAACAACTCTGTACTTAATCTATACTCATTATCTTTATCCACACTTCCATGTCCTTGCATACTACCTTTGTTTCAACAACATCCATTTACAGAGTTATAAATGCTCTTTTATTATTAAAATTCTTAATCTTTCTCTTTTCACATATCCATCTACAACATTTAACCACATCTTATATGGCCTACCCCTTCCTTTTGGGCTACACACTTTTACCATCACATATTTGTTTTGTCACTTGATCCACATTCATCCTATCAACATGCCACAACCAATTTAAGACTTCTTTTTCACAGTGACCTATTGGATTCCTTATCAAACCACTCACCTTCAGTACACATTCATTACTGATTCTGTCCATACTATAATCATTGTTAAGAAATGCTAGGGATTGCTCAGTTTAGTTCTTCAACCAAGAACCATAAACAATTTTGTTCCATAAATGTTTATGTTTTTATTTATTGTAGCTTAGTTAAAATAATATGTTCTTAGTAAATACTTATAAGTATCATATAGTGGATGTAGGAATAAATGATAATTTTTCATTCTTTTATATATAGGTACACATTTTATTTCATTTTAAAATAGGTTATTTGTTTTTTGAAACATAAAGGGTGGATTAGTGATATTCCTTTTAGATGTTTTGTTGGAAACAAGGTGTGTGAATGAGCTTGACATGACAACATACAATATCCCAAACATTGTTAACAGTTTTTAAATTGTTCAATGGTAGGCTATATGGCTTAGTGAAATTTACATTGAATTTATAAATGTTTTCTGTGATGAAAGCTTGCAATCAAATATTTGTTAATAGTTGTGCAAATATCCCGTCATAGGGTACATATGATTTAGACCACAACATTTACTGTGCACTTATAAATATGTTGAATAATGTAGAAAACTTGTTCTATTTTGCTATGTATAAAAGATTAAAATATATTTTTCATCTGGTAAATACTGGAACAAAAATCTGTAATTTGTAATTTAAACATCAACTTTGCTATAAATACTTCTTAAAAAGTGGTTTTCAGTTAAATAATCTAATAATTTATCTTTTTATTCAATTATAGGACCAAACCTAATCTTAATAAATGAAATACTTATTTGAAGTCAAGTGCTGTGTCTCAACTAAGTGAATGATGTACATTTTGATGTAAAATGCTCTTTCTTAAATTCAATAATTATAAATACAGCTCATTATAAAAGATTGTCATTAATTTAGGATATACCAAATTTATTTCTTTTTGCACATTTTGAATTTGAATATATATTTTGATGTAAAAAAAAATTTGCTCATGAAGAAATTACAAAGTTTTTAGTTTTTTTTAAATTTCCATGCATTAAGTATAATATATCCATAGACCACATCAATACTTTATATGTAACATACATAGGAAAATATATAGATGTTAGCAATTAGAGTTCATGGATCAAATGAATATTTTAAATCATCTCATCCATCTTTTTAAAAATAATAGGAAGTTCAATTTATTAATACAAGATACAATAAATAATTGGTGAAATTCAATAATGAAATTAAATTAACAAGATTGTTTTATTTTTGTTTCATAATTTATTATTACTTCACTGGTATGGAATAATATTCTAAGTAATCATTGTGGGAACTGTTCCACCAAATCATGTAGACCATATTTCATGATGTTTTAATGACATTCATAAAATAAAAAGGGCTGGTAAAATTGTTCTTAGCCAACCCCTCAGACTGATATTTTCATTCAAAATTTCATAAAACTAATTTTTAAGATATCTTCATTTCTGAGCTATATCATCATTGGGGAGTAACTGTAAATTTAAGCCAATTTTGAGAAAAGTATAAAAATATAATTTTCTTACCTGTACACTGAACTAAACTCAAAAAAATTCATGAGCTGAAAGCTAATTTTATTATTAACTTTCATGAACAAAATCTCATTTCTTTACTGGCCTGTACATGAGTCTTTTACAAGTCAATATAAAATGAAGTTTATATTTGGTAATTGGGCTTCTACTTCACTTTGAATGTGGATACATTGCCTGAACTAGCCCTTAGAAGGTAATACCATTGTTGTGAAACAACATTATGAGCCCAACTTGCAGACGATTAACCAAAATATTAGATACATTATCACGCTCAACCATAAACCATGTTCAAATGCGTTTTTTTGGTTTTTTTTTTTCATACCTTACTCGACAACAGCAAAATTGGAATTAGTGATTTATTTTTCATTTTAAAATAATTGTTTCTTAATTTTTAAAAAAATATTATAAAAAGTTTTCACTGGGTCTCAATGCCCCTGTTTCCGAATAAATACTCTAGATTACCACACTAAGATGTGACGCCTGGTTTCAGCTGTATTACCTGCCTAAGTGACACATTATCCGTGAGGTGGGGTGAGCTCTTAAATTGTGAAATTAGAATAATTGTGGTTTTTTAGCACCAAGTCTTACTACCCGTTTAGGTTATATGCTTATGTACTAGTAATGCTAGTGGTTTTAGGGCGTAGTAAGGTTATATTTAGAGAAAGTGTACTCACATTTGTGTGGAGTTAGAGTGGAAAACCATTTTGGAAAACCCCACTAAGTTTACACAAACAAGATTTAAACCTCAATCTCCCTGTCATTGGCAGTCTAGTCTACTGTAAGAGTAGCGCCTTATTAATTCATTTCAGTACTAATATTATTTATATTATTCAAGCTGAAGTTTTTTATTCATTTTTTAGCACCATGTCTTACTACCTTTTAAGGTTATTTACATATGTATTAATTACATTCATGAGCTAAGGATGAGGAAAATTTAGAGGAAATGTACCCACATTTGTGTGGAGGTAGAGTGGAAACCATTTTGGTAAAACCATTTTTGGTACATGGGGCTGTGGTTCGAACCCAATCTCCCCATCATAGGCAGCATAGTCTAACACGAGAGTGGCATCTTAGGCCATGTAGCCATTGAAGAAGGTGTGACGTTTATGATTTTATAAATTTATAAATTTAGCAGATGTGCAGAAAAAAAGTCATAATTATGCCAAACATCGTAAAAGGCGTTATTGTTCTCCTGTATGCACTAGAAACAAATAGGGTTGTCCTAAAACATAACAAATCCCGGGCTGGGAGAATTTCTCAGTAGGAATTTTGTCAAAACATCAATTTATTATAATGAAAGAATTATTATTGAAATGTAATAGTACATAATTTAGAACTGAAACCAATGTACTTCACAATTTTATAGTATGACTGTACCTTTTTTAAATTTATGACATTGTTAAACTTTACTTTTAAGAAGTAAGAAGGTAAGTTTTGTCACACACACACAAATGGAAAATTTAATCTTACATGTTTGTATTATAAGTTAACTTTTTCAAAACCTCCTATTTTATTTATAGATATATAAATGTTATTGCAAGACAAAGGAGCTATGTTACATTACAAAGTATAGTTATTTTTAATAAACTTTGTGCATAAGGCAATGTTTAGTGATGATAGCTTTTAGATTTCAGTAAATACATGAGAATTAACTCAAAAAATTTATTAGGGAGGTACTAGAAATTATCAAAATTTGTAAACTAACATAATATTATTAAAGTCTGAAAGGTTGGCTGCACATTTAGTGTAGCAAACCAATGTCTCATAAGATCAGAGTTAATTACCTACTCAGTGCAATAAGTTTAGTTTTAGCCATTTAATTACAATTTAAAATAGTTGAAATTGATTTGCAACCTGTGTGTTGATATTCATTTAATTATTGCTCATGTCTCCAAACGAACTCTCATGAATATTCTTGAATATTTACTCTCCTCATCCTGTTATTTCAAGTACAATAGTTTATAAAGTCTGCTACACTATCTGTGTATCTTGCCTTATTTGTTATATTCACTTTTAAAAATTTGTTAGTTTAAAAATAAGTTCTTAAGATATTTGTGATCGAATGTTTAGAAAGTATCCTCTTTATAAAGTTTGATAGCACTTCATTTTGAACATGTTTAACTTTATCTGTAAAACATATTAATAATGTTGACTCAATAACCTAGAAACAATTTTCCTCATAAAAAAAAACTCATCATCACTAAGAATAAAAAGCATGCATGGTTTCAATATATTTCCATGTCCCACCCATGATTTGTCTATAATTTATTTTAAATTATTTAATCCAACCATCTAAAACCTTAATGCAACCCAACAGACAGTGGTGCACCCAAAATGGGTGGGGATGGATCAATGCATTTGGCCCCTCCCCCTAAGATTGCAAACAGTTTATAAAATATTAAGTAAAGCTATAATTTAGATAGCAGTGAAGATGTGTCAAATACAAACTCTAACATGGCCAGCCTTACAATTCACTATTAAAATTGTATGCTGCTAAATGGATTAAAAGTGCCCATAAAATTCCAAATTTGAAAAAAAAAATGTAAAAAGTAGAGATTCAACACATTTATCCCCCCCTTCCCCCCCCCCCCCCCCCAAGTAAAGTGATGTGTGTGCCACTGTCAGAAGGTAACATCATAAATAAAAAAAGAGGCGCTCCATGTTATTGGCATGTCCTAAATTTGACATCTGCAACATTTTTCGCAAGTTCCTGTTACAAGCTCACATAAGATGGGTATACTAGCAATGGAAAAGCAATAATAATATTATGTAATCATGTTTGCAATCTAAATTCATTAATTAGTAGTAACAAAAATGTACATCTTTTAATTGCTAATTTTGATCATATTAGTATGGTTGAGCCATATTGACTTTTAACAACTAGTTTTCAAATTATGTTTGTACACAATATGTACAGAGATGTATTTGGGGTGTTTGCCACCCTCCCAGGACAGGTTTTATTTTGACACCCTTCCCTCCTCGTCTCTCCTTTCTATATATATTGTTTACACCCAAGGATGCGGCTATACCTACAACCAGGACGCCAACATGCAAAGTCTTGTTATATATGAGGGCAGTTCAACTTTGGACTAGTGACGACTTGGTCATAAAAGTGATTGACTATGGATACCAATGTAAATAGCTTGGTTTTGCAACCTAGCATCCTGGTCGCAAATATGGCCATAGCCTAAGGTAGGTTTGATTTTTTTACCGTTCCAGCACTATACTCTTGCTACATCCATATCTGTTCTAGTTTCTGCATACTCATAAAATGTAGACAGAGTAAATAACGTCCTTGTAATTTGTTGTTTTAAGCACGTCTGAGTCAACAATCTTGGCATAGGGCATTTTTAAAACTTTTTGTACCTGGATTTAACTTGCCGCCCTTCAAAGTTAACACCCTGGGCAACTACCTAAGTCTTCCCATGGGTAAATACGTCCCTGTATATGTGGTGATAAATCAAAATGGTATATAGTGTAACAAAGTTTAAAAAACAAATAATATTTGTATTTTTGTTAGCAAAATTTTTTTAAAAAATGTATTATTAAAAAAATTTGTTTTGTGTAATATCTTGGTTGTTTGCTACATCAAATAGAAAACGAATGCATCAATTTATTATGATGGACATGCTATATAATGTATACATGATAATATGCAAACAACAATACCTGCTTTGTGACATATTTCTTGCAAATAATTTATTATTATAGCATTTGGAGAGTGTTTGTCTAAATCTTTGAAAATAAAATAAATAAAAAATCGGCCATTTCTTTGATTAGGCAATAAAGCAAAAAGAAAATTCCAGGCAATATATAATAATAGGCGATATTTTATTAATTTTTTTTACAAATATATCCATTATAATGAAAGTAAACTCATTTATTTAAAAACAAATGCAACATTTACACTCAAAACAATATGTATCAAATTTCAAATGAAGAACAGAATTATTCGTTATAAATCAGAAATTAAAATGTCTGGAACTTTGTGAAGTGTTAAGCCTGCTTTCATTCTTACAATATGAGTCAATTAACTACACTCTAACCATCATTTTTATAACCGCTTCTTTGTATTGCATCATGTACATAAAATGTAAATATGACACCATTGTTTGTTTTACACCTGATGATGTTTATTGTTGACAGTTTTAAAAAAGACCCAAATTGTAACTTTACTTTATTGTGTGGGTTATATTTTTTTAAAAAAAGGAACTTGCTGGTGTAATTTCCCTCCAATTTTTGCAAGCACGGCTTTGGAAAACAAATTTTAAAAATAAAGAACTGAAGTAATGCATTTACTGTACTACATACTAATAAGTACATATTGTCAACACTTCTCCAATTAAATTCTAATCTATTAATTTTAGCTTTCAACAATAGACTTATTTAATTTTATTTTTTTGTCTGTGGTTGTGTCTCAAACCTGAACATGTTTTACTTTGTACAATGTAATTTGAGACATAGCCATACATACTGTTTTTGCGAATACATGTTAGTACTGAAATGCCCTTGACAAATGTTACCTAAAAATATTCTTATTATAAAATAATTATATAAATTAAACCTATACCAGTATTTTTGTTAATTTCACATCAATGCCACTAACAAGTCTCAAGCATCAATTACTATGTTGTTGTATTTGGAAAAAAAATAATTATTGAGTGTCAAAGTCAGCTGATCAAAGTTTCATAAGTTTATATTGTGTTGAAATTCTGAAAAGTTGACAAATGTTACAAGCTATGTTCTAAAATTGACTGTGTATGGATGTCAAATGTACTTTGGGAGACAATCGTCATCCAGCAGTTTTTCCTCTGTTCAAAAGTTCACAGTTCCCTTGACCTCCTTTCATATTGCTCTCTGCTCCCTTTACCCTCATATTCTGTCCAAAGTGTCAGGAATATATAATATATTATATAAATATGATAGAAATAAATCAAACCGCCCACCACTCTTCCTATTCCACGATTCAAATATCCATCGTGGACTGAAGTGTGTGCTTTTTTCAATGCCAATAAAACTTTTAAACTAATAATGACTTGTTTTGAGTCACTGTTATTTTATAGAAGTTTAATGCATCATTCATCAAAATCCTATATAAAAAAAATATTGCCATCAACTAATAGCGTGATTTTTTTTTAAACATTGATTCTTTATCATGCACCAACTCGCTCATTACTTACATTTATTGGTTGTCTCTGTTACTTTACTTTCTTGATTGTAGTTAACAAAGTCCTTGGCTGTGCAATGTGGTATGTATCCCATATGAGTACATTACTGTACCCAATGTGTTATTTCAACTTGAGTGGGCAATAACATAATAAAAACTAATGCCATTTACCCATGCATCTCACACATTGTTAAAGATAAGCAATTTTCAAATAAAATATTCAATGAATAATGCAATTTGTTTTCATAGTCATCCTATAATATATAATATCAAAAATAGATAACATATACAAAGAAGATACCAGTGAAAAGGTCAGTAATATACTCAATCAACTGTTATTAACATTTACTATCGTCAGTATGCAACGAGTTTTTCATAGGTTGTGAACAAGATTGATCTGGGGTCTAAGTGAGAAAATTTACTAGTGTTATCTAGACAAATACCCGTAAGTTTAACTTCAATTTTTTTAGCACCCTTACTACCCGTTCAGGTTATACACATAATGTAGTAATTACGCTAATGAATTAGGGGTGAGGAAGGTTACATTTAGAGAAAGTGTACCTGCATTTTAATGGAGGGAGAGTGGAAAGCCATTTAGGAAAAAGAAACCTGAGTACACCTGACAGAGATTTGAACCCTGATCTCCCTGTCAACGACAGTCAAGTCTATTGCCAGAGTGATGCCTTAAATGTCAGCAAATAACTCTTTCAACTTCATGACCAATAGCATATATTTGTGTTTAATATATTTCACAAATGGCAAAATGTTGCAAGGTTAGTTAAGTGGGAGGATGAGATTAAACCAGTGGCGGAACTTGTGTAAACTTTAAGGAAGGGCACTCTCTTAAAACTTATCAAATTAGGTTGAAAACACTTTACCTTAGACCAACCTTAGAGCCTCCTGTATTTAACTTACAAACTACACCTAAAATAGTCTGATAAGTATAAAGTTAAATAAAAGCTATAAAGTTATACAAAGTATAACAACTCACTTGGTTCTGTCCATCGTGAAATCCACACCCACACACCAGAAAAAAAACACATATATGTATATATATATATATATATATTCTCTAGACTATCTTGAACACTAACCATACAATAAACTTTAAAAATGAATGTATACGTAAGTATATCATTTGAAAGTCTAATCTTCAGTTTTTGTCTGAAATTAATTTTTCTGATACTAGTTTGTTAAAGTCTGGTAGCTCGTAAATCATTGACTGCTATTTAGACCACGTGGCCAAAGCATTTAATTTGTCTTTACTCATGGGGTTTCTTAAGCAAATAATAAACACACAAAACAAATTAAAGAGTTACTTTATCTACACCATGGCTTTTTAGCAAATAGTTTATATAAAAAGATCGGGTAAATTCTCTTCTTTCTTTGCACTCTTTTTTACCTGACCTAAGTTCAAATCAGGCACTGGCCTTGCATTGTTTTTAATTTTAAGCTTTTCTTCTAATGATAATGAACCAAAATTCAGTTTTTTAATATGAGAAACCATAACTTTCAATCAAGTAATCAAAACTTGAGCAAAAATTGGCAATGTTGCACTCTCTACTATACAAATAAATGAAAGACTGCAGTGTGTATCACAGGGTTTCACTTGAACTCAGCCCAAATAACGTGCTAGGTGAGCGCTAAAATAAGGACATTGACATCAGGTTGTCATGGCAACCACCCTGTGACTGTGACACAAGTTAACATAGGTGTGCTTTTTGTTATCTGTTGATGTGATTATAGTTTTACTAATTTCCTCGATAAAATGGGAAAATAATGAAAGTATTTTTTTTTAATTTATGTTTTTCATTATGTAATTAAAAAATATGTATGAATTTTAAAATATGTTTTGTTTCTTCTTTTGCTTTATTTTGCCGGGAGGGCGGTGCCTCAGAGCCCTCCTTTGTGAGCCACCCCTGGGTCATACTATGTGACCAATGGCTTGAGTTGGTGTTTAATATTCACAACTGGCAAGGCGGGGCACAAAAATCATGAAACAGAAGAATGAGATTCAACTGGGGTTTTCATCTTCATGGGCTTGGGGTTAAAATCCCCCGCCCCCCCCCCAAATTTTCCTTTAGCAAACAGCATGTGCAATTCTTTTTTTTTTATTCATCCTCTCCTTGGCTTACGTTAACATCATTAGATATATTAATAAAAAACTAGTTGACATGCTAAATTGAATTTAGATAGTGGTTTAAGCCAAATATACTGCTGAAAATCTAATCTTATGTAATTTATAAATCAAATAGCCGAAGCTATGAATTATGCTTTGTAGTGAGGCTCCATCTAGATATCATATTCTGAAAATTTAAAAATGACACCTGGACATGGGAATCGAACCCGGGACCTTTGGATTAGTACGTCAATACTCTAACCACTGAGCTATCCAGGAATCGTCTTTTTTTTCACTTTTCAGAATATGATATCTAGTTGGAGAATTCCTCACTAAAAAGCAAAAATAATGGATTCAGCTATTTGATTCTTAAATATGCAATCCCTTACAATTATAATAATTGTACAAGTGGCCGCATTAAGCCAACTACCGAGTCAAAGGTGGCTGTGTTATCTGATAGCTTATGATCTTAATAAATTCACACATTTGTAGCCGACGATTTCCGCACATCCATAATAGACTCTATGAGTGAAGAATGACCCTGGGCATGGGACGATTCCTTGATAGCTCAGTGGTTAGAGCATTTGCGTACTAAGCCAAAAGTCCCGGGTTCGATTCCCGTGTCCAGGTTTCATTTTTCAAGTTTCAGAATATTATGTAATTTATACTTACTAGACAAATCAAACCAGTTCAGCATTGCATTAGCTCTGAATTTTATTTTGGTGCTAAAATGAAAACATAAAAAATAATTTTTTTTATCACTCATATAATAATGTACAAATTTTATATATGTTTTAATTATGTTTTAAAGCGACAAGTATAAATTCTTTTGTTATTTTAAAGTTCCTCATTAATTATTACTAGCCTATAAAAAATATGTTTTTATGTTTTTTTTATCACATGTTAATTATTAAAAACAATTATTGTACAAAAGGAAGTAAGAAAATGGATCTTCTCAATAACATTTTATTTTAAAGATGTGTACAGTTAAATGGCTTTACCAAGTAGTTTATCTAGGTTCCAGAGGCTTTTATAATATGACATACAATGGTGGAAAGGAAATAATTTACTTGGAAAAGTGCAGCTGTTTGAAAATATTTGGCAAAGTAAGCCATGAGTGAAGGAACAAATATTTTAAAGCAATATTATGCTGTAAATTATTATAGCTTTTTTTTTTTTACTTTCCCACCAACAGTTAGAGAACACTTCCAATAATTGCATAAGTTGTTTATTTAAACTCTTGGCTTGTTTGCATTTATTTCATTCCTAGTAAAGAAACATAAGCCATAACCAGATGCCATCAATGGTAAAATTTTGCTCACAGAAGTACCATTTCTATTAAACAAATCAGTTGTTTCGGCGGTCAAATTGTGGAAGGCAGCGGTCGGTTACCATTTTGGGTCCTGTTCAACTTATAAGCTTATTAAAAGTTTCGTTTCTCCATTTTACTTTAACTTTTTTCGTCTATACATCCTTGCTTAGATACTTCAGTCACCATCATTCTTTAACCCTTTTGCAGGGTTAGTTGGATATATCCGATCTCAGCATTATAGCCATTGACTGCAGAAATCGACTTTACCCCACGATGTGTAAACTTTATCTACCTTTGCTTCGACAGTCGAAAATAACAAGTGTGTTAGAACGCTGAATTTTTTATACTAGCGTGCCCGTGTGCCTCTGACATCTGGTGCTAGTTTTGAGAACTGTCAATTATCAGCTGCTAAATCACAACAATAGTAGCGCTTGTTTACTTATGCATTTCACTACTTGTAGTACACATGCAGTATTTATGTGGTAGAAAACATTGTTGAGGGATTTATTAGTGTAGTATTTGTTATATTTACCCGGTTATTATACTGTGTTAGTAACATTTAATTTATGATTGATTCGTGCCATGTGAAGTGTAATAAATATAATATTGGGTTAGTAGGCCTATGGTAATTGAAAAATTCAATAATTCAGTGAGTTTTAAAATTTATTTTATTTCTTCTATTTGCTATTTTATTTTTGTTCTTTACCTGATTCCTATTTTGAAACCATGCCTAACAGAGATATATGATCTTATAGACTATACTGAGGAACGCACCAATGTAGCAAAAAAATTGTTCAAGTTGTGTTGATGTAACCTAATTTTCAAAAGTTTTCATTTTATTACATAAGGCCTATATTAGGCCAATAATAGGCCTGTCATCCTCATCTAGCGATTGGTTTCACACTATTGTGGGTTGCTAGTAAAATAAAGAATGGTCTAATAGCAGAATAACATTGCATTAGGGTAAAATGTGACATAAAAATTTTTATCGATATAAAATATATATTATTATGCGATTTATAGACAACGTAGTGCTAAATTTCATATTTAAAATGCATTACTAGTTGAAAATCAAATTATTTGATCATAATCATGAGCATCATGCAAATTTTCAGATCTTGAATTTTTTATTTATAATTAGCATTTCTGAAGGTAAGAAGTAAAAATTAAATACACAGCAAAAGGGTTTTTAAAAAAAACTAAATAAAATGAACATTTCCATATTAAGTTATTTAATTCTATTTTTTAACATTATCGCTTACCAATCAAGGTAATATTGGTCACACTCGAATATTATTTGAAAGTCCTTGATAAATTTGCAAGTTTAAAAGATTCAAAGATCTACTTTTAATGATGTAGTTTTCCTACACAATCGACTGAAAATTGCCAAATAGATCGACCAGTCGCCAATCCATGATCGAAGGCTTAGCCTCTCCAAGTCGGGTGTATTGAGAGTGAGGGTGTTTTTTCCTCAATTGTTTACTGCTCTTTCTCCACATAAATTTGGTTACACTTCCTTGAAAACTAAGCCTTAACCCCTGCCACATTAGTGTAGTTAGTACATATGTGTATAGACCGAACAGGTAAAAAAATTATCTAAAAACTAAATTAAACTAAACTAATTAACTAACTTGCTTTGATCCATAATGGTGTTTCTTATAAGATAAGGTAATAGTGTAATCAGTCATGGCAAGACTCCTAGCTTCCTTTGTTCCCCTAAGATGTTCCTTATATTCTAAGGTCAAAGTACGACTGCAATCTTTCAGGATTTCCTTGCAATATACCAAAGCTGCTCTTGAAAGCGTTAGCAAGTACAAGACATATCAATAAGAAGAGATGTGAGTAAACTCAAATAATAATAATGCTAAGATAAATAGTGGACTAAGTTAAGATTAAAACTGTAAAATGTACAAATAAGAATATACTCTTCTTGTATTGCTTTTATCTAGCCAAGTTGCGAACAAGAAATTCTGACCATATGACTTATTTTTACAGAATGTTACTAAATTAAATTAATACAAATCAAATTTAACCAAGAATATACAGGTTCATAACTATGGGTTGGGGATGCTATGCTTGAAAACCAGATATGGAGAAAATAGGAGAAAACTAGCCAAAGCCTTAAGCTTGAAATTCATGTGCTATTTTCAAAATGTATTGGTCTGGGATTTGAACATTTGGTTTGGCTATAACATTAATAAAACAGAATAGCTCGTTCAAATTCAGCATAAAAAAAATTCCTAAAAAAAATCACTTTTTTCAAGTAGCTACTCAAATATCCTTTTAGATTTAAGTATTCTAAGGATCTTCTATGCTTATTAAATACTAGCATATGTACAATTCACTTACCATGTATTAATTATGATTCTGCAAGGCTCAATATTTCTTTATCATGATACGTTTGAGTTAGATAGTAAAATGCGCTCAAATCTCAAGTTGATTGAAGCAAATACGTAATTTTAAAACTGCTTACACAAACAAAAATAAACAGATGTTTTTAAAATTAAGATTAGTCTTAAGAAATTTAAATAAAACGAAAATAATCTTTAAAAATTACAAAGGCATTTATATTGTTTAATATAAGAATAACTGTTTTTTAAGAAAAAAAATATTGTTTAGTTATAAAATGTTGAGGATTAATTTTTATAATATTTATTTATTCAGCACCACATCTTATTAACCATTCGGTTTATATGCTTAAGTACTAATTACGCTAATGGACTAGGAATTGGGAAGTGAACCCACATTTGCGTGGAGGGAGAATGGAAAACCATTCAGGAAAAACCACCCCCAGTTCACCCGACTGAGATTCAAACCTCAATCTCCTCGTCCTTGGGAGTCTAGCTCAATACAACTAGCACGTTAGCTAACTAGGCCACCGAGACAGGTAATTTTTATAAGAGCTTTGGAAAGTCTGGTATAGGTCAAGTTGGTATTCCTTAACCTCTCAAGAATGTACATCAACATTAGTGAGTTATAACGCTTCCCCATAAAGTACAAACACTGACTACTAGATTGCAGGAAGTGCAAGTAAACTGTGTATTTTGCTGCTATTTCTATCTAGCACCTATTTTTTAACTAATATAAAATTATCTTGGAAGTCAATGCAAATGTCTGGTGCCAATATCCCCGAATGTGGTACTAAATGGCAGAGCATACATAGAATGTGTTGAAATTTGTGGAAAAATAAGAGAAGAGTGAAATCCAATCATAAAATGAGTAAGTATTTAGCATAGTCTGATCTTAAGTCAACAACCCGAAGGTTGGTTTGTTGTGATTTTTTATCCATATGCATCTGGGAATGAACTCAGCTGGTTAGTTCTTTCTGCACCATATGGTAGAAATTCCATGCACTAGAGTAGTTCAGGAAATATGGTGGTTACCCATTGCCTTCCACAATGAATTTATATGAGCGAGTGTCAAAGAGTCTACCAATTTTACCGGAAAGGTATTTATCTACACATACCTTCCAGGGTTCTATTTTATGCCACAATCTACGGCTTTACTTCCCCTAAGAAGGAAGGTGTACTACGAATTTGTATTGCTCAAGAAAAATTCATTGACTTTGGCTGGTTTTGAAACCACCAACATCGGTTCCTGAGACAAGCACTTCATCCCAGGGCCACCGAGTTTGACCATAGTCTGATAGAGGATGGTGATTATAGTTACAGCTGTAAAGTATCTCGGGAGAGTAATCATTATATTGAATTATTTTGAAAGCATCTTAGAAGGAAATAAGACAAACACTCCTTCCTAACACTAATAATTAGCATGGTTAGTTTACTTTTAATCAAAAGAATCACATTTATTCTCTAATCTGAAATACTTCAGATCTTTTATTGAAAATTTCTAAATTTCTTTTCTTTTAAACCTTCTTAAGCAATGTAAATTACAGAATAAAATTAAAATTTAGCAAAGCTAGTGGTTCATTGACATGCTTAAGTCATGTTGAGAGGTATGTATGAGGCCTGTCCACAAAGAAAGGTCTGATAAAAAAAAAACTGATAGGGGTGGAAAAGTTTCGTTACACGTTAAAAATACATAAATAAATACTTCATTTTCCCACATAGTCCCAATTGACTTAAATATATGTTTGGTATCTTATAACCAACTTCTTTTTATCTATTTCAAAAAAATCTGCCGCTAGTGATTTGAGCTATTGATTCACACTGATCTTCAGTTCCTCTTCTGCAAAACACTGAGTGGGCAGCCACTGTTTCATGTGCAGAAACAAGTGATAGTCGCTTGGAGCAAGGTCTGGGCTCTAGGGTAGGTGGTTCAGCAATTCCCACCCAAACTATTGAATCTGTTTAACAGTGAGTAGCAGTGTGGACTCGAACATTGCCATGCAAAAGAAGAGTGCCCTATGTCAGCATTCAAAGTCTTTTGTTATGTATTTCATTTCACAATATCCTGCAGCATTTATGATTGTTCCTCCTTCTAGAAACTCAACAAGCACGACACCATCATAGTCCCAAAAAACAGTGGCAATGGTGGTTTTTTGATGGAGCGTTCATGTTTGAACTTTTTTTCCTTAAAGGATGTTGAATGGCACCCCTGGATCGATTGTCATTTTGTCTCTACATTTGTGTACAGAATTCAAGTCTCATCAGCAGGAACAAAATAGGAAAAAAAAGTTAATCCCCTTCATTTTCAAAAGCTGCAAAAACATTTGAGCTTACTTCATATGTTTCTGTTTGTGTGCTTCAGTCAGCATTTTGGGGACCACCCATATGGCACACAGTTTTTTGAAGCCAAGCTTTTCTGTCACAGACCCCTTACAAATCCAACAGTAAATTTCTGCAGCACTAAGATTTTTCACTAACAAAAACAGTTTGACACTACAAACCTTAAACAGCTGGCAGGATTATTTATGACAACACTCATTTTAAATCATTCTCACAGAACACCAAACGAAAATGTAATGGAAGTAAAGTGGTTTAAGAGAAATGTGATGAGCCCCTGTATTATAGTGCGCATGTGTGACACCGCCCATGTTTCTTATTTAACAGTAATATATACTGCATTCACGGTAGGAATTACTCCCTGAAAGGTCTTTTTTCCTACCAAAATCCTACTATATAATAGCTTTCTGGTAGGGAAAAAGGCCTTTCAGAAAACAATTCCTACAATGAACAGACTTTAGCAATGAACCTTTCTTTGTGGACAAGCCGCATATTTTAAAACAACTTTGATAAAAGTTTACGTTTATAAGTAAAAACAAAGAAGGAAAGACATTTTTGAGAAAATGCATTTTTTGCGGATACATTGATAACATATTATCATAATATAATTATTGTATCAGTGTTGTTATAATCAATTCAAAGTGACAGACGCAGATCACATTAATTAGAGTATTAATATTTGAAAGTAGTTTTAGTAATTTACTTAAGTGTAAAATGACAACCTGAACACTGGCATTGAACTTAGGACCTTTGGCGTTATGAGCCAACGCTCTACAACTGAGCTATATTGATTTGTCTCTTAACCAGGGCCATATTCACTAGTATAGAGTCTAAATGTGGTCAATGTTGAAAGAAGAGTGATCTAAGATCACATCTAGTGTAGCTCACAGCTAAGGATATGGTATATAAAGAAAAGTATCAATACTGTACACATTAAAAGTATCGGAAGAAAAATATTGATACCGTACTAGTATTTAAAGAAAAGTATCAATAATAATAAGTATCGGTGTTGAAATTTTAATCTGGAAAAATATTTTTTCTTCTCTATTAATAATAATATCAACTTTTGCATAGTAATATATTTTTCCTATTTATTTAGAGCCTTAACATTACTATTGTTTTTAATAATCTAAAACAAATTTTTCAAGATGCGTTTTCGCTATCCAACTTTTAAAAAACTTCCATAATTCACTTCTGGGAAGTGCCACTTTTTAACTACATTTGTCCATTTATATACTTTATCAATATAGATTATTAAGTATTGACAAAGAATAGAAGAATGGACGCCTGCCCAGGCTTTATCTACTTAAACAACGCACATAAACTTTTCTGCTTCATCTGCTTGGAACACCATTTAGTTGACTGAGTTCATTCAGTTCTACAAAAGATTCTTTTGTTCAGTTTGTGATGACAAACGTGACTAAATTAAATATTTAGAATATAACTAATTATATATAATACTACAAACTTTAATATATTTTTTTAGTATATTATAAAAATAAACATTTTAGCACCACATCTTACTACCCATCTAGGTTATACACTTATGTACTCATTAAGCTAATCGGTTCAGAGATGGTTATATTATAAGAAATGTACCCACATTTGTGTAGAGGGAGACTGAAAAACCATTTTGGAAAAACTAGACTCGGTACACCTGAACAAGATTCAAACCTCAATCTTCCTGTTTTCGGCAGTTTAGTTTACTGCGAGAATAGCGCCTTAGAGCAACCGGCCACTTAAGTAGGTAAATAAACTTTGTCCAGCCTGATTACATGAATGTAATTTTATAAACCCATCGTTTACTTAACCAAGATAAACTGATGGTTTCCATTAGTTATCTGCAAATATAAAGGTTTTAAATTATAAATAAAAAAATTAACAATATTAAATATAATTGAATGTATTAGTTTTTTTCTAATAAATATCTTCCAAGTTATATTTCTCATTAGATCCAAAATTGCTCAGACAATATAGTAAACTCAACTCCCCAGAATTGCTAATAATTTTGTCTTTTGAAAAGGGGTCACAAATAAAAAAAAGTTTAAGAAGCTGTGTTATAGAACAGTGATATATTACCTGGGGTATATATACCCAATGGAGTACGCAAATACACCTCATGATAAACACTCAATAATCAGGGCCAAAATTAGGGCTAGACCCAAGAGATCCGGACGCTAAGGACATTGCTGTTTGAGAGAGCTGTTTTATTTTAGATGTAGATATATATATATATAATTATTATATATATATATTATAGAGCGAACATTATGCATCAACAACTTTGAAGGTACAAAGTTGAAAAGAAATTATATCTGAGGGTATGCAAACAAAAAATGATTGAATAATTCTGCTATAAACAACCAGTTAAATGCCTTGATCATCTAAAGTGTAGCTAAGCACTTACCTTTATACGGTTAACATCCTTCATATCAGTGGGTGACGTTTAAAGTGATAATAAGTTAACATGTAAGTGTTACAATATTGCATAAAACATTATGAATCCATAAGTTCACAGAACAATCTACAGAGTGGGTGTTCCATTTGTGTCCTATCAATAATTCAGTTAGTTGTTTAGCTAAGAGTATGTGTAATATTTGAATGAGAGTGGGAGTAGAGAGGATCTGATGAGAAGAGAGCAGCAGGGAGAGTTGTTCTATGTGTATGGAAGTGTTGTACAGGTTTTGTACCCAGTCACAAAGCATGTGAGACATGTTAGCTGTAACAAGGAGGAACAGGATTAGGAATGAAGTTATAGGAGAAAGAGTGGGCGTAAAGGGAGTACATGATAGTAGAGCAAGCAAGGCTTAGATGGTATGGCGGTATGGAGATAAAATGAGAATGAAAAGGAGAGGATACCAAAGAGAATAATGAAGATGAGGTATTTAGGAAAAAAGTTCCAAGAGAGATGAAGAAAGATATGGAAGGAGGTAGCATCAAGTAAGAAAGTGAGAGGAGAAGAATGGTGATCAGGATAGAGGAAGATGGAGGCATTTTACTAAACTGACCCGGCCACAGGCTGGAACCAGTTGATTATGATGACTAAGCATTTTACCTTTATGACCGTTAACAAGCAGTTTGCCCAAGTTACTGGCACTGACAACATTTTAATATACAACTGAAAATTTTTTCAACAAACACACAGAGAGGTATGAAGAGCAGACAAAAAAGCCATCCATCACCTGACAGGAGTACCGCATAAACTTAGCCTTATACAACAAGCTGCAAATCCACAACTCCACGAAACTCCTAAGACTGAGGCTGAGCTTCTATTAAAGGCTCAAAGAAATACATTTTTGAGGACTTCAAGGCAACCTAATTTAAATATTTTTTTCCTCCAAGTCCACAACCAAAGTTTTTTTTTTTTTAAGATTTAAGAAATGCATACCACAGTACAGGTTTACCAAAGTATAATATATTTTAGTAAGGATGTATCGAAAGAAAATGACTGATAACAGGGCTGTATCAAGAGAATAATTAGAAACTGTTATCCAAATATCTTTATGTGCAAATATGTCAATATGGTTTCTCTATTACCTTAGAATGTTAATAAAGGTAAAATTTCGCAAAGGGCTTTAGGGCCTTTCCCTTCTATTCTCCTTTCAATGTTCAATTTAAAGTTTTTATACTAATCTAGCAATAATAATAAAACTTTTTGCAATAAAAAGAATTTTAACTATTCTGTATATTATAATAATAATGATGACGATGCAATCCAATATTTAAATATAGGCCCAGTTATGTTTTTATAGCTCATTATGGTGCAAAAATGCAAGAACTTTTTCAGGGTGGCTACAAAACATATTTTACAAAATTCCCTGACTTTTCCAGGTTTTCCAAGCAACATTTTTCAATTTTCCCTGACTACTATTTTCCAGTTTTAATGGTGGATGATGACTTGTTTTATTTATTATTGATCACATATTGAAAAAAGTTTGTATCTACTAAACATAAACAGTTTTATCAGTTATTTTAAAAATCTAATTGTTATTTTATTTAGGTATTATTAACATTTGTTTTAGTGTTTAGTTGCAAAATTAATGGAATATTTTAGACATATTATTTAATTCCTTGACTTTTGTTTATTTTTAATTAAATTCCCTGACATTTCTTTGTTTTCCCTGTCATCCAAAAATTCTCTGACTTTTTAGGTTTTCCCTGTCTGCAGCCACCATGTTTTTATCAGTCTGTCAGTGTGTGGGTTTAAAAATATTACATTATAATATATAAATTACAACAAAATGAAACTTGTTCTTTAGATTAAACCGATGGAGCATAAGTACTTAAATGAGTAAAACGATCTAGTAAAAAAGTATTGGTATTGAACCAAAATATCACTCTATTGAAGAGTTGTAGTCAGTAATTGGAATGGTGTCATACAAAAGATGGGGCTTTGAACCATACATGGCCACATTTTGAAAACATATTTATTATTTAACACCGCGTCCTACTAGCCATTCAGGTTGTATGCATATTTTTGCATTAAGGGAGAGTAAAAAACCATTAAGGAAAACCACTCACATCACACCCTACCGGGATTTGAATCATAATATCATTGCCACCGACAATCCTGTTCAACACAAGAATGATTCATTGGACCAAGCAATCATTGCTAAATAGAGACAGTGATTGTGGTAAATAAAATGATCAGATTTTGGCATTAAATGAGTAAATAAAATATAGGTTTTTGTTAAAAATAATAACAAAAACTTAAATCTAAGTGAACGAGTGTTAGAAACAGATAAGATATCATTCTTTTTTATATCTAATATAATGTTGGTTACAATAATTCATTGTATTAGCCTATAAACACTTATTTCACAAATAAGCTTTGGTTGAGGGAATTTCATTGTTCATACATAATAATTACTCTAATGGGGTAATGATGAGGAAGGAAGCATTTAGAGTTAAACTAACCACATTTGCGTGGAAGTAGGGTGGGAAACCATTTAGGAAAAACCACCCTCAGTAAACCCAACCGATCTCCCCGTCGATCAGCAGGCCAGTCTAACTCAAGAATAACACCTTTGATTGTTCAGCCACTGAAGCAGATGTCATTGGTTATTAAAATAATATTTTTTCTGCAATCTCGTCCAACCAAGGCAAAGAACAATGATGTCTGCAGCTGATAAATGTTTAGTTTTTACATGGTATAATTGACATTTAAATCAATAAAAATAACCATGTCTCATTTAAAGGGGCAAGTAGTCAATTTTGCAAAGGATTTTATTTTGTGTAATTATTATGAATTTAAAATGGCTAAAATGTATTTTAAATCCCAATGTCAATGTTAAATTTCAATTTGGAACACTTTGGGATTGGAAACTGAACCTTATAAGACACATTCACTTAGATTTGTTCCTTAAAAAATCAGTTGAGAACTAATCTGAGTAAAGTCTGAACATAAATAGCTTGGCAGCTTGCTTGCAAATAAAATTTATTGGGGCAGTTCTTGTATTATTCAGATGTAGTTAATCAATTAAATAAATATATTTTTGTGAGGAAAGTGAAAATGCTAAGGCCCTTGGCCCTGCAGAGTTCAAGTCTAAAACCTATTATGTGGGATGGTGAAAGGCGTGGCTTCACAACAGACCAAAGTATCCTTACGCGCCAACAAGAGCAGATGGATCATGAAAACTGTAGATGGCGCTAGCTACCGGACAGGTCTTGCGGAAAAACCAGTTTTCTCCAGAATGATTAGAATTTTTATCTAAATTTTCAACACCCCTTCTAAGATAATGTATAGATGTTTATTAATTGTTACATTATCTTATTTTTTGTTATGAAGCCGGCAGTTTTCTATTGAAAAATGTCAATTTTATTGATACTTGATCACTGTTAAAATTATAGAGGAGGTGTGTATATAAAAAGTATAACTTAATCAACCTGCTTCTATTCTTGAACAAACCTTTCCGAAAATAAAATTGCAAAACCATAAAAACTCCCGCGGTTCTGCATTTACACACCAAATGAAAAGGGCCAATCGCCTTAATAAAGTAAATAAAATCAAATTTTTATACAAAACATTTTTAATAACATTTTAACTTACAAGAGAATATATTAAGAACATAATTAATGAATTCAGTATTTTCAGGAAGGCTTCCATACATAATACACTGTACAACATCTACTAATATACATTATAAAAATAACATCTGAGAACATTATAACAGCCTTAAGAAAACTGATTACAAAAATTATGCCTTAACTCCATTTGTATTCACAAAAAGTCCAGCAACATACAGTTAATAAATTGAAAACTATACAGCTTACAATATACAGTTTAGTTTGTACAATTCCTGCTCTCCACAGTTCAAAAACACAAATTTTTAGGGGTGAATTGCATCAACAAAACCAACTCTAATGGGACACATACATCATGGGCTTCATTTAGTTTGAAACAAACCAGGACTTTCAGGTAAACATTTGAGAGAAAACAGTTAAATCATATCATATAAAAAGAAGAGTTCCTTAATTATATCCTCTAAGTATTCATTTATTGAAAATAAACTTCCTTTGATTTTAATTTAAGAAGGAATACCTATTTCAAATACATGTTTTTAAAAATGTAATACAACTCTACCAATATATTTAATACTCAAATTAGTTTGTGGCTTGGTTATGTATAAAAAGAAAACACTTTGTTTATAAACAAACACTCACTGATAATGAAATAATTGCCAAATTGGCGGAGTTAAAATGGAGTTAAAAAATTAACATTTTTTGTCATCATTTACTAAATTAAATTAATTTAAATATCATCTTCGCACGTTAACAATAATTTGTTGTACATATTTCTGTGCAAATTAATAATTATCTATAGCAAAAGACAACTATTTTAAGAGAGAAAAAATAATAACAAAATAGTACAAAAAATGTGCCAATATTACTAAAATTGAAAGCTGAGAAAAGATACACACTTGGTGGTTTAGCATGTCCACAATATGAAAGCTTTGTAACTTTTTTTAATGTATGTATTTTCTCAATAATTTTAATAAATGTTTCAAAACACTGCATTTATTCTTATTCAACAACCAAATTTTATCCTGCCACAATGGCAAAAACACGCTAGTAAGTTATTAAATTGAATCAAACCATTAATATGAAATTATATTAAAATGTAAAATAAGTGAGTAGTTCAAAAAACACTGATTAACTCAACTCACTTTAATGTCAGATTTTAAAAAAAACTGCATATGTACAGCTTAAATCTGCTTACAGGGAGTGTGTTAAGTGAGAAATGTACCGAGTTATGTGAAAAATACAAGTTTGTGTGTTTGATCATCAATATAATTAAACATAATAGTGAAAAAAAAGTGTTATCAAAGCTATTGCATCCAATAACCTGTCACTTGTGGATGTATTGATTATTAATGGTTGTAGAAGTCTACCTTAAAACACGTGTTTTGAAATGGATGCAAGCCTAATAAATTATTAATGTTCACACTTATTTTGAGGGTAGATAAAGTTTTGACCACCACTTGTAAAAACAATATAGCTTCTCATAAAAAAAATCAAACAAAATTGCAAACACTGATTAAAATTATTTTTCAAGTACCTTTAATACAACTAATATTTACCAAAATAAATACTTCTAATACGTTTTCATTCATAAATAGAAATTGTGAAAAAACTAACAACTAAGTAGTGTTTGAAGCACAGTAAATATCATGTAGCAAAGTTTAAAATAGAGACACACAAAAAAATACATTAAAAATCATATTAACCTATAGTCATTAATATAGCCTGTAGATAATATAATGCTAGCCTTTTTGCATCATGATACGCAGAACAAAATAATGAGTACTAACCTGACATTTTTTCAGGGTGGCCACTCACACTAGAATAAAATTCCAGCATAATTCTCGGGTTTCTTGGTTTAAAAAAAAATCTAATTTTCCTGGTTTTATAAAAGGCTAAGTATTTAGTAGACATTCAGACCACTTACAAACACAATTATTTTTTAAAACACTTTATAAAATACTTTAAGATAAGTCTTTGTTAAAAAACAAACTGTTTCCTATTGGGATATTTTACCACATGACCCCCCTTATACTATAAAACCCCTCCCTTCTCCTTAAAAAAGAAATTAAAATATTAGGGTACAACCCTGGAATAATCATTTGACATCATCACCCTTTTTTCAACAACTGAATCAGACCTAAGCCACGAGTATAGAGTAGGCAAGTGAAACAGTAGTATTTATACATGTGTTTTACACCCATTTATGGTAGAACCTTATTTGTTTGTTTGTGTGTGTGTGTGTGTTGTTTTAGGGGTGGGGAGAGAGAAGAGTTAGAAAAAATAAATAAAAAGTTTCCAAGTCCAAGGGGAGTCTGGGGACTAAGGTCCAGATAATGTTTTAAAATGGAATATCCCTATAAGCTATTTTGAAAAGTCCTCGCCTATAAAACAACAAAAACTCCATGGGGTGTGCCTACAAGCAGGCTATACTGACTGAGCGGCCATTGCCATTAGGGATGCCAACATTAGCAGGTAGAGGGTGTCATGTTCTTAGAACAACAAACCCTTCAGCCTTTAAACTCAGTTTTCTAGACTGGAGTAGCTACTTATTTACTCCAGTGACTATCCAGTTGTCCTCATGATGCTGAGTGTGACCCACTGTTTCACAGAAAAATTCCAGAAGCACTGGGAATTGAACCCAGGTCTTTTGAATATGTAGCTAGGTGCTCTGACTGCTATACTAGCCTGGAAACAATTTGAAAATTAGACTACTTTAAAATATATTTGGGGTGGTCTCCTCCAGAAAATTTATTAAATTTGGATGCCTATAGAAGCTATTTAGAGTGGTGCTCACCTTTAAATTCTTGAGAGACAGCCAAATTCAAGCACTTTTCCTAGTTTTTTTTTCCAGGCTGTACAAAATTCAAGCATAACCCCCAGTTTTACCGGCCCGTGGCCACCCTTACTTCAATATTTTCACCCAATTTGTTTTTGTTTTCCCACCCTATGCTAGATTAAAAAATGATTATTTAGTGTTCTTATTGGCATTTTTTTTACACAAAAGTACTCTGAAACTCTTAGTTTTACCATACTCGGGAGATAATTGGAAATGTTACAAGGCTTTAAACATAACCTGGCAAGGTATTATTTACAAAACATTAGATTTAAAAATTAAATTTTCATTTAGAGGGAGCGGATAATAAATACTGAACTATATTTTGTTTATTTCAAAATTAATATTTTCAATTTTTTATTTTGGGGAAAATTTAGTCTTTAAACATTTTGATTTTGGAGTGCCAAGTGAGAAATGATTTTTATGAACCATTACTGGTGGTCACATGGGCTGAGCCATCACATTTGCAATATATTAGATTTCAGCGAGAGGATATCATGTTTTGATTCCCAGTCAGGTGTAACAAGAGTGGATTTTTCTAAATAGTTTCTCCCTCTACCTCCACAAGAATGTGGGTACATTTCCTCTAAAATGATCCCTATCCCATTAGTATGAATGTGATGTTAGCCCAAACAGGTAGCAAGAAGTGATGAACAGAATATAGCAGATTTTTAATCTTTTCCCATTTTTTTTACTAATAAACTACATTAAATTGCCAATTTTTTCCAAATAAATAGAAAATGTGTATAATACAAACTTAAATTCGCCTTTTAACTCCAAATATTTCACCATTAAGAGTAACAAAATTCCATAATGGTGAAAAAAGGAGAGAATGTATTTAAAAGGTTTTGTGGAAATAATACCTTTAAAACCAATAATCATTTTATTTTAATTAATGACAAAGAAATTCAATAATACAAAACGAAAAACTCGATCATCCATTCCTATGATATAGAAACAAAAAAAAGTTCAAAACAAACAACTTTGCTAAAAGATTTACAGAGATAATAAAACAGTGTATAGTAAAATAACATTGTCAAATGACAATGATTACAAGAAAACATGATATAAAATAATATTGGCACATGGTTTAGAAATTTGTAGAAAAAAAATAAAAAGTACATTTCATTTTTAAATAGTTTGCGATAGCATATTATATCAATACCATATGAAACCTGACAAATAAAACAAAAAGGCAGTGATTTTGTATCTAATCTGTCATTAAATTTAATGACTAGACAGCAAACACAACTGTTGATTTAAAACACAAAGTTTTCATGCTTCTTGGCCAGTGAGTGAAGATAATTCATCCATACTACAGTTTTCGTCTTGTTCTCTTTGATGATAAAGTTTGCTCTTTCGTGGGCTACACAGGGGAAATATAATTCAATTAATATTTAAACTTAAAAAAAAATTATATATATAATTAGTCAAGTTTTAAAAAGTAGCAAATTTGTCAAGTGTAAATTGCATGCATTAAATAATATTATATATATTATATATATATATATATATAGATTACAGTTGGTCAACTCCACTATTTTATAACTCCGAATCTCTACTTTACCTTCGAAAATCAAATTCCAATTTTAATCTTGGGAAAAATAATGAACCTCAGAGGAAATACAATATAATGATATAGTAGAAAATAGAAATATTAACTAAATGTTAACATTATTTCTTATAATCCATTTATTATAATATTATATTCTTACAATCAATTAGGTGTTAAATTACTGGTATGGGGCCTGGTTGTTAAATTCAACCTATAATTTAGTTATTTCTTAACCATCAATAAGTGGTGTTAGAGTCTGAAGCAAATTTCAACTGAAAAATTGCAAATATATATTTAGGATTTGAGTATCAAATTTGATATTTTCCACACACATACGCACATGCACACACACATGTGCATGTACACACACACACACACACACACAAAACTCTTTCTATTATTTTGGTTTCTCTAGTAGTCATACACACACGTTGAAACCCAATTTTTTTATTTCGGCATCATTGCCTTTATCACATAAAAGAGGAAAAAAGGATAAGAAAAACACCATATAAAACACTTAAATGGAATAGGTTAGTGTTTTACATAGGCCTAGTGTTTTTCTTTTCTTTTTTGACTCTAGTTTATTAAAGGCAATAATGAGAAATATAAAAACTTAGTATTTCACTGTGTGTGTGACTTTTCAACTAAAGAAGACATAAGAAAGCAAGAAGATGTCATATTAATTTTGTGCATTGGATTATTCCCACATTGTTTTTATCTTTCCCTATGTGGATATCTTTACTCAATTTTCACTTAGTTTATCTTTCCTGATTTTTATTAATTTTAATGATTGTACTGCTGTATTTTGTTATTCTAAGTGTGAAGATGTATATGAAAAGTAAAGTGGTACTTCATGTGAGGTTATACAAAAAAAAACTGTTAAAAGTGTGCAGTGGCAAAACAACATGTGCAAATGACAAGGTTCCTGGCCAAACTTTAATCTAAAATTCCTTTACACTTCCAAGTTTTCAAATGCCAATATATAAAAAATCCATGGCATCAGCCCAGCCCGCAAGCGAGCTATACCGACCGGGTAGCCGCAGCATGTTGGCGAAGATAGTGCCAACATTTGCAAATAGAGGGTGTCATGCGGTCAGCACAACAAACTCTCCAGACGTTAAAATCAGTTTTTTTTTAGACCAGAGCCGCTATTTCTTTATTCAAGTAGCTCTTCAAATGTCCTCACAAGGTTGAGATGACACCGTTCTAGACCCCCTGCTTTACAGAAAAATCTCTAAGTGCCTGGGATCGAACCCAGGACCTTTGAATCTGTAGCCAGAAACTCTGACTATTAGACCACAAAGGAGGCCACAAACATTATTTTACTAAGATTCCAACTTATTGTAATAATATTTTTAGACCCATACACATTTTGAAATTGTTTAACTCTATGAAAGGGTTAAAGCAGGGATTTCCAACTGGCGGCCCGCGGACCACAAAAGCTTTTTGGAAAAGAAAAATTAATCTCAATAAACATTACGAAAAATATTTTATAGCTCGTTCAAAAAATTTGTTAATTTTCATACGACAAAAATGAGCAAATGAAGTTGATCTACAAACAACGCGCTGCATCGCACAGTGCAGGACCCGGCAAGAGTAGTTGGGCTCCTCCACTGACCTCTCTCCCTTCTCCACTCACGCTCAGTCGCCCTTGCTTGATGAGTAGACAAGTTTCACAAGTAACTGTCCATTTTGGAGGCTTTGTTTTGTGTTGTGTGTGAAATGTACCATTGCTTGCGTCCTTTACGTGAATAAAAAATGAGCGGAAACTCAAAAGAAACGCGAAATTGAAAATGAAAACAGAATTTACAGGGAAAGCTGGGGGAAAGACTATTTAATTACTAACAACAGTGGGAATCTTCATTGCTTGGTATGCATACAAATTGTGTCTGTAAAATGTTAAACAATATTACTCAAAAATGCACGAGCACAAGTATGCAACATATAAGAAAGAAGCTCAACACGCACTGGTTGAACACTTCAAAAAGAAATTAAAACAGCAAACAGTTAAGTTTAGTAACGTTTTACAAAATCAGTCAACTTCTCTGTATGCCTACTATGCAGTGTCACTTGAACTTGCAAAGGCAAAAAAAAAAAAAAACCTTCACTGAAGGCAGTCTGGTTAAAAAGTGTTCTATGGAAATGGCAAAGACTTTTGAAGATGCTAAAATGGCTGAGAAATTTGAATCAGTGCCACTTTCCAAACAAACTGTGCAGAGAAGGGTAATTGAAATGGGTGAACAAGTAGAAAAATCGCTGATTAGATTGGTTAAAGAAAGCACACATTTTTCGCTATGTCTTGATGTAAGCACTGACCAGTCAGATGTCAGTCAGCTATTAATATTTGTACGCACCACCTTCGAAGACTTCAGCAGTAAAGAGGAACTATTTGATGTCTGCTCTCTTCAAGGAACAACAAAAGGGAGGGACATTTATGATGCTGTTCAAAAAACTGCCGACAGAGTTGGAGGCGTCAGTAAATGTTCAGCCATTGTGACAGACAGAGTGCCAGTAATTACAATGGAGAAGACAGGTGTGACGAGATTGCTAAAAGAAAATGGCATAACGTGTCCTATGATCCACTTTCTCATTCAGCAGGGAGCGTTATGTGGGAAATCAATGAAGAAAACTGAAGTTTTTTAACTTGTGGTTAAAATTATTAATATGTTAAGAGGTGGAAATCAAGCCCTTTTGCATAGATGACTAAAGCAGTTTTTGCTGGAAATTGATGCAGAATGCAGAATGCTGTACATCCACGTAAGGTGGCTGAGTGCAGGCAAGTGCCTTGGACGGTTTTTTGCTATTCTCAAGAAAATTTATGAATTACTTAATAAGTTTGTCTCGTTTGATACCACAGAACTAGAAGAAGAAATTCTAAGCCCAGAATTTTTAAAGCAGTTAGCTTTTTTAACAGCCATGACAAATCACCTAAACACCTTAAACCTGAGTCTTCAAGGAAGAAACTAGGTGGTATCAGACATGTTGGGAATTGTAAATGGATTTCGAAACAAGTTAACAATTTTCAAACGTTCTTTGTTAAACAATGAATTAACACATTTCCCTTGCTGTCTACAATTAGCGGCGGAGAAAGACCAGGAAACTTTAGATTTTTCAGATTTCAGTTCACACATTCAAAAGATCATTTAAGAATTCAACACATGATTCAAGGAAACTAAAACACTGAAAAGCAGTGTACAGCTTTACATGAACCCTCTAGGTACTACAATCGAGGAAAAAGAACTACACCTACAACTTGAGCTGTGCGATCTACAATCCGATACGTTCCTACAGACCAGACAAGAAAAGGGATCACATTTTTTTAAACTGTCATCCGGCAAAAAATACCCAAACTTAAGACCATTTGGACTAAATATGTCTTCCAATGTTTGGGAGCATGTATATATGTGTTTTTTCTTCTATGAAATTCATTAAAAATCAGTACAGAAGTTGACTTGCAGATTCTTCCTGTCTGCATCTTTTGAGATTAGCACAACAGAGCTGGAGGTGGACAATCGTTCATTGGTAAATGCAATTGATCAACCACAGTACTACCACTAAATTGTCCCTTTTTAAGTTTTGTTTTGACTACATTATTAATTTCAGTTTGTCTTTAGGTTAAGTTTTTTTTTTTTTTTTAAATATTAAGTCAAATAAACTGACATTGTTGAGTGCTCTTCTTCAACATTCAATTGTTCTGGGTATAATAGTTTTTGTTTATTCTTAATTTCCCTCTTTTATGCAATTGTAAAATAGTGTTTAGTGTTTTAAACAATTAAAATTATTAAACCTTTGTTCCAGTTAAACTATGCATATTATTTCATACTGTACCTCTATTCTATTTGCAGAATTTTATGAAAATTGGCCTATTATTAAAGTGCGGTCCATAATCATGCCTAAGGTTTCCAATGTGGCCCTCGAGCCCTTGCAAGTTGGAAACCCCTGGGTTAAAGGATTTCAGACTAAAACGATGAACTAATGGGTGGTGCTAACCGAGTTAAGAGATCACTGAAATCATATTTAGCGACTAAAAGATCGCTTTATAACCATACAATTTGAAATTATTGTGAAACATTTTTTATTAATTTCTTCTTCCTATACCGTTATTGAATTTTTCACACTTGCGCATAGCCATGACTCAATTTCAGCTAAAGACATGAAAAATCACATATTGAATTTGAGATTAGTATAATCTACAGACACACCTATGTCAAAATAGATTTTTTTTGTAGATAATAGTTGCATTTTTTTAATGAATAGGTAAATAATTCCAGAAATTTGAAAGAATTCCCTAGCCTTTCCTAGTTTTCCAGATCGCTCGACACCCTGTCTGATAAGAGGTGTAGGGCTGGATGCAAATATGTTTATCATCTCCCCGCCACACAATTCCAAGACCTTACCAGGTTTTCCAGGTGTGTCTCAACTCATTAAAATAAGAATATAGCAAAAATGTTTGGGGAAAACTTTGTTAAAAGATTTATAAAAATTACTCACCGACTCTGATCCTTCTCGCTTATGCGACGATGACTTTCTCTTATCCTCATGTTCACTATTAATTTTTTTTCGAGGTTTGTCAGAGAATTTTTTGTTCCTGCTCACTTTTCTGGGATTAAAATCTGCAAATAAAAAAGATATTACATTCTCTGAAAGCTTTAGAAAAGAATAATATTATAGTATCACAATGAGACCCATTTTGACGTAATTTTAGTAACAATTATTTCCCTCGCTTCAATGGTTCAGGTCTAAGGCGTCACTCACGCAGTAGACTGGACTGCTGATGGGTGGGAGATCAGGTTTCTAGCCCTGAATGGGTGTATTTAGAGTGTTTCTTCCTAAATTTTTTCCACTCTACCTCTACACAAATGCAGGTACACTTCCTCTAAAATCCAACCTTCCTCACCCTTAACAAATTAGCATAATTAGTACTTATGTGTATAACCAGAAAAGCAAGTAAAACATAACCCTAAAAAAATGTTATTTTTTAGTTTCTCTTGATGGAGCAAGGATTGAGGGACTAGCCTTGCTCAGTAAGTGTGGGAGAAGTTTTCTTAAGGTGCCCATTCACTTGCGAATATTGGGAAGGCAGTAGTGTGCAGGCCAGAAATGAAGGTGTTAATCAAAACCCAACAGACAATGTATCAGTTCGATAACATAAGGCTAAATTCTATCAGTTAACGGCAAATTTTCACCCCGCACACAACACTTATACTAGAATTCGTAGGAGGGTCTCAGCCTTTAAGTACACTCTGAAAAACTCGTGTGTGTGTGTGTGTGTGTGTGTGTGTGTGTGTGTGTGTTGGGCGCACACGTCTTATGGAGGAAAAAATAATGGCTTTTTGGGTTACAGAATGGTTAAAAAAAGGAATACCTTGTAAGACATGAGATTTATAAGGGAATGTAGCTATTTAAGCAATGAAGTCTTTAAAAACTATTTACGCTATGGATGTACACATCAGCCAATATTCCAGTTTTCTTTGATTTTTTTTTTACTTTCTTTAATTCTCTGGAAAAAGCAATTATTAAATTTGTTTCTGAAGGTTTCTTGTGTCGCCAATGTATTGATTGTCTTATAATGTTCTATTAACTCCCGATATTCTTTCTGCCTCATGATAAATTATTTTTAACTTACCACAATGACAGATGTAATTGATATATATCGATAAATTTCCTTAGAAATTCTGGATAATTGCTTTTTTCCACTGACATCGTAAAGGTAAAATCGATCAGCGGAAAGCTGTGGTATTATAGATATCTTTTGTTAACTATAGGAAGAGTAGTGAAATGAGTCTTCTGTCAAGACACTTGTCAGATCATCATTGTTCTCAATAAACGCCTGCAACTAATATCATCAAACAACACAGTTTAGACAATGGCCGACAGGTCGTGATTTCTCCTATATATGCAAGTTAGTGGTGATGTTAGCTTTCAGCCCATAGTGCTCAAGATGATAACCTCTTCGATAACCGCAGTTAGTGGGCAACTTAAGAGAAGTGTTTCTCAAAATGTGGTATCCCCAAAGGTACACAAATTTTTTCAGGAGGTATGTGACATACCTTTGAATTACATTAATTTTTTTTTAAAATTAGAGTAAGTTCGACAAACACATTAACAGAGAGGATTCTATCATGTTTACATAAGTAAAAGGGAAAAACCATTGATACAATTCCATTTAAAACTAAGATTAAATGTTCAGACTGGAGCTTGAAGCTAAAGGCGTAGAGGTGGGTTGAATCATAGAAAAAGTATAGTGGGTTGAATCCACTATTTTACGAATCCGAATCTCCAATTTAAATTTGAAACCAAAATCTCAAATCGGAATATTGGAAAAAATTATAAACATAAGAGGAAATATAACTATTATTGAACAATATAAAATACAAATAGTATCAAAACGTTGACATTCTTTCTTATATTCCTATTCACTATAACTAGGGACCAGATTTTGCCTATTTGCCTTTTTTTCGTGCTTGATTTTAAAGGTGGTTGTTTGAGATATGTATCCATTTCATGTTATTATGATTATAATATGTTCCTAGTTCCCTGTTGTTGGTTTTTGCCTATTTTACAAATAAGAGCCTTAAATGCGCATATTTTGAATTTGTCCTCTTTTTCCCCCATGATATGAGTTTCCTGCTGAAAGAAAGTCTAATTTCTTAGAAACTTAAGTTACAGTATAGGATTGCAGGAATACGAGGGGAGGGAGCATGTGTACATGTGACCTGACAGACTATGTTTACATCATCACACTAAATATTCAGGGGGAGGTTGGGAAGAGTGACATGGCCCAACTGACGGAGCCTGGTTTACTCATTGCATCGCGCGGGCAAAATTCTAATAATTTACTCCTTTGTTCATGCACATTATTTCAGTATGTGATTGTGTCTTTTAGATTCAACATGTTTCCTGATAGTTTTTTACTACTTCTTTTTTTTCTTCGTAAAACTTCATGTGTTAATTGTAGTGAAAATTAAAATAGCCAAGGAAAAAACAAGCAAAAGTGTTTTATTTAAGCAATGGATAAGTGGGGATACCAACTTCCCAACAGATGAAAGAATTATCTTCTGCCAAGCTGTGCCAAAGAGGTAAGTTTCATTAACTAGACCATTAGATTTAAAAATAGGGTTAAAAAAAATTCCAATATTTGAAAAACAACTATTCCATTTCTTAATAATGTTATGCTTTATAAAATAAACAGCGCTAAGACATCATTAATTGGCTACCCATGTCGGTTTTCAATAGCTATCCTACTTAATTACTTTTTAACTCTGTCATGGTTTTTGAGATTTATACTTACTACTATATGTTTAGCAGCTATAGGTTAGTTTCTCCTGTTGGGCAAGAGTAGAAATCGAAATACACAATATGTATAAACTAATGCTAACACAATTTATGGCACGACCGGTACAGGGTTTGGCTGGAACATGACTATCGGTTTATTATTTGAAAAAAGCTTTTAAGACCAAATTCATATAAACGTTTGACAGTAATAATTGAACTCCAACATCTCAGAATAGGTAAAAATAATAATTAATATATAATATTTAGCACGCGTCCTTACTACCTGTTCGGGTTTATACGCTTAAGTTACTATTACACAGGGATTAGGAATGTGGTAGGGTTGAATTTAAAAAGGAAGTTTAAACCCGCATTTTGCGTAGAGGTATAAGTTGGAAACCATTTAGAAAAACCAATATCCCGTTTCACCCGACCGAGATTCGAACCTCGATCTCCCCGTCCTCGGCGGTCGAGCTCAACACGACAAGCGCGTTAGCCAACTACGCCACCGAGGCGGGTAATAGGTAAAAATATTCGATTATAGTTTTGTAAAGTTTGATAAATCATATAAATTATTTTTCATGTGGATTTTAGGTCAAATGTGACAAGCAATATCATCTTTACCAACACAATGATGCAATGCAAGAGTTTAGGAGGAAAAAATAGCTGGCAATTGTTACTCTTACATCGAGGAAGAATTATTTACATGCCGCTGTAGGTTTTTGTATGTTTATTAAATTTTAATATAAAAAGGGTTTATATTAATTGGAGCCGAGCACTTTCGTTTACGCATAAACAGATATACAGTTAAGGAAACAACTTGTTATACAATATAGTTTTATTAATTACAAATGATTATAGTTTTATTAAGTACATATGAATATCGCATACCACTTGCAACTATTACATTCAATCTCGTAAGTGTTCAAATTGCTGTCCATTATTGCAAACATTTGTTTGTTTTATTGGTGCTATGATTTCTCTGTGTCATCATGGCTGGTAATCTATCCAACGACAAACGAAAATTGATTTTTAAACAGTATTGGAAAAACAGAGAATGTTGAAAGGGTTCGGCAGAAATGGCATGAGAAATTTGGTACCCCTTCACCATCTAATCTAACTATTTACAGGATGTGACAGATTTGATATTACTGGGTCCATCTGCAATGCGCTAAAAACAGTCGACCAGTCAGCATTACTACTCCAGGCAATAAAATGTTTATTGCTAAGGCATATGTTCAAAGCCCAAAGAAATCAAAAAGGAGAGTGCCTTGTGAGTTGAGCATTGAACCCAGATCTTTGGGTCGTCTGACAAAACGTTTAGGTTTGAAAAAGTATCGGCAAAGATTAGTGCATGGATTATTAGAGGACAATCTGGATTATCTGTTACAATTCTGCGGGGTAATGTTAAATGAAGAACAAGAAGGTCATGGAATTATTTAAACAATTGTGTTATTCGGCAAAGCACATTTCAAACTGTAAGGTACAGTTAATAGGCATAATTAATTCCTAAGAGAAGCGTGCTGGGAATCGATGTGAATAAAGAACTGTGTAGCAGAGTGTGCTTGATCGTGACTTCCAGATTACAGAGTGTGTGGTTGCTTAAGGCAAGCAATTTGAACACTTAAGAGATTGAATGTAATTGCAGTGGTATGTGATCCTCATAAGTACCTAATAAAATTATAGTGTATTAAAAGTTGTTTTCATAACTATATACCAACTTATGCACCCCCAATGTATAATTATTTGTTTTGCAAATTAAGTAACTTTTTTACTCTTTTCAGACAGTTGAAAAGCTAAGGAGTATATTGGAGATGCCAACTTTTGAGCAAGTATCGATGAGACAGCCGACCTTTGCAGCAGATACATTGCAAATATTGGGGTCGGACAACATGAATCACCCAGTTCTTCCCACTTGATTGCTTCAAGGGCGCTTAAAGTCACCAACATTTTGATTATTACCAGAGTTGTTCGCCATGCTCTGCGTAAGTTGAATTTATATAAGTTACTATTATTTTTAACATTCAGAACTTAATCCCATCAAATTCTGTGAGACTAAATATTTCTCTCATTGCTATGTTACAGGGGGGAAGCTTTGGCCATCAAAAAACTATGATGAGGAAAGTTCCTAGTTTTGCTGACAGATAGCACATAATATATGTTAAAAGTTGGGGCAAGTTTGAAGGTGTTGTACCCAAAAAAGATTCACGTTAACTGCCTAGCACATGCCATTACAGTGGCAGAGCACGTTTGTGCATAGTTCCCAAGCACAAATGTTGTAATTTAATGTGTCAAAAAGTTATTTTTGAAAGCTCCTTCATGCATAGCAGCATTTAAGGGCGAACTTGCCAAAAACGCCTCTTCCATCACAATCAGTTCTAGCACGTCGGGGCACCTGGCTACAAGCAGAAGTGTACTATGCTGACCATCGGGACAAAATTCAAAGGGTATGTATCTATTATAAAAACAAATTTTTGTAAGATTTATTCGGAACTAAAACGCTTTTTTTCTCTAATTTTATTAGAGGCTAATAAATAGTAAATAAAATAACAAATTGATTCTTAATTGTAGGTAATTCAGACACTTTATGAAGAGGATGCTGTTTCAATAAGGGAGGCAAAGGTTGCTACATTTTCTGGCACTGTTGTGGCTGATCTGGCCTATGAGAAGTGCTATTTTGGCAACCTGCATGGAGCCATCCCAGACAAGAAAGCCAAGGACCTACATTTAATAGAATTGGGGAAAGTGTGTAAAATACATGAAAGCATGAAGTGAGCCCCCTGATTTTTTGCCTCAACAACCAGAGCAAAACTGAAACCAGTATTACAACGAAATCTAGGGTGGAAGACAACGGGGGCAGTCTCTGGTGGAAACAGCACGCCATTGCTAGATGAAAATTTAACCTCTTCAGAAATGAAAGATTTAAAATTTTGTCTCTTGACATTGTGTGAAATTAGTAATGAAACAGATTTTTCATTTCACAATAATTTAAATCAAAAGTTCGGAACATAAAACTAAATGTACCCAGATGTGTTAGGAAATATCCTCACACACTTGGCCGATCAATTATTTATTTTGTTGTTGTTTATGATGACACTCTGACATCAGTTTATATTTTTCATTGTTTAAAATGTCCCCACACTCCTATTGCAAACACTTGTGAAATATGACCACTTCGAAAACATCTCTCTCTCTCTCTCTTTCTCTCGCTTCTAGAACGAATGGAGCATGAGGCAACAAAACAAAGAAATAAAAACAAAAAGAACATACAAGAACAATTTCTTTCAAAATATATACTCAAAAAGAAGGCTCCTTTAATCAGTTGTTTTATAGCCTCATTAATCTAAAATTTTCTCTAGGCAAACAACCTTACATAGGAACGCTCCACGACGCGTTAAGCTGCAGTTTCGTGTGTGCCAATTAAATTATTCTGAATAAACTGGATTTAAATTAATAAAAAATTAATTTCAACAAATTAACATTTTTTATATAAATAAATAATATCAATACCAAAATCAGATAATAATCATCACAACAAACTCCAACTCAGGACTCTCAACGAGGAGAATCATACAATCCCCTGCATTCCCACTTCACTATTTGGCTCGACATCGAGGGACATTCAGAGAAGGACTCCCCAAAGAGCAACAAAACGTAACTCAACTTGACTCGACAACGAGGCGCATCACCAGTGAAAAATAACACTTCAAGTTCAACAAAGCTTTTCTAACCATAAATAAATTGTATCATATAGAAGAACCAATTTCACAATTGAAAAGCTAGAAAAGAATCTAGTGATTTATAGCAATGTGAATCGCTTGTAGGCTGTAGGTAACAGCTTGTAGTAAAATAAATTTTAAATTGCTTATTGTGTACCTTTTCCCCATTAAGTGCCTATTTTGGTGCCTAAATTCCATTTTATTAATGCTTATTTTAAACATTTTTGGTGCCTAATTATAACATTCATACTTTAAGTTAAGTGTTAAATTACTCGTCTGGAGCTTGGGTGTTACGTTCCTTCTATAATTAACCACCAATAAGCAGAATGCGAACATTAAAACAAATTTCACCTGAAAAAAATAAAATTAAAGATTTGAGTCTCAAATCTGAAATTTTCTTGAATTCTCAAATTTCAAATATCCTTAATTGTTATAGGATTCCAGCCCTAATATTAACCTAATTAAGTGATTATCAGCTTCGGTGGCCGCAAGATCTAATTCAGAGGTGGGCAATATATTTTTCAATGTAGCCAAAGGTGTGACTAATGAGAAGTAAAATTTGCCTCAACATGTAAAAATAGATAAAGTTGCCCAATCAAACATTTAAAACACAAATCGTTTGAACAAGTTTATCCAAGACACATACACTTTTACTACTCAGTTACAACTGCCTCAGACACAAATGATGAGAATTTTTCAAATTGAAAATGTAAGATAATTTAATAGGAAAGTTGACAATACTTTTATCTAACAAGTTGCAGAAACATTGGCTGAATGCACATCTTAGCTCCACCTCTAAATTGATATCCACAATTCAAGATCTCTATTTGACTTGATAAATTTCATCAAAGAGAACATTGGTTTATACACCCACAATGATCCAAACATGGGCGATTTCAAAATGACTTGCTCCAAAGTTGGGAAATCGTTGTCAGTCAGAAGAGATTTCAACATATTTGAGAATGAAGAATGTTGGCAAATTTTCAAGTGTTCAAGACTGTGAAGAGAAAGTAAATAATCTTCAAAGCCCATGCTTGTTTGAAGACAGAATGAAGGAAATTTCTTTGTTTTAATTCGTAATCAAAATAGAATGATTCACTCAAGAATTTAAATGCCAATTTGAAGTGAAATCAGAAACACTGAGGGGAGTAATGGATGGCAGTGTTGCGTCAATGGCTCATTCAGAAAGCGGAATGCTCATCACTAAAACATTAACATAATTATGGTCCATATGTGTACAACCCAAACAGGTTCTAAGATTTTTTTTTTAAATAAGTGATTACCTTCATCCGACGAATCTTCTTTCACGGGTCGACAAGGGCTGCTGCTCAAGTTTGCTGTCATCTGCCTTGTGATGCGATGAGGGCAGAATTCCATGTGAAGATTGGGCATGGGGCTGTCGCACCTTGACGAGGTCGGCGAGGGGCTCAATTTGTTTTTCCCCATATTCACACTATGTCCTCTACTAAGAATCGGGGAGGGCTCGGCGAAACACTGGACGATCTCAGTCTTGTATTCCTGTTGCTACCACCGAGATCAACAGAGCTTCGATTTATTTTTTTCTTTGGACGTTTACCGGAACCGTGGATCCTAGTGAGAGTTGGTGGACTGGGCGAAGAACTCGAAGATCTTCTTCTCCTAGGACCCCTACCACCACCATGTCCTCTGATTAAAGATCGATTTGGAAGACTCGGGGCGTCACTCGGAGATCTGCTCCTAGGTCCCCTAATCTTCCCCCGACCCCGGCTATTATTGAAAGAATCATGTCCGGCACTTGAGGGTTTCCTCCCCCTGAACCCTCGACTTCTACCAACACTATTAAGATTAGGTGAGAAGTTCAAGAGAGGACTTGTTGATGTCCCAACCCTTTCTTTACATTCTGCCTCGTTTCTGTCGATACACTCTGTTGATAATTTGTCAACCCTTTCTTTACACTTGGTTTGGCTTTTGTTAACACAATTTATCATAGATTTTTCAACCCTCTCTTCAAACCTATCATAGCTCTTGTCAAAAGTTTGTGTTGGAGATTTCTCAACCCCCTCTTGATACTCATCAAGGCTCGGTGACTTTCTCCTGCTACCTCTGTATCTGTGTGAGCCAACACCTCGAAATCCCCTTGGCCGACCTCTGCCTATAACACACAAAAATATAAGACATCTACACAACAACTACCCCAAACAAGTTAAGAAACATAAAAAACAAAAGTTTTAAGCCTACTTTGTACTTTTTGCAAAACAGTCCATAATTAAGTTTTGAATCTAATATAGTTATAAATAAATACATTTTCAAATACTTTGTATAAAGAATTAGTCTATCACAAAATCAGCCCCCTACCTTTGCATTAAGGATGATCAATGACTCAAGTTTGTTTCCCAAATCATTTGGATCTTGAATTTAATTTATACTCCAGTAAAGAAATACACTTCCAAGTAGCACCAAAAGATGTGCATATATTTCCAAAACTATGTTACTTAATACTTAATAAATCCATTAATGGTTAAAATCCATGTTGTCTTTTACTAAAATATTTATTTCCTTATACTTGTTATTAATACTCATAAGTGAAGTGAAAAAATTAAATATAAAATAGGACAAAGCCATAGTTATAAATGTGCTATTTGATTTAATTGCATCAAAAAATTCAATAAATAGGTTTTGTAAATAATATTTTTAAATAAAATTTATTTGATGTATGTGATTAGTTAGTTTCCTTCTTACATCTCCAATAAGACTTTTTATTGTCATGTCGGACTCCAGTTATGTGAAAAAAATAGTTCATTGCTTTGACTTTATATGATACTTTCAATCTACATGGATTTTTGGCAATAATGTGAAGTAAAATAATTAGTTTCTATTCAAATTCATCCTTTCAAAAATGTTTGCAATTAATAATTCAGTGTGTCAAGCATATTGTAAATTTGTTCAATATTTATTGTAAATTAATTATTCAAACTGCATGTATTCATTGAATTATACTTCAAATTTACAATTAATGGTAAATGCCAAAATCTTTGTATTTACAGCTGTATGAAATACACATATTGGATGAATTTGTGCGAACAAATAAAATGTAATAAATAAATAAAATGTGTCAAAAAATATATAATAGATTCTTCTGGGTTTAAAATAGCATTTTTTCTCTCTTCACTTGTTAATTTGTAGATTGTAGTTTTCCATAATCACTGAAGACATGATATTGTGATATAGTGGTTACTTTCTTGAGGGTTTATGACTACTTCATATTATATAATTGTTTTTAATTTTATAAAAAAATATATTGTAAGCTTTGTTTTTTAATTTAAACCAATTCTATCTGAGTAAAGGAGTACATTTTATGTACTGACTTATTTTAAAAGTATTTTTAAAACCATATGTAAGCAAGATATTTGAGATAGTTATTCATTATGTTTTCCATCTTGAAAATATGTTCTTCTTAAGTAGCAAAGGTTGTTGATTTTTCATAAATAAAAACGCATGGCCATCTAGTTGGGAATAAGCCACAGAGATTTCATTTTACAATTTCAAACCATGACCAAATATAATTAAAGTACATTATTTGTGCAAAAATGATTGAAGATAGGCAAACCATATTAGTTTGTTGGTAGTTTTTGTAACATAAATTCTTCCACACTCCTTTCAATTTACGTTTGTTCTTTAATAAACCAATTTTATGGAACGGTTTACTCTCCTTTAACCAAAAAGTGTAAATCATAAATAAAATATATATGCTTCATTATTAAAATTTACATCTAATTCATTAAGTAATGCTTGCAAATGCACTTCCAAAAGTATAAAGTAAAGATAACACATAAAAAGATATATTTTCTTCAAGGAAACTTATCAAACGAGTATAATAAGTTAGTTTCATTCCACAAAATTATTAGGAAGTAAATCTTCTCTATCTTATTACAAAGTATCCATCTTCATTTGGTATGGAATGCAAGATAAATTATCACACATTTCTACAAGGAAAAAAAGAGATTAAATAGATAGTTATAAAATAAATTTAAATTGTTGCTTGCCAGTTGTAAACAAAAGTATCAGAATACACCTTTCTCTGAAAAGTTCAGTTTGACTTCAAGCGTGTCCATTCATATTATCTTCTTTAAATTATTATATATAATAACATATGTATAATTTTATTAAAGTGGTAATCAATTCCAATGCCTTATTTTGCAGATATATATTCTGTATCTTATGTTTCTTGTGGTTCTTGATGTAGGCAAGGAGAATTAAATGATTAAAAGATAAGAAAACAAAGAAATAGTCTAAAATCATTCAAATGTACACATCACTTCAGATGTAACTAGAAAAGTATATTTAATCAATAAAGGAATGATAAAAATTAATCAATAAAATGTTTCCAATTATGGTTATGTAACTTTGATTAAAATTCGCAAATTGAAATTGAGTTAGGCAAATTTTTCACATGCAAATGATTTATATATTGTTTGCTTTCCATATGTCCGACAGGAAAATCTTGCAGCCTGGGATGTGTAAATAAAATGAGATTAAAACCAAAATTGACTTCCAGCTCCCAAATGACAAATAATTATGATACTATCTAATGCAGCTTTTCAAAAATACCTGTTGTCAATGTTAAGATAATTAATCATTCAAACCTTTGAACTGTTCTTTGCAATAATAGAAAACAGGAATTGAACAGCAATATGAAAATGTGAGAGTATTATCAAAAGAGCTTTATAGTATTATTATTATTATTATTATTATTATTATTATTACAGCCACAATAAGGGCACATAGTGCTACGTGATGTTACGTATTCAAACCATGTCAACGATTCAATAAAATTCACAGCCACCGAATAATATACATGATTAGCATTAAATACTGATTTCAATTAGAAAACATATTTAACAAAGTTTCACATTTTGTACAGAGTCTAAAAATCATCTTCTGGCTATTCATTATTTTCATTTGGCATACTGTATATATAGTTTAGTCTTATTTTAAAACTTTATACATATGTACAATCTTTGAAATGTATCAGACTTATAAAAAATAGTAAAAATATAAAAGAATATCACTTCCTCTATGCCATTCCATTTACCAATCAAATATTTCTGTAGCTTCAACACATTAATGAGAATTTTGCCTTTTTAATAGTGACATCTGTCAAATCAAGCCAAACATTTCACACAAGAATTAAAGGCAGACGTATTTGTTATTCAATAAAAAATTGTAGAATAATAAATACAATGAAAAGAATATTAATAAAGATCAAAATAATAGGTGTATTTTTCAAAAATATTTTTAACTTAATATTGTAACGTGTAGACTACACAAGATTTATGCCATGACCAGGAAAAGCTAGTGAGCCTTTTTAAAAGTCTTTTTTATATAAATACCAATAAAATGTTAATTTGATGGAAAATAGGAAACATAATTATAAAGATTTGTACTATTTTGCATAGCTACAGATTGATTAGTAAAAATGTGTTCCTTTTGCTACCTTGATATTATATGTTTTCTCCGGCGTTTTTTTTCAAATGACCGTATAAACTCGTCCACAGTTTCGGATGTTTGGATGACCGATTCTCTTTTTAAATGCCTTTTGGAGCTTTTCACATGTCCCGTCTCACTGTCAGATTTCCTTCTGCGGGATCTCTTTTTACTTTTGATCTCCTTATTGATGGTTAGGTCTAGACCTTGTTTAGTTTCCAGCTTCTCACACGGAGGAGTAACCGGATTTCCAGAACAGTCACGTTTGCCAAGGTTAAAAGTTCTATCTATTTTGGAATCAAGTGGTATAAGAACTGGTATGGGTATAGGACACTGCTCAGACTTTAAATTAACAGTTGAACTGACAAAATCTTCCGGCATGGAAATTTGTTTCAATTCGGCTGGGGTCTTGAACATTCTCTTGGAAGTTTCCGTTTTGCCGGAAAATTGTTTCATGTCTACACAGTTCATATTAGCGTCTTTACTTTGAATTGTGTTTAAAGACACACTTTTATAACCTGATTCTTTGGTGGCGTTGTGAAAAGCTTCTGACGTATTCATATTCTTATAACTATATTGATGAGAATTGATCAAATAATCTTGAGGATACCTCCTGCATTGCACATACATATCTTCTTGAACTTTTTTGATGAAATGATCCCTACTAGACATTTGATAGTCATAATAACGGTTTTGACTATTATATTGTGAATAGCCTGGGTCATTATTTACAGAAGAGCTTACTATTTTTAAATGATGTTGTAATTTATTTAAAATACTTTTATTCAGCTCTAATTCTGCAATGCTTATCATCGGTGTTGATGGATAAGAAGGTAGATTTTCAGAACTAGAATTTTGATTAGGGGCCAACAATTCAGTTTTAGCATTTGGTTCTGCTACTTGTGACAAAATTTTCAAACGTTTTTTTAAAGGCAAAGAAGACTCCATTTCAGGCTTATACTTTATCTCACCATCAAAATTATCTTTAAGACCTTCTTGTTTTGTACGTGCAGACTCTGATAGTGATTCTTCTATTTTCTTAAGTAGTTCTTCATCCTGAGATTTTAAAGCTTCGTTTTCAGCCACTGTTCTCTGAATGTTTGTGTTTCTAAATTGAGTATGGAACTGTCCATTATAAGCTGGACTACCTTGAAGCATGGCATAGCACACAGAACATGTGCATCTTATGTAGGGATTATAAGTAATTCCTAGAGGAACATTAGGCATGTTAGCATAAGAAGGAATGGAGGGAAGATTTTTATATACACCAGAAGTTAAATGTTTATCTGACTTACCACTTTCAAATAACATACCTCGTTTAGGAATTGCGGGGGGTTCATTACCCAGAAGTTTGGCATCCAAGTTTTCTTTGGAAATGATGGACTGCCCCATATTTAGTAGTGGATCCGCCTGATTAGGAAGTTGTTTGAGTTGAACAGTTGTTACACGACCAAGATAAGCTGACTCCTCATTCGCTGCTGCAAGCGATTTAGCAGTCCGAGATAACTTAATTGGAGGGTCATGTTTAGTTTCATTTCTAACATCGTCTACCTGAACACTTGGTACTGTTGCCGGATAGTAACGGTTCACATCAGAAAAACGCACTGTAGAAAAGCTCTTATCCTTAGGTTTAGTTTTAACAGAGATATTATCCCTTTCACTTTGTTGAGCTAAAAATAAACGCCTATTTTCCTCAGTCAAGCTATTAGTATGAACATTATCAACGTCTACTTGACTAGTCGGTGAACCATCAGAATTCTCTTTCTCACTATCTAGAGCAAAGTTTTTCGATTTGTACTTTCGCCCTCCTTCCCTGATCGGAGAATCCAAGTCATCTTCAACTAATGTATTCTCGAGGTCATCATCTTCATCTCCTTCCATGAAATCTTCTTGGAATAGAGGGTATGACTCAAAATCAAAAGATTCATAGTTTGTATCACCTGATTCATTTAACCTATTGCCAGTAAGCATAACATCTCTGTACAAACAGTCTTGACTATTACGACCATAAGTATAATCGTCTCTTTCTCTATCTCTAGGAGTGTCATCAAGAAGGTTAGTTGTATCAACAAAATGTTCAGTTTCATCAAAGTGAACAGGTTGAGACTCTGAATCAACTGAACTCTGACCAAGGTCTTCCCTTGGCGCGTAACCACCCGAATAAATAACAGACACTGGCCCAGACATGCCAATCACTTCCATAACAAGCTCTCCAGGTCCTAGGCCGAATACACCGTGATCATCTCTTGGCGTTTGATTACTAACATTCGAAATAACCTCTTCACCTTCACTTGTACCGGAGTTATTATTGATACCATTATTTATAATGTCTTCCAAAATCTCAACATCGGAATCATACTCCACATAATAGTCCCTTTGAGAATTAGAAAAGGCCGACCTATTTCGAGATTCATTTTTTATCGATGAATCAGCAGAACAATACCTCTCTTCACCTATAATTTGTGGTTCATCGGATGAATGACCATCATCTTCAGTCAGTGATACCAAGCCAGTGCTCTTTTCTTGATTTAAAAGTTTTGAGTTTACTGTGATAGGAACTGCTTCATTATCAACATGACTAGTTTTATTTATCATATTATTACTACTTGTAGGTGCCCTTAATCTGTCGCAAGGATCCAATCTAACTGTGGTAGTTTGAGATGAAATTACACTTTTAAAATCACATCTAAGTGCACTATTAGAGGTTAATATAACACTACTAGAATCTGCATTACCATTTGTTACAAAAGAATCATCTAAGACATTAGTCCTCTCAATCTTTGTTGCCAAATCACTGACCGAATCACTACTGTCCAAAGTCCCAGCACTGTCTTCATTGGAACTAACATCAATAAGGGGAATCTCCTTAATTGAGTTGGCAGTGATACTGTTAGTCATTTGGATGCTATTAGATAAATTGGTAACTGTTTTATTTGCCACAGATATTTCTATCGGTACATCCTTACTATTGGCAGAGATGAAATCTAAATTACTATCCATTATTTCGTGTACTGAAGTTTCAATAGTGCTAGTAATAGGATTGTTTTCTGAATTGTTTGAATTAATACTTTTAGGAGAATTGGTAGAGGCACTACCTTGTTCATCAAAATGTATTATTGATTTTTTAATAACATTGGTTTGATTAATCATTTGCTGTTGTGGTTTGTTTAATTTATTGCGCTCTAGTTCTGAAAGGCTTATACCAACTGTTACTGAATTTGGAGGACAGCTTTCAGAATTAGATCTATCAATACAATCAGATATATTTTTGGAAATGTTACATGCTAACAAGTCGGATTGTTTCTTCGCATAGCATTGGTCTTCAGTGGAAAAGGGAATATTTTTTTCGGGGTTGGGTATTATTGCCATAGGGGGTGTAACATTACCAAAGTCAATTTGAGCATTCTCCCTATTAATAACTTCTCTATCTAGTCCAACCTCAGCATCAATAGTTCTATTAGAATTTGTTACAGATTTGGTAAAAGTTTTCTCTGGCAAATTTGTAGGGATTAGTTCTTCAGAGTGATAGAATGAATGATTTGATACAGTTGAATACAAATTTTCAGTATCATTAATTTTTATAGCACTTACACCATCCTCAACACTGCATGTACTTATTTCTTCCTCAACTTGAGACACCACTACTTCCTGTAAACAGATCTCAGTCTGCTCTGAAATAACTTCATTGGATGGGGCATCAAAATATTGAGTGTCACTCGATTTTACATTTGCAATAGAGATTTCAGTTTCATGGTTTAAATCTCCATTTTCTATTGAATCTACATCGACTTTAATATTAAGCCTTCCATCTTGCATGGGTACAAATCCTTGGTCAGCATTGTGTGTTGTTTCATCATTAGAATGTGTTATATTTAAATTACTTATCTCATTATGTAGATCTATTTTGCTGTCTTGTTGCAAATCATTTTGTTTCTGAACGCACAGAGCCTGTGGCTTAGCTTGAGTGACTTGGTTTATGTTTTCCACTTCTGGCTCAGCCTTGATTTCAACTTGAGGCAACTCAGGAACGCACAAAGTCATCTCCTCAGACACACCTAGGGCCAATAATGCCTCGGTAGTGTTTATGACATTTTCTGAAACACAATTCAATTGAACCCCTGTAACATTAGGTGACGGTAATTCTGAAATATTCTGTATATCTTTGCTCCCAACACTTTGCGCCGGTACATCTGGAATGTTACTTTCTACAGCTTTTGAAGTCTCCTGCTCCTGCGTTCTTTGTACTCCCTCTTCAGTATCCATAAGCTCCAGTTTGTTTTGGGGGTCTTCTGTAGGGGGTGAAAGGGGGGCAGATTGAAGGGATGGTGTCAGACTTGCAACAGACGGTGCTACAGTGTCAAGACATGGAACAGAAGGTGATGGAGAATCGGAACTCTTCCTCAATTGATTATTTTCTAAGGGAGCTGGCCTTTGTAACTCAGAGTCTAAGGGAGGTAAGGGACTGATGCCTGAATGAGACATTATTTGGAGGTCTTCCAGAGGTGGTGGTAGACTGGAGAGGGAGTCAGAAGAACTTGGGCTTGAATGAATTGGCACAGGTGCAGAAAGATTTTCAAGAGGTGCAGAAGTAAACCTTTCCATCGGTGACGGGAGACTTCCCAACGATGCGGATATACTTCCAAATGATGAGGACTGCTCTTCCGACGAAGAAAAACTATGTGATGTTGATGTAGAGATAAAATCTCTCATTGAAGGTTTTGACAGTGAGGAAGATAGTGTACCAAGAGCTGTTGTTAGAAAATTTACACTTAACCTTTCCTTAACAAACTTATTTTTCTTCTTTTTCCTGATGGTATTATTAGGCAATTTTATACCCTTCTTAACACTAAGCACTGACATGGTATCACTGGGTTTTATTGTATTCTTTTTCTTGCATTTGGTCTTCTTCTTAACTTTGTTTGAACTTGATGGTTTTTTATTTTCATTTATCAATTTCATTTTAAGTTTTTTAGGAACCTTCTCTTTTGGTTTGTATTTCTGTGTACTAGAAATATGCCTTTCACTTTTTACTCCCAAAGGACTTATTGTTTTAGTGCCATCAGAAGTATTGGAGTCCGCATTGCAAAGAAGACTCCAAATTCCGTCAAAAAGGTTGCCGCTACTATCAATCCCAATCTGAAATCAGAAAATATGTATTAGTTTGGTAAGCACACAGGTATTTTATGTGTGTTAAGTTGGAAACCTAATTTTTATGGACAAATGACAAAAAGAAATCGGTGAAAAATTTAACACTAAATTAGTATTTTAAGACAGAGGTTTTTATATGACTAATATTATTAATTTTAGTAATAATTAGGGCTGGGCCGATGCCGATTATTAATCCGATCATCGGCCGATTATCGCATAACCGGCGATTCCGATGATCGGTGTTTGAATCTCCGATTATTTATGCCGATTATTCAAAATGTGTGGGTATATTTTAAGTCCTAAAAAAATAATTTATCTCTGCTCTCTCGTATGAGATCTTTGAATAATTAGCTTGTTCTTAACGACTTAAGTTTGAAATAAACAGCACGTCCAACATTCCAAACAAAATATATCAAAATAAATATATTTACCATAGGTCTTTTTCCAATTTGTGCACGTTATTAGAAATAAAAATACTCACAAGTAACAAATCTAATAATCATAAAATAAATATATAGCAGATTGGTGTTGTTTTATTTCGATTTGTTAAAGATGCCCAAAAAATGAAACATTGGACGTAATAATCTCGCACATGCGCACATTTTGTTTTAAATGGAAATCGTTTTTCTTTTAATGCAAGTACATTCCACTGGCAGGGAATTTGTTTCGCTCATATTTCAACATGAATTGAATTAATATTTATTAATATTTAAATTTTACATTTTCTTTAATAATAAATTAAAATAAGTTTTAAAGTATTTCTTTAAAAAAACACGAAAAATAACTTTCATTGCACATTATGTTATTTATTATTTATTTTATCATATTGAAGTAGAGATGGGAAAAATCGTTCTTTTAAATGAACGATTCATTGTATCTGGTTCAGTTCAATGATCCGTTCATTTTGATCCGTTCACCGTTCATTCAATTTTCTAAAGGTAGTTTTTATTTAAATGTAGTTAAAACAATGTTATTTTTCATTAAGATTATTTAAATTGTTAATAAAAAGATCGGATTACTGTTTAAAAATGGTGATGCCTTTTTAATATACTTTTTTTTAAAAGAAACCACTTATTTCTATACGATATTAATATTTAGTAGTTAAATTATGATGGAATGCTTTGTAGAATCACAAAAAATTATGTTATGATATATCTAAATCACAATTCACAAAAATATTACGATTGTTAAAAATTGTTTAATATTGAAACCATATTTTAATAGACATTGGATGTAAAAATTGCTATTTCATATAAAAACAAAATAGATGTAGGCCTATTCTCTTTGTGTGCAAAAATATGTGTGCCTTGATTATTTTTTATCATTAAAATTAAATTTAAATTTACTGATTATGATTTGTCTTTGTCTAATGAAAGGGTCAGTAGTCATATTTAATCATAAATGTGAAATCATATTTTAATTATCTAACATGTACCGGTATATTGGCTATTTATTAATGTGATTTGTTTTTGTTAAAAGACAGGTTCACTTGTACTAACAATAACAATATAAAATAATAATTAAACAAACATTACATTTTAAAAGTTTCTATTTAAATGTTACTAAAACAAAACTATATTGGACATTATAAAACTGGTAAAAGTAACATTTTTTTTGCTTTAAGGGTCATTTTACTTTATACACTTATTAAAATTAAAAACAAAAATAATCGGCATCGGTGATCGGCCTAATCGGCAACAAGTAATCGGCATCGGACTAATCGGCAAAATAGCTAATCGGCCCAGCTCTAGTAATAATAATTATTATTAGCATTGCATCTTACTACATTTATATTAATAAAATTAAGATTAGAATAATGATTAAATTTTTCAACTCATTTAGATAAGCAATATTGTCAACATCAGTTGGAGAAAATTATGTAAAATAAATTTGACCAAGACTTTGGATAGTATGTTTGTATATTCATTTTGAAATGAAAAATAGGATTCACACTAACAAACAGTTAAAGTAAAAAAATATCCAAACTAGAGTAAAAATATCAGCAGAAATATGTTATAATATAATTATATTAAGAATTATGCAACAATGCATTAAGAAAAAGTATTTTTTGTCTAAAGAAATGTATTATGATAATAACAGTAAGAATTATCCGAAAATGCTTAAAGGAAGGATTTTTTTTTACTATTTTACTGAAATTAATAAATAAGTATTAAAAAATAATTTCCTATTATTTTCCTAAATAAACACAGCTATGAAACAGTGAGAGTAATAAGTTATCTACAGGAATGTTAAAGATTAGATAGGTCGAATCAACTATTTTATGAAACCAAATCACATACCTGAATTTTCTTTATACCTTCAAATCTTGAAATAAATTATGAAAATAAGAAGAAATAGGAACACAGGAGAATAAAAAATATATAAATAGATTTAAAAAAAATTTTTTTTTTGCTATAATGCATTCATTATAGCCACATCCAAAATTTTGATGACCAAAAAAATGATAAAAATAAAATTGCATAAAGATTCTAAAATATGAACAAAAACTTGTATTTGACAAGCACAAGTATATTAAACATGCACTTTATAAAATTGTAAACTAAAAAGTCCATGTGCAATGAAAAACCTTTAACGACTAAGGGGGCTTTCACCTGGGAAGGCTTTTCGCCATCCCTGTGGATGGCACTAGTTGTTAATAAAGATGACGTCAGTCACCTGTAGCAACCGCATGGTGTGCTTTGTTGAATTCCCTTCAATTTAACGTTTACATTTCCTCGTGTACTAACATTAACCAAAGAAAGTAGTAGTTGTGTGTACAAACTCCTTTTTTCTTCTCTTCATCCAATGTCTCAAATTATGAGTGGATTGAATCACAAAATTCCCTCCAAGCTGATAATGACTCAGTCCAAGATTTGAACGCCTCTAAGCTTCCGTTTCAAAGCACTGGATTCAATTCCACTTGTGCAATTAATGCCTCAACATCAATTTTGAAAGTTCTAGAAGCCACAGCATCTACTCAATACAACCAATAACATGGGATTAAAGCTAGCATGCCGCGAGAGTGGAACACCGTGGCAACACAACGTATCTCAACCATTTCGGTGTACGTTCACGGCACGGCGGCCGTCCCTATACCAAGATATGCCCTCACTACCACGGCAAAAGTTCACGACATTCTCTCTGTGCCGTCACATGTGAAAGCTTTTATTTAAACCTGTGTACCTTGATAATTACAGTGCCACACCATTCACGGCGACAGCGAAAAACCGTTACATATGAAAGCCACCTAATCGGCTAAATATAATACTGATTTTCAAATTTTTGCTTCAGAAGTAATTGCTACCCCCATCCAACACAAACCTCTCCAGCCTAGTTGCAGTGTCTCACAAGGAATGTCTATTTTACAAGCAGACAAAGAGGATACAAAGTTCATGGCCTACATTATCTTTTTATTCCGTCCAATGTGTGTCAAAAAAAAGTATGTATTTATAAAATATCAATTGTATTTAAAAATATACTTATTCAACATGAATGACTTAAAAATTACTCAAAAATGACCTGTAAATTATACATTTCTACAACAAGGGGATCATGAGCCGAGTTTATGTACTTAAGGGCATAGTATGTGATGGAAAAAACAAACAAAACCCATGCCATCAAAATGCTGGCCCTGATTATATCATTCATAATCCAGAAGGTGTGAAATTAATGGTCTGGTTGCTAAGTTTTTCCTATCATTTTGTTGAGGTTGATCCAACAAGAAACAATATTACAGCCCTGAAACAAGTTCTGATTCAAAATTTTGAAAAAAAAAAAATCTGTGCATATTTTTTTCAAATCTTGAATCCTCAAATTTCAAATATACTCAAGGATTCAAGGATCTCATCCCAAGTGTAACTTTCTATCATTGATACACTTTTCGATGAGGGTGCTTACAAAGAGTTTTATGCAGGTAGAGATCCCCAAAAACAATAATCGTGTGACCTGCCATTATTTACCAAGTTCTTTTTTATCCCATTTTGTTTGAGATTCCTCAAGTGTTTTGTGTGTTTCACACTCCTTCTGATAAGTTACGATATAAGGTAACATGGGTCAAGCAAATGAGAGGTAGCAAAAGATTTTTTAAAGTGCAGCCTTAAGGGTGTGTGAGCTTCGAAAACTTTTAATTCATATTTGTAGTTTAAAACACAAATTTATGTTGATTTTCTTTAATTTCCTGTAATTTCCATCACAAATAAGTGTTAGTGTGAAAAAAATCTGAAATGATTATATTAAATTGATAGTAACTTAATTTAGCATTTTAAGACAAAATATATTAGTTATGTTTGGAATATAGCATTTTGTAAACTATATTTAATATGTAGGATGAGTGAATTTAGGCAGTTACGCAAAATATAATATTTGTCAAATACTTTCTTTTTATAAATATTTGAATTTATATTTGGCTTCGGGAATATCTTATATAATTCAATTAGACTTTGCTTCAAATTGAAAAAGTGAACTTTGCATAACGCTCGCACCTATTTTGTCTTGCGGTAGTGTGTTAACTGTTTCTCTTTTCATTATAAAAGCTATAGAGTAGAGATGGGCCATTAAATCATTCAGGATATTCAAGATTCGAGGATTTGAGAAAGTTTTGAATTCAATACTCAAAAACTTTAGAAATATATTTATATATACAGTGAAACCTGCCTTAAGCGGACCCTTTACTAAGAGGAAATATTTTACGGTCCCGTGACTTTAGGGGTGAATAACATGCAAAATTCCCTGGATTAAACAGAAACTGTCTAACGCATTACACGTTTGCAAATAATGTATGCTAATTTGTATATATTTTTCAAGTGACTTGGTTTAGGAGCTCTAATAGTGCTAATTATTGGTCCAAACCATTCAAAATTAAAGGATGAACTTAACAACCAGGCCCCAGACCAGTAATTTAACACATAACTTAATATATGAATGTTATAATGAATGGATATAAAGTATAAGGTATAAAGTAGAGATGGGTCGAATCCACTAGAGATGGGTCAAATCCACTATTTCTCAAATCTGAATCCTAGCAAATTGTTAGAAATTTTAATGATTTACAAATAGACCTACATTACACAATTTAGGCCTAAACTGTAAATTAAGATTTATTTCAATCATTATTTCAATTTTAATCAACCCCAACCACCCCTCGCAAAATACAGGTTAAAATCCAACCAAATTAAACAATCTAGACTCATATTGTTTTAAAATAAAATTGATCCAAATTTAAGTGTCTTTTAATTAATTTTAAAAGTGATTTTAGAATGAGTTAAGTTTCTAAAAAAACATGTGAAATAAACAGATTAGGCCTACTTATCCTTTGATCAATTTTTATCATCATTGAAGGATATTTTATTTTAGTAAAAAATTAAAATACAAACACTCATTTTTAATAAAGACTAAAACAACATGCTTAACAATTAAACATACATTGGAAATAGTGAACTTATAATGCCTAAGTATGCTTTATTATTATTTTATTATATATCCATTATATATCTTTGCATAGAAAACAAGAAATATATTCGATTCTTGCGATATATTGATTTCTGAGAATAAATTCTATTTAAAACACGAACATATTTTCGACTCTAATATGTTCATTCCCATTTTATTAGGCAGGACTATGTTTGAATATTTTTACAATTACTTCAATAACATAATTTTTACAATAATAAACTTTTATTTAAAATCAATTTAAAAACCAATTATGAATTAGCAAGTCATTATTTGATTCTTAGAACTTGAGAGTGCTTACTAAGTGATCAGATTACCTGAATCGATTCTAAACAACCGATATACAATACGCAGGCCGGTAGGCATAAATACACAGTTTTATCGGTGTCAGACTGTTGACAGTATTTATTTTTCATAAAACCCAACAAAATATCCAACTTAAGGATTGTATGCAATAAATTGTTTTGTTTTTTGCATAGTTGTAAATAAATAAACCAGTTGTGTAGTAAGAATTAACAGTATATTTATTTTAATCATCAGTGTGGCGAGTAAACACATATACGTCATGGCGGCCGACTTTCTATCGTGTGTAATATGTTCTTATTTCAGTTTAAAAAAAAGCTGTAATTTATTTTATTTATTTTGAGGTTATTTGTAATTTAGTTTTGATTTTCAGTTTTTGAAGAGTTTAAATGTGTTCATTAAAATATTTACAAGATTGTTTGTGAGGTGAAAGTTTTAGAAGTGAGCATGTGCTGAAATGGTCGAATCCAAGTTTCCCATAGAGGTGGAAGGGTAGAGTATTAGGCACATAGAATTTTTCTAGACCTAGCAATTTTTTTTAAATAATGATTTTATTCATGTTAATCTCGTTTGTTCGACAAAATAAAGATCACGGATTAAGTTGTGCTTTTCAAGTAGGCCTAACAAAGTAATGTTTGAATTCAAAATATCATGCTATGTTTATGAGGTGAAAGATACGAACATCGAATCCAGTAAAACACTAAATCTTCGAATACTTGTCAGGATTCGGTGGATTCGAGCATTCGAAGATTCAAGTGGCCCATCTCTAGTATAAAGTTAACATTTAGTTACTATTTGTGTTTTCTATTAATCTATTATATTTATATTTCTTATGTTCATAATTTTTCCACGATTCAGATCTGGAATTTAAAGGTAAATTGGAGCTTTGGAATCAAAATTCAAAGGTAAATTGGAGATCTGTATTCGACACAACTCTATTATAAAGTTGTATTGTGTTTGTTCCGTTTATCTATAGATGTTGATATTATATATATATTATAAATAGGGACATATAAAATTTGCATTTGCGACTGCATGAATTTTGCTGTTTTCACACAAATAACACGAATTTAAGTTTTTTTTAAATAATCACAATTTCTTTGTAGTTTGGCAAATACCATGTCATGCAATAGACTTGGTAACACTAGCAATAGTGCCATGACATTGCTGCAGTTTATAAGGATTTTAGTCTTTTTGCAGGTTTTAAGGGTATAAAATGGCTCATAGGATATAATGGTATTTTCACGAATATTTAGATATTTTTTTACATTAAAAATAACGATTTTACTTCTAAACATAACAAAACTTTTTTTCGATTTCAAATGATCGATTATTTGTTTTCAGCCTTTAAAAGATTTCAGGCTAGGTTACAGAACTCGCATAAAATTGTCTCTATTTTTCATTCATATTGTGTAATTAACTATGTTTATTAACATATTCAGAGAGAAATCAAATATAAATACGCACAAAAATTTCACACTTAGTAATGTCAAACTCTATATCTCAATCTTTGATTTTTTACAAAGAGCAATATCGAAATAATCAATTATCTGATTATGTTTTGGCCAAGCAATAATTACACCGAAACATAGAGCACTAAGCTATTATCAAATAAGTAGAAGGGAATAAAAATAAAGAAGATATAATTTTCCCAAACATGGCCACTCGTAGCAAGGTCCATAAATATTAATGTCCTTGATTGGACCTAGCATGACATCTTTTAAAGGCTGAAAACAAAGAACTGATCTATAAAAATCGAAATTTAAGTATTGTACTGTGTAAAAATATAAATCGTCATTTTTAATGTTAACCTAAAAAAAAAGTTTAAATATTCATGAAAATACTCATACATTCTGCGATACGTTTTATACCTTTAAGATCTGCAAAAACTGATACTATCTGTATAAACAGCAGACCTGGCATTGCACTAACATCAGTGTCGCCACAGGGAAAATTATAGTGACATGATATTTGCCAAATTACAAGAAAATTGTGTTTATTTAGAAAAAAAATTTGTTATTTGTGGGAAAACAGCAGAATTCGTGTAAACTTCTCAATAACACAAATGAGAAATGTGCATGTCCCTACTTATTTAATTTATTAAAGTAGATCTAAAAAGTTATCCAAAGCTTGCAATAATACTTCCTTATGAATTGCTGTATAATTTCTCCTACATAATTAAATGGACTAAGAATGTAAATATAATAAGTAATATTTTCTTCCTGTCATTCTGGCAACATGTGTTTCCAGTTTTCAAATAATGGGCTTCCTATGAAAATCAGACTATATCTCTCTCACACAATGTACTTACATCAATTTCAAAATCACTTCGTTTATCAATTATCCTGGTTGGAGTATCAAAGCAAGAATTCTTTAGTGAACTAAGATTTGATATGAACTCTGGTTGTTGTTTTTCCTTTGTTATTTTAAAAAAAGCCTGGAATAAAGAATATGAACAAATGTTAGATAAGTAGAGGTGAATTAAAACAAAAGTGTATTTGGAAAATATAAACAAATTTTATTTTAACTGTTCAGATATGAGTTTCCAAATAAAAAAATTAATATTAATAATTACTTAGTATTGAATTTATCTCTAAGGAAAACCTCTTTACGCTTTATGAGGTAATTGTATTATATTTGGAAGAAGGTATAGGAAAGGTGGATAGAAACATATAAAAGGTAGGACACAATATGGCTTTTACAATGAAAAGAAGAACACAGTTCACACTTTACATTGCTGCCATTGGACAAAGAGGTAATGGTTGCCTCTTTTTCCTGTGTTTGTCCTTTTATGTTATACCTTTTACATGTTCCTATCATTCTTTACAATTTTCCATTTTCTCCCTTTTGTACTTTTTTCCCCCCTCTTTTAGGAAGTTGCGTTGCGCGTTTCACACTCCTCCCTGATAAGTTCCGATAGAATGAAACCTAGGTCGATTTTCTTTAAGAGACAACCATTACCTCTTTGTCCAATGGCATTAATATTGCATTTAGGTTATTTGGAATAGAGCACTAGGCTAAATCATGGTTTAAACCTTAATATTCCATTTAAAAATAGTGGAGTTGTAGTGAGTTTTATACAACTTTAATATGTTAATTAGTAAATTTTGTAGGTTAAATGGACCAAATTATAAACTTATTTGAAAGATAAAATAAGAAAACACAATAGATGGGTTTGAAAATATAAAAGAACAGAGTTAACACTTTACATTGCTCCCACTGGACACAGGGGTCTTTAATAAAATCAATCGTTACCACCCAAGAGACAGCCATTGCTTCTTTGTTCAGTGGCAACAATGTAAAATGTCAACTGTGTTTTTCCCTTTAATTGTAGAGGTCATATTGAGTGTGTTCCCCTTTATATTGTTCTAGTTTGACACCTTAGCTCAGTCCGTAACATGTCTGTCTACTGAGCTAAGGGTCCTGGGTTTGATTCCTGGTACGGCCACAAAATTTAGCATTGGTAAAATGTAGAGTAGGACGAGATCCCAAACCCTCAGGAAAATGTCAGGAATTTATCCATTCCATCTTTTGGGCATATAACTAGGGGGAGGGAGGCAGTAGCTTGCCAAGGTCAACTATTTATTAGCCTCAGCCTGCCTGTTGTTAGCAACCTAACCAAGAATAGAGATTACAGGGGTGTTAAACAAAGAACCTTTAAGGGGTGTCAATTCTAGAGAACATTAAAGAGAGCAGTTTCAATGGGTTTTATACCAAAATAATATTCAAAGCGTTTAAAACTTAGATAATCTTTAATGGGTTTTAGACCTTAAAATATTTATGGGGTATCAATCCTAAAAAACATTTAGGGGTTTAATAACATAAAATATTTATTTTATTTTGCACTATTCTAATAGGTAATTAAATATAAAACACTATTTTCAAAGGAGATTAACTAATAAATTTAATATACTAAAATTAATTGTTCGCTTTGTACTATTCATTATTTGTTCAAAATTTCACTATTTGTTTCAATATAAAATGCTATTCACCCAACCCTATTTATATGTTTTTATGATATATGTTTTGTATTATATTTAATAATGTCATAGATTTTACAAGTATTGCCGTATTAGTATAAAACAATATATATTTTTAGTCTAGAATTTATCTAGACTATTTATCTATCCAGTCACGATATTTTGACTCATTTCCTGTCCCAATATAAAAATGTTATTCTCGTCCATCCCTAGTAAAATTTGGGTTTCTCCTTTCACAGTAATTGATTAACGGCCGAGGACTGGATGTTGTGTCTGTTCTAGATTTATTTTATAAGTTGTGTGCTGAGATAGTCAGTTGGTTTAGAAAGTGAAGATTAAATACCCCGAGTAAATGAAAATATAGGTTTCCAAGCATATAGCCCGAACGAGTAATAAGACGCAGAGCTAAAAAAAAATATGTTTCCATTCCTCTTTCATGTATCTGTTTTCATATACCTAACAAAATGTAACTCCTAAAATTTTAAATGAGGGTTTACTTAAGAATACATAAAAATAATGTGTAATTGAAGGAGGTTTATATTACTATGTTATTAACTAATAAGAATCAAAACTTTACGAGATAAAGTCAGGATTATATTAAAAAATACATCACCTGGCAGGATTTCTTAAGATCAAATTTGGCTTGCATGAGAAACAAAGTTACGTTTTTCTTGGATTTTGGTACTTTGGGCAAAACAGAGGGCCAAAGCACAACCTTCTCCGTCAATTCGGTCGGAGCAGAGAGCTTCAATGCTGCCAACTTGTTGATGCGTTTCTTCTCCTCTGCGTTGCCCACCACCTTTTTCCACAGCTTGTACGCCAGCAAGTACCGAACATACAACATGGTATACATTGGAGCAGTAGATGGACGAACCAAGTTTAGCACTTTCCTGAGTGGCAAACAAGATAATTAAGAGAGTTACTGTTTAATTCAAAGTAATATGACTGATTCAATTATCAATAACATGCATTAATACTACTAATACAAACAATATTAACACTAATACAAAAAAGAGTGCAATGAAAATCTAAATATAACATTCACAGTAAAACCAGGGAATGGATTTTAAAATGTATGTGTCAAAGTATGATTTTAATTGAATTTTGTTCAAAATGCAGGGAATGGTGTATTAATTTCATTTTTTTACAAGTTTTATTTTTAGTAAGTAGAAAATTGTGAGACTCAAAAATATCTCTATTGAGATGAGAAAAAAAGAATCTCAATCCCGTCTCGAAAGTTTTAAACGTTACAAACCAAACTGAGAATTTATTATTTCTAATAATAATCTAAGTTCTCTAAATTAAAAAATGACACCTGAACAAGGAAATCAAACCCGGGATCTTTGGTAACATGCCAATACTTTACCACTGAGCTATCCAAGAACTGTCCCATGCACAGGGTCCTTTTTTACTCATATTTTAAGGCAGAGTCTGTGATGAATGTGTGGAAATTGTCAGCTATAAATGAGTGATCAAAGATCACAAGCTATCAAATAACACAGCCAACTTAAGACTTGGTAGGACTTTATGCTACCAAACTGCAATGACAATAATTGTTCGATCACACATTATAATGATGGATTAAATAGCCAATATATTAAATTTTATTAAGGTTATGGCCGCATCTAAATATTATATTTGTTATATTGAAAAATAACACCTGGACACGAGAATTGAACCTGGGACTTTTGGCTTAGTATGCTAATGCTTGGCTATATAATCCATCATGATATGCTTATTCATACAATTGTCTTTGGCAGCATAGTCTTCCCAAGTCGAAGATCGCCGTGTTATCCGATAACTCGTGATTTTAATTGATCACTCATTTCTAGGTGACAATTTCCACATGTCCATCACAGGCTCTGCCTTAAAATATGAGTGAAGAGTGACCCTGAGTATGGGACCATTCCTGGATAGTTTGGTGGTTAGAGCATTGTTTTACTAAGCAAAAAATCCTGGGTTTGTTTCCTGTGTGCAGGTGTAATTTTTCAATTTAGGGAATATCAATGATATATGGATGCAGTTATAACTGTAATTAACAAATATAATAGCTTGGCTATTTAATCAATCATTTCCAATAATATTGTATACAGCCAAAAATAAACTGCACTTTTACCCCAAAAATAGCCTCAACAATAATATTTTGGTTAAAAATAATGTTTTTCAATATCAAACTTTGACATTATAAACAGTTACACTATTAAATTGAATTATAAAGAGTATCCATCGAAACTAGCACTTTTTAGTAAGTGCATTTAAAAAGTGTATAGTTATATCTAAGTGTATGAAATAAGTATAATATAATCCAAAGCAAGTGCTAGCCAAAATGTCAAAAGGAACTTTAGCACTCTATGAATGATAGATTTACATTAATAAACATAATTTACATTTTTGTACTTTCAAAGGAAGTTTTCTTGTCTTTTTTTACATCTCGATATTTTATCATATTCTCATATCGAATTGAAAAAGTGGTCCTCTTACATTCCTACTTATAGGCTATTATTGGTTCACTCTAAGCCGAGATCTGATGTAAACAAAGTCACGTGTAAGTCTGTGCTCTGATTTGCTACTGAATGGACTTCAATGGTATCCGTTCACTAAATAGTCCCTCTTTTGTTTTGTATTAAATTTGTCTTAAGATATTAAAATTATTATAATTATAATTTTCCCTTCATTTGATTTAGAAATGATACTTTAAGCTTTGTTGCGCTATTCGAATACCAGCGTTGAGGGACCCCATGGTACAGTCCTTATCACATGTCAGCAACGGTCAGTCGACAGTTCATCTCAGCAGTGCTAACCCTTAAAAGCCCAGCGCGCTGATGGCTCAGCATGCCAAGTAATGACTAAAACACTCTTGTGGCTGATCCATCGGCGCCAGCTAAAACTTGTCTGTTAGTATAATAAATGTGACTAGATGGCACCATAAGCCCTTATCCTAAATATTAAGCTTTAGTTCATATTTTTCTTAACAGAAAGCACTGTAGTATCGACAAAAAGTTTCTTTTTCACAAATGAATTATGTTATTCCCAGTTGTTTACACCATGGCGTGAATGTTATTGACTCCCGTGTTTTTCTTTATTTAATTTTGATTCAAGTGTTTGCAGTTGTTATTTGGTTTTTTTACAAAAGTTTATTTATTGTTTTATTCTTGTTTCCTTCATAGTATTTTTTAATATAAGTTATATAGGCCTAAGTGTTAGTACAATATAATTTTTTTAGAGCTGGGCCGATTAGCTATTTTGCCGATTAGTCCGATGCCGATCATTTGTTGCCGATTAGGCCGATCACCGATGCAGATTCCGATTATTTTTGTTTTCAATGTTAATAAGTGTTTAAAGTAAAATGACCCTTAAAGCAAAAAAAAAGTTACTTTTACTAGTTTTATAATGTCCAATATAGTTTTGTTTTAATAACATTTAAATAGAAACTTTTAAAATGTAAAGGTTGATTAATTATTATTTTATATTGTTATTGTTAGGACAAGTGAACCTGTCACTAAACAAAAACAAATCACATTAATAAATAGCAAAGATGCCGGTACATGTTAGATAATTAAAATATGATTTCACATTTATGAATAAATAGGCCTACTGACCCTTTCATTAGACAAAGACAAATCATAATCAGCAAATTTAAATTTAATTTTAATGATAAAAAATAATCAAGGCACACATATTTTTGCACACAAGGAGAATAGGCCTACATCTATTTTGTTTTAGATGAAATAGGAATTTTTACATCCAATGTATATTAAAATATGGCTTCAATACTAAACAATTTTTAACAATCGTAATATTTTTGTGAATTGTGATTTAGATATATCATAACATAGGTTTTTGTGATTCTACAAAGCATTCCATCATAATTTAACTACTAAATATTAATATCGTATAGAAATAAGTGGTTTCTTAAAAAAAGTATAATAAAAAGGCATCACCATTTTTAAATAGTAATCCGGTCTTTTTATTAACAATTTAAATAATCTTAATGAAAAATAACATTGTTTTAGCTACATTTAAATAAAAACTACCTTTAGAAAATCGAATGAACGGTGAATGGGTCAAAATGAACGGATTATTGATCTGAACCAGATACAATGAATCGTTCATTTAAAAGAACGATTTTGCCCATCTCTACTTCAATATGATAAAATAAATAATAAATAACATCATGTGCAACGAAAGTTATTTTTCGTGGTTTTTTTAAGAAATACTTTAAAACTTATTTTAATTTACTTTTAACAATTAAAGAAAATGTAAAATTTAAATATTAATATATATTAATTAAATTCATATTGAAATATTAGCGAAACAAATTCCCTGCCAGTGGAAAGTTTTGTACTTGCATTAAAAGAAAAACTGTTTCCATTTAAAACAAAATGTGCGCATGTGCGAGATTATTACATCCAATGTTTCATTTTTTGAGCATCTTTGACAAATTGAAATAAAACAACACCAATCTGCTAATATTTTATTTTATGATTATTAGATTTGTTACTTGTGAGTATTTTTATTTCTAATAACGTGCATAAATTGGAAAAAGACCTATGGTAAATATATTTATTTTGATATATTTTGTTTGGAATGTTGGATGTGCTGTTTATTTTAAACCTAAGTCACTAAGAACAAGCTAATTATTCAAAGATCACATACGAGAGAGCAGAGATAAAATATTATTACTTAAAATATACCCACATATTTTGAATAATCTGCATAAATAATCAGAGATTCAAACACTGATCATCGGAATCGCCGGTTATGCGATGATCGGATTAATAATCAGCATCAGCCCAGCCCTAATTTTTTTTGTATAACTAGGCAATGGAGGGTCCTGGTTCTAGGTTAGATGACTGACATTTTAGATACTATAGATAATGATAGTGAATTTATGCCTGAAAGTGACATTTATTTATTTATTATCTAGGCCTATTTATTATTTATTTATTTACTGCATGTAGTGTTTTCCCAAAAAAAGGTGCTGACTCCAAAAGTATGTAGGCCTATACACAATTTTACTAGAATTGATGTAGTTTAGAAACTAACAACACTACAGACACCAAACTTATATCAGATTTTACAAAAAAAAATTATCTTTCTTTCATGAGGAATGATGAAGACAAAAGGCAAAAATTCAGCTGATTCTTTCACCTCTAAATTTTAAATTTTAATTTAAATTTTCCAATTTTCAATATTTTTTACGAGTCATCTATTTTGTAGATGGTCCCCCCCCCCCCCCCCCAATTCTAACATGTTTAGAGCATAAATGTGAATAAAACTTGTCTACATGTTGAGTAGTTTTTTTATGGTAGGAATTCACAAATATACAGGTAAATATGTAAGAATTGGCCTGAGTGTTTTACACCAGAATCGTGAAAATATGCTGAGTGCAAAAGGGTTAAGTGCCGGTTGTGAGTGCTGAGTGCTTCCGTCTATTTATGGCGTTTGCTGAGTATGGCCCAAGTTTTGTTAAATATAGGGGCCTAAGACAGGAAATTTAAGAGTATTAAAAAATATAAAAATTTGTAGTGACCTACTTTGCTATGATAATAACTATACTTGGTTGCACTCATTTTAAAATAATGCACGTGTTCCACCAATCATGTAGGTACTTCGCAGAGTGATATGGGAATGTTTGTTTACTTCCGGTCTCAGGTTAGGATGAACCAATAATAATCACTTTTCTATTTGCCATACAATTATTAAAGTTACCACAAAGATATGGATCTAGTACTTTACAGTAGCCCCATGGCTTCTTTGGTGCTGACTGACAGCTGACGGCTTTGAAAAGCTACCAGACCAAAATATGTATCCCTACACTGAACCATATGATCTACAAAAAACATGTGTTTAGCAGCTGTCACTTCTGACAGTCAAAATTTAGGTATATGCCTAAATGTTGACTGTCAGAAGTCAGCTGTGAAATGTCAGTCAGCACCAAGGAAGCCATGGGGCTACTGTAGACAAGTAGATTTTTTTTTTATCAATAAGTTACTGTTTATTACTTCAGTACAGGAGGGTGGGGTTGGTAAAAAGTCTATTTAATAAGGGGTATTATTCAGATTAATCCAAATATTGAAGATAAAATATAGACCTGTATAACACCAACTATAAATAAATCATTTAAGACCCCATTTGATCAGCACAAATGAATATAATAAAACAACCTGAAATAGATGTATATGCAAATATAAATTCGATTCACCACTGAAGTGGTGGTGTCACCTAAACAAAAGTTTCAGATCTACTCTCATGTAATCATTCGTCAAACCATATGACCTGCAAGACATTATATTGATTTGTTGTCGCGTTTGTCAATCAAAACTTTCACAACAAACCATTTGTTTTTAATTATGTTTTTATTTTAACCATCTCTACATTATTGAAATTAGAGATGGGACAATACCAGTTTATCGATTCAGATTCCGATTCGTAATTTTTGCCTCGATTCTTAGATACTCGATTCTTACTGGAATAGGCCTAAAATATAAAATTAAAAACTGTATTTGATTTATTAGACTTTTGAAACATTCTTGTCTTTACAAATTACAATGATGATTTTAATTTTGGCTTTAAGACTAAACTAAACTTCACCTAAATTACTATTTACGTTGTGACAATACATTTGCAAAACAACCATAATATATTTCTTAACAAAGGGTTGGTATCTGTTAATATAGAGGTTTGTTTTGGTTTCTGGAATGCATTGGGAATACATGTTTACAAATTGAAGCAAAACATCAATTTTAAGATTTTTGAATTTGATAAATACTTTTATAAGTTTTAATATATAAGTATATAGACTAAATAATTAAAAAGTATGTGTTACGAACAGCCTGTAACATTTGATATTCATTCATCTCTTAATAAAGCATTCATGATAATTTGCAAACATCTTTTAGGAATCGAGGCATCAATAATCGAGGTGTCGATAGGTAAGAATTGAGGAGTCAAATTTTCCATCTCTAATTGAAATACCAAACTTATGAATAAAATCGTTTATAGAGTTTATTTTTGTGGAGGTGGCATCTGTCTTTCACTTAAAAATATTAGCTTCTAAAATGCAGCATTATCTTCAGAAATTAAGACGGCAAACCAGACGAAACAAAGGCTGTTGATATTGTCATACAAACAATGTTAGGTTTTGTTTATACGTATCTATTTACAAAATAGAAACTAGCAGCAGGACCCTTGAATCTTTAAGGATATTCTAGATTCAAGGATTTAAGAAAATATCGAATTCTAGACTCAAATCCTTCCTTCCCCCAAAAAATTTGTTTCTTCAATTGAAATTTGTTAAAGCTCCAATACTAATTATTGGTGGTTCAGAACCAATCTAACTATAGAACAAACTCAACAACCACACCCTAGAACCGCAATTGACATTTAAATAAATGTATGAATGGAATAATGAATGGTATAACGAATGGATTGTAAGAATTTTTTTTTTTAAACATTTAGTTACTATTTCTATTTTCTAGTATTCTGTTATATTTCTATTTCCTCTGAGGTTCTTAAATTTTTTCTAAGATCCAAATTCAACCTAACTTATGTTTCATTTTGAAACTAATATTTTGTATGGTTTTTTATCTAAGTTATAAAAACACATTTATTTAATTTGATGGTATTTGAAGATACACATGTGATTATAATACTTTTAATTAATCATTCCATGCACTATAATCTCTCTTTATAAAACGGCTGTGAAACAAAAAAGATAAGTTTTTTTTGGTTATTTCAATGAGTTACGAAGAAGCAAACTATAAAGAAAATAATATACTTCCACACAAGATAGATATTTGTATTATATTGGGAAGAAGGTATAGGAAAGGTGGATAGAAACATATAAAAGGGGACGAACACAATATGGCTTTTACAATGAAAATAAGAACACAGTTCACACTTTACATTGCTGCCATTGGACAAAGAGTTTAGTATCATTTACGAGGTGTTCGTCCCCTTTTATATGTTTCTATCCACCTTTCCTATATCTTCTTAGGTGACCTGGCGGTCTAGGGGTAAGGTGTCGGACTTCTGTGCTGGGGGTCCGGGGTTCAATCCTCGGTCACGGCACAGATCTATCTGATTGCCAAACCTTTCCTTCACCTCTGACAAAACGTGTATTAACCACAACTTGTGAATGTGAGGAATGCCAGGCCTCCACCGTGGTTCGGATCCACGTTAAACTGTAAGTCCTCCATTTCATCTCACAATCACCCTACCATTACACATTAGCGTAAGTGTGTATAACCCGAACAGGTAGTAAGACGCGGTGATGATGATAATATGATATATAATAATAATAATAATAATAATAATAATAATATTCTTCCAAATATAATACAATTACCTCATAAAGCGAAAAGAGGTTTTCCCTATAGAGATACATTCAAGATAATATTTGTGAGTTTCAACCTATGTTTGTGATAAAAAATCTTCTGTTAGCTGTTGGCTACCACCACATCAGTGGCCAATTGACTCTAGATAGAGCTTTAAAAAACTTCCGAGTGAAAATTAGTCAATGTGACAGTTCTGATCCTAGGATCAGTTCATAGTCAGACTTAGTGCGGCTCAAAACCAAACACAAGACGACACCTACCTAGACCAGAATGGAATGAGCCAGTTTCACATATGAAACTGGCTCATTCCATTCTGGTTTAGGTAGGTGTCATTTTGTATTTGGTTTCGAGCTGCACTTGAGGTGCATTAAGTCTGACTATGAATCTGGCCCATAGATACAAACTGTTAGATGCCATCTTCCACACAAAATATAAAATATGAATTGTATGGTTACAACATACCCTAAAATTGGATTACATATCTTCTCATTGTTCTTGTTAATGAGTCTTGCTTTCAAAATAGCGTCCAGAATGTGTACCTCCGAGTTGTCTGAAAAACAATCAAAAGGGAATCACCAATAAAATCACAGGGAAATTTGTTTAAATAAATGGTATAGTGCACAGCACAGACTTTCTATGTATTTAATCTTGGAATAGAAACCTTTACAAAAAAACTAGCAAAATTTGTGAAACAAAATATATACACTGTTGCAGAAACACACTACCAAAGAGCATATCTATATTAATATACACTGTTACAGAAACTTTGAAAAAAGAGGAGCATCTGTCTCCGTCCACCAAAGACCATAACAATTAATTTTGTGATGGATTAAATAGCCAAGCTATCATATTTGTTAGTTACGGTTATAGCTGCATCTAAATATCATATTCTTTAAATTGAAAAATAACATCTGGACACGAGAATCAAACTAGAGACCAAAGGTTTAGTATGCCAATGCTCTAACCACTGAGCTATTTAGGAGTCGCCCCGTGCCTAGGGTCATTCTTCACTCATATTTCAAGGCAGAGTCTGTGATGGACATGCGTAAATCGTCAGCTACATATGAGTGATCAATTAAGATCACTAGCTATTAGATAACGCAGCCACCTTCGACTCTTTAAAGCTTTATGCTGCCAGTAGTACAATGACAACTGTACAAATCCACATGCCACCGACTCCTGGATAGCTCAGTGGTTAGGCGTACTAAGCCAAAGGCCCAGAGTTTAATTTTTGTGTCTAGGTGTCATTTTTCAATTTAATAGTTCCTTTTAAAAAAACCTTTTTTTTACTACTACTCACTTTTACAAAGTCACTTACAGCTCTTGTGCTAGACATACAAAAATACTTACTTAATAGAGCCTAAAAAACTGTCAAGTGCGTGGAGGTGTGTTCCATAAGACAACCAACCATTTATGATAAACTTTGGTTCAAATCCTGGTGGGATACAAGTATTTGGAGTTAAACAAATTCAGACTTAAATAGCGCCATTTCTCTGTAATATTTCATATTTCTAAGTAGGGATATGCAATATTTGAAAATATCTCAAAAATTCAAGAAAAAAAAACTCGATCTCGTTTCTAAAGTTAAAAAATTAATCTCAAAAATTTGATAAATTAAAAAACAAGCAAATAGTGGCCCTGAAAAATTAAAAAACCAAACTGGGAATTTATTATTTCCAATAATTACCATAATAACCCAAAAATAGCCCACATTTCCCCCAAAAAACAGCCTTTATTAAGAAATGTTTTGGTTATATATATTGTTTTTCAATATCAAACGTTGACAATATAAGCTGTTACACTACAAAATTAAATAATAAATGGTGTTCCTTGTAACTACCCATCACTATTTTATTAATTGCATTTAAAATGTGTATGAGTTATATCTAAAGTATGTGAATGAACTATAAAACAATCTAAAGCAAGTGCCAACTCAAATGTCAAAAAGGAACTCTATACGCTATATATTTACTTTAATAAACACAAATTTACATTTTTGTACTTTAAAGGACATTTTCTCGTCTTGTTCTCGTGTCTCAATACTTTTTTATATTCCCGTCTCAAGATCGTCTCGAATTGAAAAGATGGCTCTCGCATATCCCTATTTCCAAGTACTCTGTAAAAAATTATGTGTTATGCTCAGAAACTAATGGGTCTATAAAAATATATTCCAGATTAAATTAATTTTAATTTTAACAGCACTACAACTTTACAATGATAAGTTATTTCATATCTCAGATGGTTCCGGACATAATATGATAATATGATGCAAAGAATGTATCACTTTGGTGGTGCATTCTTAATATGCCAATATTATAAGAACAACCTTTTTCCTTTTCAAGTATACCTAGTATTTTTTTTTTCTTTGAAACCTTTTCTTTTATCACCTTACAGAGTCCTTCATAAGCCTCTTCCACTTCTCCAAGGTTTTATTTTCCAGTGCAAATTTCAATCACTTGCTCAATCTGTCAGTAGTTTTACTCTTCGAGTTAAGTTTCCTTTTTTTTTTTTTTTTTTTTTTTTTTTTTTTTTTTTTTTTTTTGAGTGTAGCATCTTTTCTTGTGTATTGATAGATTTAAATTCTTCAAGTTTACGTTTCCATTCATTTTGCTTTCTCAAGATGTCATACTCCTTAGCTGTTTCACTTTTTTCTTTAGATTTTCTTTCATTATCTAATGATGGTAACTTTGACAAGCAAACTTTGCAAGGTTTGTTCATTTTTTTGTAATCAATATGTAATTAGGTTTGTTGCAGTGACGTTTTAGAGCATATTTCACAAGCAGTATAGCATTAAATGTTCTTTCCGACATACAAGAAGAAGCCTCTGTTAAAACCCTGCCAGAAATCGAGAATCCTCTTTCTAAATCCCCACGTCCATGGAATAAAGATAAAGCTGCTTTAACAATCTTTATGATGTTAGGATACTTGTCTTCCAGTCAATGTTTTAATTATGAAAATTTGGTACCAGTAATCAATCATCAATACCATTTCAAATAAGTGACAAATAGTGACACTTTTTCATTCAAGTGAAAAATAGTGACTTGAATGGAAAAGTGACAAATAGTGAGAAAAATTACTCGGTTCCAACCAGCCCTGTAACAGCTCAGTAGGGAAATAAATTTACCATAAATTGAGTATTTTATCTGTCAATAATTTTTATTGGAGAAGCTTATTAATTCTCGAAACAATTTTTTTTTTTCAAAGCGAGGATCGAGCCGATACTCGCTTCGAAGCTAAGCCAAAGTTTTAAAGCTTACACATCCCTAGTCTCAAGTAGTTATTTTAACATTAAATTCCTCATAAATGAAGTTGTAGGTGTCATGAATTGTGTTTTACTCAAATAAGTTAAAAGACTAAGCATCATCAGTATCATATACTACCAGCCGGGCCCGGTCAGCTTTGTAAAATACTGTCATCTTCCTCTGTCCTTTCACTGTTCTTTTTCACTCATATCCACAATGCTTTTACCTGTTCCTCCCAACAACTATTTCTTGGTCTCCATTACCATACAAAGGACAAGTTTCTTCCCTAGAGTAATATTAATAATGTATTTTTGTATTTCTTATGAATGAATAGACACTTGTCCATGGTACAACATTCATAAGTGATCTAATTATTTTAAGTAGAAACTTTATTTATATTCTAAACAATATGGTACAAGATTCCACCCGATGAAATTGCTAGCTATTAACCCTGTAGTTAGGGGCTATCCATTAACTATGTATGGATATCAGATAGGGGAGGGGGAATCGGTTATGTGTGACATCACATTACAATTAAGGGTATTGAGCAGTGTTGTGTTAGTAAACCTGACTGTGCGCACATATTAACAAATACCATCAACTCATCAACATCAATTGTTGAGCTTTGGTGAACACAAACACCCTTCAATAAAAGGGTTATATAGGCTTTACAATTAAAAATACTATTTAAAGGAGTTTGCATAATATTGTGATGTAATAATAGAAGGGGGGTTTCACAAGATTGTAGGGGGTGAAAAAAACAATATTAGCTTATAGAAGTTTATGGACAGCCCCTTATCACGTTATTTTAAAATTTTTAGCAAATGTACAATTCTAGGTTAATAGTTCTGGCCATCAAATAAGATTATGCTTTGGTTTCCAAATTTGTAAGCCAAAATACATAAATCAATTGTTTGAAAGGTTTTCCTAAAGAAATTAAGTAAAGATGGTTGTTACTGATTTAAGAGTCAGGGAAACAACTGCAAGTGTGCTTACAGACGTTTTTATATTAATAACAAAGGTTACAGATCATGCATGTGATAAGTTATTTTGTTTGGTTAGGTTTAAGTTTCAACAAAACATAAGTTGATGGGATTGGGCAGTAATTATGCGTCTCCAGTTGTTTGTACTTTCCTCCATCCATAAAATTAATTACACAAAAAAATACCAGGTTTACATTAGAACATGAATTTTTTGTGTGACTGAATACACCTAAAAAGTTCAAGGTCCCTTATAATTAATAAAATTGATCCCACATACCTAAAAATATATAAATGTGTGATGTTAATCTTGAAACCACTTTCGGAATAATTTCCTTACACCGCCTGAAAGTAAAAAAAAGGTACAATGAATGCAAACACGCTGAGAATACACATTAACTGTCAAAACACTCAATAGAACAGAAATTTGGAAAAAAAATATGTCAACTGTTTTCAGATACTTTAAACTTCCTAAAGGTATAAACATTTAGCAATGACAATTACAACCAAATCTAAAGCAATTAAAATCAACAACTCATCCAATAAATAGATCTTCAACTGTATGGAACTTGGGTTGTAATGTAAAGTACTGTTTCTTAAATTACAATTACACAAAATTATCAATTCAACATAATTTTTGAACTAAGTATCTACACAAAGATAAAATTCTCATAAATTACAACACTGATAGATACGATCCCTCTCTATAATGGTAACTTTTATTTATTTACTTTGCTGAAGAAGTTTAATAACTGATATGAAACACAAAATATATATTTTTAATGTAATTATTTTATTTGTGTTTATATGAAATGACTAAGGACTAAAGATAATATAGCCCAGTGGTATTCAACCTGAGGTATGTGAAAACATATTAGGGAAGGTACTTAAAATTTAAAATTATATATTATTTAATAATAAAGAGTGAATAATCAGGGCCAGATTTGGGGTTTGCAGAGACTCGGATGTAAGGATAAGTGATCTAGACGTACCATTTTTTTTTCTGTCTCTTTCTCTATCCCTCTCCTATATGTCGATTCACTTCGAGACCACCAAGGTCGACATAAGTTTAGTCAAATGCTTCCATCTTCCTCTATCCTTCCACCATTCACCTCCTCTAAGTTGCACATTTTCCGTTATCTGCTCCCCCATTTCTTTATACGCCTACCTTGCGGTCCTTTTCCTATATACTTCATCTCCATTATTCTTCGTGGCATCCTCTATTTTTCCATCCTCAATACATGCCCATACCATCTCAGCCTTGCTTCTTCTACCGTCTCAAGTACTCCCGTACTCCCACTCTTTCCCAGATAACTTCATTCCTTATCGATTTCTACTAATGACAACTACATGCTCCTAACAAACTTCATCCCATGGCTCCACATTCCTAGTATCACTTAGTCTAGTCCACTGTAGAGCTCTAAAGGGCAATGATTTAAGCCATCGCTATTTTGATGCAAGAATACAAATGGAAGACTCCAGTATACTGGTAATTAGCAACCAACAATTTTCAATTTGTAATCGCACTCAAAATTACTTAAAATACACTTATTTATAACTGACCATATTTTATCTGTTGTATGTAAAATTAACATTATAACTTTCTTTTATAAGTAAATAAGGACTAATGAAAAATAAATCAGGATAGAACTCACTTTGAAGCACGAATTTCCATGTCGATATACATCGAGACTAAATCACTCATTCTCTCTAGGTAAGTATTATTATCAAGAACCTGCAATGTTAAATACTACATTAGAAAATATCAACACACACAAATTGAACTTATTAAAATCAAGGTCTGGAACAGTCACCTCAGTCCCGGCATGCCAAATGAGCAGCTACTTATATGAAAAAGTAGCGCCTCCAGTCTAGAAACCTGAAATTGACGGCTGCCGGGTTCATTGTGCTGACCACATGACACCCTCTATCATGAGATGTTTGCACTAATCTTACCAACAAGCGGTGGCCTCATAATGTGCCTGTATGGCTCGATTGTGGGCTGATGCCATGGAGGTTTTTTTAGTTACTGTATCAAGCAAGAGTGGCCATTAGTATGGATGTTAAATGTATAATTCACTATTTTTCAACCTTATAAAGCCATTGTTGAATATAGATAGTCTAAATGGATTACTTTTAACCCAAAAGCATTGGTCTTTGATTTATTTGTTTCTACAGTTTCTAAAGTTTATATTATATATATATATATATATATATATAATGCTTGTAACTTTAAAAAACGGGTTGGAACTAAGCACACCCTAATGTCTACAAAAGTATATTTACTTTGATTCCATAATATGCTTTTTGAGATTTAAAATACAGATTGGATTAGACACCTAATTGAGTAATATAGAATGTTCAGAATTATGTATAAATTAATACACACAAAGCCAGCGTTCATTTGGAGCATGTAAAAAAGCAAACCGAGAAATACAATCTCCCAACAGTGGATCGACTCTATGATTTTGCACATTGAACAAGAGTTTAACTTCATTTAATTATGATAATGTGATTAGGGGATTACAGTCAATAGCCTGTAGTGTCCGACCGAACAATCAACTTCGGCCACCCTCGACTACAAATTGCACTTTGGCATAATAATCGGCTTAGACCAAAATTAAATCGAAGGTTTCACCTTATCTAATGTATGCTCGTGGGTGCGGCGCAGGCGTGGTCACGTGACAAGTAACAACTGACAAGTTGCTGCACTTTGAATTTAGGAGCCCAGTCAGTAAAATAGTCAGAGTTGGTAGTTGCGACACATGGTTCTTGTTTACTGTAGTATAGTGTTACTATAAGATTTATTAAGAAATCTCTACTTAAACTGTGGCTAATGTAAATATATATTAAAACCAACCTGGCAAATCTTCTAAAAGTGTTTTTAAATTTCATAATGCAAAAATGAAACGAAGCAGTAGTCTTTTTTAAGGGTTGGTTTTGCCTTCAGATGAAAAATATATTAGAATATACTTACTTCTTGTAAATCTAGGTAAGACATGTGGAAAAATAACAAAACTTCACTCATATACTTTTTAAGTTTGGCAGTACGATTGGTCATCTTCAAACTCTTTTTTACAGGATCAGACATATTCCTGAAACAAAATAAATCACAAAATGGGTTGTAAAGATATGTCCAAAATTTATATTAACTTTACTATGTCATATTTGGGAGGTTAGAAAACCGGAATATAAGAAACACATAAAAGGAGACAAACACAATACTTTTAAACATGAAGAACATAGATCACACTTTATCCACTGGACAAAGATGTGATGGCTGCCTCATGAAAAAAAATTGTATGTTATCCACTAGGGATGTGAAAAAGTATCGATACTTTACTACTATCGTATTTTCTTTCGATACTAGTATTTTTTCACTCAATACTTTTTTCCCCGATACTTCTACTGATATTAGTACTCACACTCCGGTATCAGATCAGTATCGAAAGAAACAACGTTTTTGTTATCTTCACTCATGCTGGGATTAAATATTTACTAGTTGGAGTGTGGAAGAACCAATGACACTATTTCACAATTCTCAGTTCTCACTCTTTTTCTGCATGATAAACCAGAAGCAACTCTACACTCAATCTCTTTTAGCTTATCATAACTTGTAGCTGTTCTTTCTCTTTGTTTATCAATACAGCCTGATTGGGGCATAGAGTAGTTACCAGTCTACCATCCCTTCCTTTATCAATGAGCACGTCATCACAAACTAAACAAAATAATCTTTTGTAGTAAACTCAAAAGTCCCCCAAGCAGACGAAGCAGAAAAGTTTATATGCGTTTTGATACCTATACTTACTGTTATCGATACTTTTCTTTTGATACCACATTCCTAGTTACCACCAATACCTCAACCTAGGTTTCATTCTATTGAAAATCATCGGGAGGGAGTTAAAAGCTCAACAGAACTTCCCCTCTTTTAGGAAGTTGTACTTGCATTTCACATTCGCTCTTGATGAGTTCTGATGATTTAGGTTGAGAATATCAATGCAGGGATTTTCTTTTTATGATAAATGTTACTGGACTGGCCTTCTATGGTGGCCCCAGAAAGAAAAACAACTGTGCAAACCCACATTCTACTGCGCAGGGTGAGAATCAGTCTATAAGCAGTGCTTGCATGCTTCACATTGGCTGTCCGGAAGCACATGTTACACTAGCTAGACAAAATAAGCTGTTACAAATTGTGTTTTTAGTTGAAACTTTAAACAATTTGTGTATATATTTTACAATTCTTGTGTAGGCCTACTTGATAGCACAGTTCCTATAGTATATTTAACAAGAACCTATATAATGGCATCATCATCTTCTAAAAGTGTTTATGGGCTTTTTTGAAAAGACAGGCTAAGGAAATTTGTGTATAACGTAGGTCCTGGCTGAGCACTTGAAAAACCAAAACGAACAGTTTATGTCAAGATATAATGTAACTTAGTTGAATGTACAAGTGAAGTAACAGGCATGTCTTTAACTCAGTCAAGCGATCTTAATCCAGTTGAAATTGGTTTGGGCCTATGTAAAAGACAAGTGACACAATATCGCTCAAGTTATTGCTTGAGGACAAAAAAAAAAAGTTGTGTTAAAGATTGTTTCAAGAATACATTGAAGAAGAGTGGAAAAAGTAGGTTGTGATATGTTCATTCAGAACAATTATTGGCAAAAGGATGCATTGTTGGATGAAGCGATAAAAAAGATTCATAATTATTGACAAAGTTCCAGATTCTAGCGAGGGCGAATCTTCCACCGGTGAAATGCTAGAAATGGAGTGGAGTTCATCAGACTAGTGTAGTGGTGCCTTTATGTCTATCCACTGTGACAGCTAACTTCTTGGAATAGGGGTAAGCATACAGTTATTATAGTACAAGGTTTTTTTGAAAGTTGTCAAGTTATAAAAGTTGTCTAACAAGTTGTCTCATTCTACTTGGCTGTTTTAAATTCCACTTTTTCTTCTACTTTTCCTTTATATCATGTTATTTTAGATCTGTAGGCCTACATTGGAATAAGCTCCTAACCTAAACATCGTTCGGAGATTGGAGATTGTACAAAGGTATCAACTAATGAATAGTGTGTTCTCCCCAGGGCCTTTCAAACAGGTGATGCTCAGCTGAAGGTGTATACTACTGAATATTGGTGTAGGATATGGGATATAGGGAGAAAGATGATGTATACTACTGAATATGGTGTAGGGATATGGTGAAGTGTATAAAACTGATTTGGTGTAGGGATATGAGTGAAGGTGTATACTACTGAATATTGGTGTAGGGATATGGTGAAGGTGTATACTATGAATATGGTGTAGGGTAGGTGAGGTGTATACTATGAATATTGGTGTAGGTGAATATGGGATGAAGGGGATGGTATTATAAACTGAATATTGGTGTAGGGATATGGTGAAGGTGTATACTACTGAATATTGGTGTAGGGATATGGGTGAAGGTGTATACTACTGAATATTGGTGTAGGATATGAATAGGGATACTATGATATTGGTGTAGGATATGGTGAAGGTGTATAAAACTGAATATTGGTGTAGGGATATGAGTGAAGGTGTATACTACTGAATATTGGTGTAGGGATATGAGTGAAGGTGTATACTACTGAATATTGGTGTAGGGATATGATGAAGGATGTATACTACTGAATATTGGTGTAGGGATATGGGTGAAGGTGTATACTACTGAATATTGGTGTAGGGATATGGGTGAAGGTGTATACTTACTGAATATTTTGGTGTAGGGATATTTGTGTAGAGGAAGGTGTATACTACTGAATTATTGGTGTGTAACACAATTTGTGAGTGTTCAATATTAAACATAACTTACTTCCAAAATATCTGCAAAAGTTTTTCCAGTCTCTTAAGACTCCTACATCCCACCACGGACTGGCAAAGTGAATTAAAACTTTTGATCCATGGAAGTAGGGCCTGCATCTTCTTCTCATCCCCACTGCTGCTATAAGATGATTTCTCATTCTCATATGCTCCTGAGCAAGAGCTCAACTTGTTCACCAGAGCACTCACACCTAAAAGCAAACAACAATCAAAATATTGTAAGAAGAGATTACCTCAATGTTATTTGGGTCAGTCCTGGTCACAGAAAATGCGCCAGCTTTTATTTCAAATAAAATAAATAAATGGGCCAGATCCAAATTTTAAATTTTCTTTCTAATCTCAAATACAAATTTTAATCTTTGAATCTTGAAAATTGTACAATTTTAGTATGAATAACATTCTTAAAATTGAATTTGAAAAAAAATTGTTGAAGACTTGGTACCACTGTCAAACATTAATTTGTTTAACATAATCAATTTTGTCATAAAAAACCAAGATAACTTATTATTATTTTTAGCACTGCGTCTTACTACCCTTTGGGTTATACGCTTAAGTATTAATTACGCTAATGGATTAGGAATTGGGAAGGTTGAATTTAGAGGAAGTGAACCCCATTTGCGTGGAGGGAGAGTGGAAAACCACTTAGGAAAAACCAACCCCCAGTTCACCCGACCGAGATTCGAACCTCATTCTCCCGTCCTCGGCAGTCGAGCTCAACACGACTAGCGTGTTAGCCAACTATGCCACCGAGGGGGTCCAAGATAACTCTTTTTGAGTTAATTAATAATATTAGTGCTTATATTGTTGTTTTTTTGGGGAATTTTGTAACTTTCCCAACTATACAAGTCTGTGTATGTAGTTGCTGTTACCAATTGCTTAGAATTGAGATTTCAAGTCAAGGTCCGCATTCACCTTGCTCTTGAGTTTCTCTGACAAAAAACCATCCATAAAACAATATTAGCACCACCACACTTATATGCACTCCCATCTTTGCCTCTTTTTATACTACTTCATTCTTTGCAATAGTACACATACTTCCATCTACTCTCCGAGACACACTCACCCGTTCTGTCAATTTCACCATCCATCCTACCATTTTTACCTGCCCAGATACCTAAAATCATTCATATGTTCTAACATTTTCCATTTATACTAAGCTGACATTATTTCCTGATCTGTTTCCTTATCAAAAACTATCACCTTAGTTTTGGAGACATTTATATGAAGATCCATTTTGTCTGTCGCCACATTCAAAGGATTTAAAGCATTCTGCAAGTCACTTTTATTCTCAACCATTAATACAGCATATTCTGCATATAACAGCATGCTAACATTCATATTGTCCATTTGTATACCAACAATGTCCTCACAAGCATCCCTCATGAATATATTGTACAACCATGAAGGTATTGTACAACCTTGTCTGACACCTTGTGCGGTGTCAAACCATTCGTTTAAAGCTCCATCCACCCTAACGAACACTTTACTTCCATATACACCACCATAATTGCATTTACTAATCCTGCATCCACACCATACTCCTAAGAACATTCCATAACATACTCCTATTCACCCAATTGTATCCTTTTACTTTTAGCTGTCCAAATACTTCATAATTAAGCTGATAGATGGAGCTACCAGTCAATGCTATATTATGACCATGACTAAAGCAATAAATGAGTAGCGAAAATATTCATTGGGTAAGGTATACAAGTAGAAAAATGTCTGCTGGCCCACACAGATAGCTGTGCCACACGTTGGGAAATGGGTTAAAATGTAAAGTATGAGCAAGCCTATATGCCTAAATAATATCAAGAAAATATGGGGTATAATGTTCCAATAAACATGGGGGATAGGGCAAGACACCATGTAGTCCAAAAAAATTAGAGTCTGCAGATTATCATCACAGAATAAGGTGATTTTCGGGGTGGATCAGGGTTTCAACTCTCCTCTGATGTAGATGGCCCCAATATGTCCTGAAAATGAATTTATTAAATACATTTTTTAGGTATATCATCCAACCTCAGCACAAGGAATAATTTTACTCTGTTGGTACAAGAATGACCCAATAATAGTTGTTGCACTTGAACTTTCTTCGAAACTTTATTTTGAAAGCTTGAATATAGAGGTGTATCCGAAATATATTCTCTGGAATCCCCACTTGAGTTTCCCATTTGGTATTTGCCGCTATTCAAAACCTGAAACCATGCAATTAAACTTGAGGTATGTCTCTAGGGGTCTAACCACTCGTTACCTACTCAAAATGTTATATAACTTGAAGGTTTTAAAATCAAGATGGCTTTAAGAATTATTAGATTGACTGGAAATTCAAAAACTAAAGCAAATAAAATTGCAATAAATGAGTCCTTATATGAATTTACAATGTTAAGGTTAATGTTAAGGCTAATTATTTATTAAAACACAAAGACAATATGTGATTCTTTCCAAAATGGTTTTCCACTCTTCCTCCACACAAATGTGGCTACATTTCCTAAAAACTATTGGCGTAGTTAGTACATAAGAGTTTAACCCACACGGGTTCTTAAAAACCCTTAATACAAGCCTAAATCTAACGATATTGGCTACAAAATTGTCAAAATATTGTTTTAATGCAAATATTGACCAATTTTGTAAGCAATGAAGTTACCTTCATTGCATATTAATAATTGTAATATACTAAATACCGTAAAGTGGGGTGACTTTGATCAATTTTTTTTTTACATTAGTGTAGTTATTAGACAAAGTTGAAATAAAAATGGATTATTAATTGTGCCATGTAAGCATACAAATATAGGATGGGGTCACTTTGATACACCACTTGGTATTGCTTAGAAAACTAAAAGAACTAAGACCAAAAGAGTCAATCTCACCCCATTTTGAAATCCATTTGTTGGTTTTAAATACACAGCAATTTTAATTCAACTAACCTTTGGGGTGACTTTGATCACTAGAGTGTTTCACACATCAAAGTTTTATTTTTTTGGATACAATATTATTTAAAATTTACTGTTTACATTTAACTACATTTCTTACAATAAAGTGGTAGTACATTTTTAATTCATAATTTGTATTGTCTAGTGCAAAATACATTTATTGAATAAATTTAGGTAAGTTAATGTAATTTGAACAGGTTTTAAAAACAATACTGTTACCATACTATGGAGGTAATACTTACCATACAGCAGTAACTATAAAACATTATTTTACATTAACTTCTCCAAAACGATAGCGAAACCGGTTCCCAGATTTTCCCATGACTGGTTCAGGTAAAAGTGCCAAAATATCACCGATGTCAACATTGAAGACATCTTTTTCCACACATTTAAAAAATGTTTTTGTATTGTCAATAGATTTAACTCTCATCACTAAATTCTTTACCTTGAATTAAGGCCGCATAATGAAAATTTACAGACCTGCATTTCCCAGATAAAACTTTAACAAGTACACAATTTCCAATATTGATATGTTCAAGAGTAGGCTCCAGAAATTCAACTTGTACCTCCTCAACTGCATTCATTAAATTATTTTCTGGTTCAGAGTCATTGGATGAAATTGTAGAGTGTACATCTGTATCACTGTCACTTTCTTCATTTTTGCAAGCAGCTATACTCTTTCCAGGAACAACCACCATCTTCCTCCTTTTCTTTTGGTTTACTTTCAACTTGAATAGTAAATCTCTTAAGGACTCATCTTGAATAGGACATTTTCATTCAGGAATACAAAAATGTAGCATCAATGTTTTGGACAGTTCAAATAAGATAACCAATAAACTCGAGTAAAAAACAAGAGATCTCAGGAATTGGAAGTATGTTGCAAAAAGCACTTAAACCAATCATTTCTAACCTAAATATAATTTTTTTTTTTCAAATTCAATATTTTTCCAAAATAAATGGAATATAAGCTAGGCCTATATAACATATTTTTGGTAATAAAGTAAAAAGTTGTGGGAAGAATCACAATAGACCTTTAAGACAGTTTCAAAAGTTACTAAATTACTAAAACTACTACCATCTGTAGATCATTTCATGTGATCAAAATTGTCTCTTGTGATAGATAATATCAATATCTATCAAATTTAAATAGTCCTACTGATAATATTTATTATATTGTACACCACATTTTTATATGAATGTAATTGTTATCAGTTTTGAGTGGGGAAAAAAGTTAGGTTTTTTCAAATATTCTAACCTATCTTCAGTGTATCTTAATTGGAATAATATCAATGAACTGCTTCAGTGGCCACATGGTGTAAGGTGTCACCCCATGTTAGACAACTATCGATTACAGGGAGCTCAAGGTTTGAATCCCGGTTGGGTGTACTGTGGGTGGTTTTCCCCAAAAAGATTTTCCCCTCTAACCTCCACACAAATGCAGATACACTTCCTTTAAATTCAACCTTCCTCATTAATAACCTATTAGCGTAGTTAGTGCATTTGTGAATAACCTGAATAGGTAGTAAGACGCAGTGCTAAAAAAAATGTGATTAACATTATAATGTGACACATTAATTTCAAAGATTAATTTTAATACAACAAAACTATCATACCTACTTTGTAATAATCATCATTATGCACAGTTTCCTGCCACTGTCTTGAACAGTAGCCTCTCCATTTACGTCTTTCCTCCTTCTCCACGCCGGCCCAATCCACTCCTCACTCTCTTTATTCACCTGTCCCTAGGTCTTCCTCTTGGCTTCCTGCCTGCCACCTCCATTTTGAGCACTCTCCATGGAATCCTCCCCTCTTCCATCCTTTCACGTGTCCATGCCACCTCAATCTCGCCTTCTCTGTCCTATCCTGCAGGGGTTCCTCCTTCACACTCTTTTTCACTCTCTCTCTCTCACCCTTTTATTCCTCACCCTGTCCATCCTTGTCACTCCCAGCCTACTCTTCAGAAACTTCATCTTGCATGCTTGTATCCTGTATCCTTCGTCACACAGGTTTCTGATGCATATGCCTACTGCAATATTGGGACATAGGTAGGCCTTACATAGTAAGTACCTACTTTATATAGAATTTAATATTAATGGATTTCTGGCATTTTAATGAGTTTAATACTGGTATAAATTTTGTAATGTAGGTGTTTTTTAGAGAAAACAATTTGCCTATAAGGTACAGTTCTTAGATTTCATCACCAGGAAATAATTTCAAAAACCAAATATAATATTAGTACCAATGGATTAGCTATTTCCTTGTGAGTATAATGGTAGTATTAATTTTCTGATTTGGCATCTTAGAGTAAAATACACTATAATACAATATAATAAGATGTGTGCATCATTCCTGACCCACTATTAAATCTAGTGGTCAAAGAGACACTTTTAACATCCTATTTACTAAGCCCCATCTACAAACTCCTTATCCGTAAGTCCATGGTCCATAAGAAATCAATGCCACAGTATAATGTTCTGTCTAGAGAGTCCTGAATCATATCAATGTCCATACTCCATAGAAGTTGGTCAACTTTAAGGTTCTAAGGATTAATTTATATGGACTACCAATCACAGTTAAGTAAATATGTGTGTGCGCACCAAAATAAAAGTACCAATAGCAGCAAAAGGATCTGTTGCATTTCCAGGCTATAATAACAAACCCTAATTATAAATTTTATAGTTCAAATCCTGTTATAAACATAGGCTATGATTGTGATTTTACTTAACCTACATCAAAAGTAGCTTATATCCTGGACGTTCTCTCAAAAAGTTGTTTTAGATTATTTTATTGATCAGCTGACTGCTTTGCAGTTGCTCATTGCTGCAGATAATTTTCTTTCAAAGAGTTTTATTGTACAAAGTCTCTGACTACCTCATTGGTTGGCACAGTCACTTGCTTAAGATAGAGATAGTATGGATGCAAACAGAATTTCTAAGGACTACGGACCAGGGATACAGAGTATGTAGGAGCTCTAGTCAAAACAATTGTTGAGCATTAAAGTGTAGGCCTACAATACCTACAAGTTATTTTCTAATCAAGCAATGTATGCTTATAATATTCTGAGGAACAATGTTTATTATTACTAATGTATGTTTGTTTATGATTGAAATAATGGAATGATAAGGTCCTACAGTTAAAATAATGTCCATTTAACCAGTCAAGTATGTGCCTATCATTTCAAAAGGCCTTTATCAACCAAACAAAGTTATATTAGGGTTACAAAAAGATATGTAATCAACTAAGGAGACTATAGACGAGTTCATCTAAAAACATTGGCTATAAAGAGGCATTCATAAAACACGAGGCACATTTAGGCCTATAGGATGTTTTCTCACTTTAGTGATAGGCCTATTAGCTCGTAGGGCTATGGAACAAGTAGAGTTTACGCAAATACAAACAACACGCTAATTAATATAAATAGAAAAGGTTAAATGTTCGTTTACCAAGGTAAATATTCTTAACTACTGTCAAAGTGAATTTGGCTAGGCTATTATACCTCACCCACAATTCGTGTTTGCACAAAAGCCAACAAAGATTTGAAAGGTAAATAAAACACGCTCCCAACCTTCAATTAAAATGAAAAATGACCGTTGCTAAACACTCAAGAATATGCATATCAAAGAACATCTTTTTACCGCAATATAGCAAATGGCTGAACATCAACTTACTGGATATGCTATCCTCCGTCGGTCGTAGGCTCAAAGAATCTTGAGTACTGGATACTCGGGACTCTTGAGATTGCGTCATGTTGCTCACCTACAAAAATGAATTTAAATCCATTTCAAATTATTCTCAATGTAAACAATGAGTTTAGCCAGATACAGGTTTTGTCAAGATTATCATTTGTCTCGCCACCCATTCTAGAGATGAGCTGCCCAGATCGCACCGTTAAAAGCTACACACGAACACACTACTTATTGATCAAAACAGCCGTGACTAATGTTAAGTTGGAACTAAATAAAAATAATAAAAACGTAGGAGATATATAATGCGTTCGATAACAATAACTTGCCCAAAGTACATAATTGATTTTAACCACATCTGTCCGTTGCCAATAAACATTAAAATTAGTCGTCTTGTAGGACAATAACAAAAACACCATAACATATTCAGGCTAGCCAACATCTTCAAATCAACTTTAACTAAATTGAAATAGTTTCAAACGAAGAATCTTTATTTGGAATGATTCAAGTAAAGTTTAAAAACCAGTCACTATGTAAAAAGCAGGAAAAAATAAAAGCTTGATTTTGTATGCATTGCTAACGAAATATAAAGGAATCAAATATTAAAATAGTTTGAACTTTGATTTGAAGTTGATTTACTAACGTGGTCTGTGGGCATGCAGCAAAGGGTCACACTCTTCAGTTTTCTGTAGTTACTGATGACAGTGAGGTCAGAGTTCGAATCCTAGCTGGGTGTAGGGCCTATGATAATTTTTACATAGCTATTTTCCACTCTTCACGGAAATACTATCCTCATTCAGACCGTATTAGTGTGGATAGCTCAAATCAAAATCTTTATCACTTTTTAATTGTTTTTTTAAACCAGTGGGCACCCACAAATTTACTTTGGAGGGGTCCTACAAATGTTAATGGGTATGACAATATATAGTCCATTCACCATAGAGTGGTGGTAACTGGCAGCTTAGCTAGAGTTCCCAGATCTACTCTCATGTAACCATTCGCTAAATCACATGATCTGCAAGACCATAAAGGTATATTGATTTTTTGGTGACCTGGTGGTCTGGGGTAAGGTGTCAGACTTCCGCGCCGAGGTCCAGGGTTCAATCCTTGGTCCCAGCACAAATTTATCTGATTGCCAAACCCTTCTTTCACCTATGACAAAACGTGTATTAATCACAACTTGTGAATGTGAGGAATGCCAGAATAATTATTGATTTTTTGCACTTTTGGCAATCAAAACGTTTACAATAAACAATTTGTTTTTAATTATGTTTTAGTTTTAACCATTCTTACATCTTTTTCTAGCCCCCAGTTATCACCACTCCTATGGCAAATTGACTTTAGCTTTTGAATATCAAGTCATAGGCCTATGGCCGGTCTCAAAATGTATCCTAGGAATTTGACACATTTGCAGTGCTATAAATTATAGATGTAGCTTGTTTTTCAAGTGTTTTAAGATTTGTTAAGTTAGGGGATGGGGTTAAATCTGGGTCCACTGTTCATTTCAATAAGCGTGTAAGAACTTATCTAGGCTTATACTAAATAAAAAATGAAGAGTCTGGGGTTGTCTGTGTGACATCTATCACACAAAGATATCTGAAATTTTAAAATTAGTAGCCCATGTCTATGAACATGTGCATCTCAAAGACAGTATTTTAAATTTGAATTAGATTTTTGTAAATTACCTAATTAAAAACTGAATTGGAAGAAATAAAATAAAGATATTTTTTTAAATTTCTGTTTGAAGAAAGAAAAGTGTTCCAAGGGTATTTCTGCTAGTTGTTTGATAAAACTAATTTTTTAGCAAAGAGTGATTTAACTTTATTTTTATTTAAATTTCTAGAAAGGCCCTTCCTATTAAAATTGGACTGTACAATTACTACCTGTATTATGCTTCAAGTGATGAAACTATTGTTTCATTACAAATAGTTCAGATTGAGTTTGATTGGATTCTAGACATGTTTGACACCTCAAACATTATTTACTTGTATCCTCTGGCTCCAATAGGTTTATTTTTATTAAAATTAAGTTGTGGAGAGTTAGATAATGCTTGGAATTTTAGGTTGCCAAGTAGTCATGCAAAGCTTGTGGAGTACCTTTACTGAGTCAGAATTTTCTATTGAGCAAGCCTGCCTATGGAGTTGTAGTGGTAAGATTTTGGGTGGTGTACCGACTCCAGCTTCAAAATAAAAATGTATAGTATTTAAACAATTGTGTTGATTATATCATTTTAATTTTATACTTTTTTTATTCTTCAGGACCAATTTTTGTAATTTGGATTGACAAATTTATTTAAATATACATTCACAATGTCAAATAAGCTTCTCAATAAGTCATCTGGAATAAGTTTGTTATTACTAAATATAATATACTTTAACCATTTATGAAGAAGTTGGAGTCTTGCGTACCGACTCTACAGCCCTGCTAGAAAACTACTTCAGTGGTTTAACTGTCTAAGCCATCATTCTCATGTTTGACTTGCCCATTGAAGACGGGAAATCAGGGCTTGAATCCTGGTTAGGTCTACCAAGTTTTTTTTTTTCTAAATGGTTTACCACCCTTCTTTCATGCAGATGCAGGTAGATTACCTTTAAAATGCTTCTTTCAACATCCCTACCTCGTTTGAGTATTTATCATTATATGCATGTAGCCTGAACAAGTAATTAAGACATGGCAATTAAAAAAAACTAAACATTACACTCGTATACTGTCATAAAATAAGGTTAAAATAAGAAGTTATTATCCACAGATTAATTAATTTAAGCTTTAAACTAAATTTTAACTATTGGAAGCATTCCTTGTCCTATGAAGAAGGCAGGTAGAGCTACTCAGGCTCTTTTGATGAAGAATAGCGTGCTTAACAGAGTCCTGTGCCATAGAGAAGTTACATCCTCTGAACTCACCTCAAGTGAAAGAAGAAAGTGACAAGTAAGGAAATAAAAACGAGAACATCCCTTTACTATACAATACTATACTATACTTTACAAATTCTGGCAAGCATTATTCCCCTTAAATGAGTATCTTGCATGTAAAAATTTGACCAAACTCAGCTGAATTCATTAAGATACCTGCAAGATTTTGTTGGTGTTGGATCTCCTTTATAAATAACCACAATAACAATTTGTATAAGCCTGGAAAACAAAGAAATATCTGGTAATTTGCTTGGTAGGGAAAAATCAGGGAATTTGATCAAATTTCTGGAATTTTTACCTATTCCCGGGAAAAAAAGTACGCAATGTCTATTTACAATAGTCAAAATAACATTTTTTCCCCCTAGTAAATTCTCACTGTGAATCTCTTTTAACACATTTTTTCTGTTGAGCATACTAATCCCAATTCTTAAAGCCAACATGTGATTTTTATGTCATCTTTCCACCCGTATAACATGCATATTTAGCCAAAGTTGAGTCATGATCATACACATAAGCTAGATTTCGATTCCATTATAGAAAGAAGAAACTTTTAAAAAATATATACCTTACAACAATTTTACAAGGTATAGGTAGGTGTAAGGAGATCTTTTAATCTTTTAATGTGGAGTCAGAGTCGGAAGAAATTTTGGATGGAGTCGGAGTTGCAGGCAGTAAAAATGTACCAACTCTGGCTTCAAACTAAAAACTTATATTATTATAATAAGACATAGCTCAGTTCGGTGGCCACATGGTCTAACTCGCTAATCTTGAGTTGGACTAGACTGCCAAAGACAAGGAGAATGGGGTTTTATCTCGGTTGGGTGCACTGAGGGTAGTTTTTCCCTAAATGGGTTTCCATTCTCCTTCCAAATAAATGCGGGTACATTTCCTCTATATTATGCCTTTCTAATCCCTAACTCATAAGTGTAATTAGTACATAGGCGTATAACCCAAATGAGTAGTAAGACGAGGTGCTAAAAATATAATAAAAAAAACAATAAATGGTAAATATATAATTTTGATTTAATGCTTTGTTTTATTCTTAAGGACCAATAATAGTAATTTAGATCAATAAATGTATTTAAATATTCATTCAAAATGTCAAAGAAGATTCTCATGAAATAATTTGCATTGGAGAATTTTACTGCTATAAATTTGTTATTACTAATTAATAATATGCATTAGCCATTTATGGAGTTGGAGTCGAAGGTTTGGCATACCCACTATACCACCTAGGTTTTAATGGCTCAATTTGATCTCACTGAAATCTAACATAGCTTGTATTACCCAATAGGCACTTGCCCTTTGATTTAGGATAAAATCTTTTAACCCTTCATAGAGTGACACAATTTAAGGCTGTGGATTCGTCTGAAAATAATCATTATTACATCAAGTTGCAATTTTTCATAAAAACATGTTTGTAATATCTTCTATATTAAAAAAAATTAAGAGTTTGTGTATCTGTGTGTCTGTCTGTCTGTCATGAGCATCGCACAATATCTATAGCACGCAGCGGTCTGAAATTTACAAAATAATAGCCCCTGTGCACCTTGAAATTGGAATTTTCAAATATGAATTAGATTTTTTTTAAATCAATTAAAAACTTTGTTGGAAGAGTTTTTTTGATGTCTGTTTGAAGAAAAAAAAAGGGATTACCAGGTGTAATAACACAATCCATTGCTTGGTTACCCAGGGCAACGCCAGGTACTATTGCTAGTGATTAATAATAAAGTGATTGAAAAAATATATTGGCAATGTAAAAGCTGGAAAAGTCAAATAATTTTAAAATATAGTTTGGCTGGACACCCTACCCTGTTGGTTTGTGTAACCTTACGTTACAAATCAAACCTTTTCAAACTCTGAAGACACAATTTTTTGGTTTAGTGTGGGCAGCAAGGACACCATTTGTTGGGTTATGTGGGGACAGGCTCAGTAACATCATAAAAAATGAAAATTGGATTTCTCAATTTAAAGTACTTGCTTTTTTCAAGCTTTAAAGAGTTAACTAATGATGTTGAGTAAGTTACATTATACTGATTCTAAATAGACTATTAATGAGGTGGTGTACCTATGTTAAAAAAAGAATAGCTGGAATAACACTTGTTTTTCTATGACAACAATGTTCGCTTTGTTTGATACCAATAGGACTTACATTTTGAATAACACAACCAATATTGCTGATAGAAACACTCCATACATGTGCAACAGCCATATACAATGCCGGCAGACATATTTCCAAACCAATGCGATGCACTAAAGCAGAGTTTAGTGTATCATTTTCACCAAAGCTTCAACAAGCTATGGCTCACACATTTTTTTATCCACACATCATACTACCCGTTTGGCTTGTATGCACATGTACTAATTACACTAATGTTTTAGGGGTGAACAAGGTTAAATTTAGATGAAGTGTAGCCATATATTCGTGGAGGGAGTACACCCGACGGATTCAAACCCCAGCCTCCCCATCATCAGCAGTCTAGTCTATCGAGATTGCCTTAGACCATGCTGCCACCAAGGCGGGTAACAAAAGATTTAATCACCTTGGATTTTGCCATAACTACATAAAAGTATTACAATCATTAAATCTGGTGATTGTGTAATAGTATCGGTTAACTACTCCAGCAGTGATTGACTTGGTCTGTGGACGGGACTGTGTTTGTTTGCCAGTCGGCATGATATTAAACCCTCGTCCTCCTGTCACACCAACTGTACAAGTAGCAAACTTTGATGTCAATTGCGTTGAAGGTAATTTTTAGGGGTGTTATAATGGGACATTTTTCACTTCAAGTCGAGTTTGAATGAAAACATGTTTTTTAGTTCGAGTAATAGCCTTTAAGAGAAACATTTTTAAGGGGGATAGTTAAATTATATAGTTTTTGTTTTAGATCCATCTATAGACCATAAGCAAAAACATAGATTTTTAAGAATACTTTTTTTGTGTGTGAAAAAAGTATGATCACAAAAATTAATATTTTCTAAATAAATATAAGTACAGTAATATTGTTGAAAAAGTTTTGTTTTGTCAGACACAAGAAGATATTGAGGGACTCTATTTTCTATGAAATAATACCTTAGAATATAATCAAATTAATTCGGCCTAAACTTTGAATTTTCAAAATAAAATCAAAAATTCTTAGTAGGCCAACTCAAATTTTCAAGTTTGGTAAAAATCGTCAAGTTTGAGCAACTACTAAAACTCAAACCAAGCTAGAATTCTTGAGCAGTTTCAAGACCCTAGTAGTTTTTAAGGTTGTTATAATGTTTTAGCTTGGTGCTCAGCCATTTAACAAGCAAATAATAAATGTTAAGTATGAGAAAGAGAGAGAGTTATTTCCTTATCTTAATGACGGTGAAGTGTATTAATGTGGCCGCAAATTCACAGCCTTGTGTCTATAAACAAAAGCTCAGTCAGTTGTTGTTGAATCAGGAAGGTAGACACAAAAAATCGAGACTTGTGTTTTATATAATAACCGGTAAGTTTCCAGAAAAGTTTATACCTATCCCTATCTTCAACTAGTTATATCCAGTCTGCCTCATTACACCATATCCCTATTTTCAACTAGTTATATCCAGTCCACATCATTACACCCTATCCCTATATTGAGCAAGTTCTATCTAGTTCATCTCATTACACCCTATCCCTGTATTGAGGAAGTTTTATCTAGTTCACATCATTACAACCTATCCCTATATTGAGCAAGTTCTATCTAGTTCATCTCATTACACCCTATCCCTATATTGAGCAAGTTCTATCTAGTTCACATCATTACACCCTATCCCTATATTGAGCAAGTTCTATCTTGTTCACCTCATTACACCCTATCCCTATATTGGGGAAGTTCTATCTAGTTCACCTCATTACACCCTATCCCTATATTGGGGAAGTTCTATCTAGTTCACCTCATTACACCCTATCCCTATATTGAGCAAGTTCTATCCAGTCCCCCTCATCACCCCCTATCTCTTCCAGGTCCATTCTAATGTTATCCTCTCATCTATGTCTAGGTCTTCCCAATGGTCCCTTCACATCAGGTGTGCCAGCCAATATTTTGAATAGGCCTACAGTTATAGAATCTTACATTCACGCTGCATGTCCTGCCCACCATAATTCATGAGATTGAAATTTGATTCTCCTAACCATGTCTTTGTGATGAGTACAGGGTATATAACTCATAATTATGCAACCTCCTTCACTCCCTAGTATCATCCTTTTCAGACCCAATATCTTCCTAGAAGCACCTTGTTTTCAAACACCCTAAATATTTATTTTTGTCATGTAAGGTACAAGACCATGGGCGAGTTTTGCTTTTGACAAGTGGTTACGTCTTGGTATCAAGTGTTTTCAACCAAGTGGTTCTGATCAAGGTGGAGCGCGAAAATGACTTTGAGTTGTTTTTTGTAAACAAAAAAGGTGTTTGGGGTAGACTAGATCTAAGAGCTGGTAGGTTAATTTGTGTAAACCTACATGTACTGCAAATCGACAGAGAATTAACTATTTAATTTTAATCTTAGTTCGATTGGTGCTTATTTTGACTAGTCCTAATATTTATCCAATATATCAAACTAAACATATCTCCCCGAAAATAACCTAAGAAAACATAAAATATGTATGGGGCTAGAACATATAATATTTTGCACTTTCTTTTATCCATAATTAGATGGTTTTTAAGTAAGTATCTACTTACTGTCATGTATTTCTAGATAGTAATTACTGTCCATTTTAATTTACATACTGTATAACTTAAAATCCATTGATTACGACTTGTTATAATACAATTCAAACCTCTCATCAATTTTGTATAACTTATTTTAAATTGTTGTTTCAAAATGTCCCAAAGTCAAACTTCTTTCATAACTAGTTCGTTACTGACATAATTGTTTAAATTCTACTTTCATTTTAAATAAATGTAATTAATAGTATGTTATGTTATTAGTTTAATCCTATTTGATTGATATTACATATTATATTTAACTTTACAACTAGTTCGTTACTGTTATAAATGTTTGACTTTTATTAGTGACTAGTTGACTGTTATTAGTTTGTACTTATTTGACTCATATTACAGCACTCATTGTAAATGTAAATAGTTAATATCTTGATTGCTAACATCCTCTAAAGGTTAATCATAATGTCAATTATACACAATAGTTCATTTATCAATTATCTAATTTGAACCATACTTTCATAAATCATAAAAGATAATATCTTTAATAATAGTTACATATAAAAGGAACTTATTTCTCTAGGTTCCACTTCATGTTCTTTCTTCTGAACATGAAATAAATGTTGGAATTGGGCTGCACGACCCTATTTTGTGTTTCTTTGATCAGCTCCATCTCATAGGGGTGTGTGCCTTTACCAAGGGTCTGTACGCTAGTCTTGGCCCATTAGTGGGAGAATGACATCAGCGAGGTTCATTGGCTAGCGCTTCCTAGCGTTAGTTATCTGTCTCGGTGGCTCAGTAAGCGCAGTTGGGAGATGGATTGTCGAGGAGTTGAACCAAAAAAGGGGGGGGGGGGGGAGCATAACAATCCCCCCTGCTGTGAATGATTGTCTCCAACTGTGTGGCTGTGGGTAGCGTCCTCTCTAGGTGAGGCTGGGGTGTACTTGTAGCTGATCCCTGTGTGCTTAGATTTCTTCAGAAGCGTTTCCCGTCTCTTCCCGGATCTAATCTAGGTGTGGGCCACATGCCCGCTGCACCACGTAGGGTTCGGCCTATCTGAGAGAGAACCTGGTGTGGATCCCCTTAGTGGCATCTGACAGGATGCGTTCGGAGCAGTACCCTGGTTCCTGGTGTCAGGGGTTCTCCTGGGTTTGGTTGTCTTCGTTTCAGGTAGCCTTCTTGTTACTTCTTTTGGTGTATCCTTGCTTGTTCTCAGGATTCTCTGAGCCGGAGTCCTCGTGGTGGCTTTGCTTCGTTTGGAACCTCGGGGTCCTTGTCGCATCGTCTAGTAGATGTCCCGTCCCTTGGTCTAGGCAAGTTTCGTCCCAGCAGTAGTTCACTAGGGCTGGTTCCCGTGGCGTCGTTCTCCCAGTTGCGGAGACTGGATAGGATTTGTGGTAGAACCTTGTCCTAATGCTTGTGTTCTTGATCCTGTAGGTGTGTGTGGAGTCCTACCTTGTTGTCTTGATTTTGACGTTCAGTAGGGTTGGCTCAGGGGTGATAGTAGGCTGTGGTGTGGTGGGCTGCCCTCCATTGCGACATCCCTTGGTCCAGGTGACCGACGGAAACTGAGGGTCGTTGTTCGTGAGGATGGATGCTGGGCATCCCCATCTGAGGAATATCTCCTTCTTCATGGTTTGCATGATCAGTAGGGTCTGAGAGTTGTGGAGGGAAAAGGCTTCAATCCATCTTGAGAAAAGGACCATCACTACAAGAAGGAATCTCTTTCTTCCTGGGGATCGTGGATATGGTCCCATCAAGTCTACTGCTATATCCTTCCAGGGCTCGGTGGGGTGGTGTGCTCTGAAAGGGGTGGTGGTGGTGGTTTGTCCAGCCGTTCTGGTGGTGGCGCAGGAGTGACAGTTTCTAACATACTTCTGTATGTCCTTAGCTAATCCGGTCAAGGCATACTGCTTCTTTATGGCGCTTCTCTCTGGCTCCCGGGTGACCGGCTTCAGGGTGGTCATGGAAGTGTTGGATTATCTGTCTTAATTTTCTTAGGGACTACCAACCTCCATCCTTCGTCTGGAGTTTCCCGGTAGAATAGGTTTTGTTGTTGGTCGCGTATCTTCGTTCAATTAGTCTCTCCTGCCTGGTTTTTTGTGTATCTGAGATCCCCTTGATCCTTTCCCACTTTTGCTTTAGTCGTCGGATTTCTTCATCGGTCGGCTGGGCTTGGCGAACTTTGTCAGGGAGGATAGGTAGGCATGGTATCTACAGGAGTGCTGTGAAGGTGTCATCCAATCTCCGTTGGACAGGCCTATTGAGGAACTTGTTTCTTCGGGTGCTTGGTAGAGGGCATCTGGGAGTTCATTTCTCCAACCTGGCCGGTGTTGGATGGTGAATGAGTATTCCTGGAGTAGCAAGGACCAGCGGGTCAGCTTGGATCTTTCGTTCTTCATTGCCTGGAGCCAGGTCAGACATTTCGAGTCTGTTCGCAATGTGAAAGTCTGGTCGAGGTAGATATGGTATTGTTTGATCCCCCAAATGATGGCTAAGCACTCCTGTTTGTTGCAATAGTATTTTTGTTCGGTAGTTGTGAATTTTGCGCTGGCGTAGGAGATAATATGCCTCTCAGTTCCCTTTTCTTCGTAGAGAACTGCTCCCATAACTAGGCCGCTGGCATTCGTTTGTAGAATGTCTGGAAGGTCAGGGTCGGGTCATTGAAGTGGTTGCAGGTGTAAGAAAGCCCTTTTTGTGTCCTTGAAAGCTTGCTTTTCTTCTTCTCCCCATTTCCAATTCTTGGTTTTCCCTGTCCGGGAGGTGAGCGGCCCTTAAGTTTCTGCAAGGTGTGGGACAAATTCCCTCAGCCAGTTGCAGGTCCCTTTGAACTGGTGCAGTTTTTTTCTTTGTGGTTGGGGTTGGGAATTCCTGGATGGCGTGTGATTCCGGTTTTGGTTGGGTTCCTTCGGTGGTGGTGATGACGTGTCCCAAATAGTTGAGAGTTTTCCTTCCAAATTCACACTTTTCCAAAGAAGCGGTGAGTCCATACAGCTCTAATCTTTCTAATGCTTGGTCTAGATGTCCGAGGTGCTCCTTGTTGGAGTTAGAAAAGATTATGATGTTGTCCATATAAGTCCAGCAGAACTTTCCTTGATATTCTGCCAGTGCTCGTTGACTCATAATTTTATGGAAGGTGGCGGGGGCTCCTTTCAACCTGAATGGCATGATGCGGAATTGATAACTTCTCCCGTCTGGGGTGCTGAAGGCTGTGAGTGGTTTGGCCTCTGGGTCCATCGGGATCTGTCAATACCCTGCCTTGAGGTCCAGGGTGCTGAAGACCTTGGCTTTTCCAATCTCTTGCAAAATTTGTGAGATGTGGATCCGAGGATACGGATCTTCTTCTGTGATGGCGTTGATAGCATAGTAATCGATACAAAACCTTGGCTGCTTCCCTGGTTTCTCCATGATGATGATGGGGCTCTGGTATCGTAATGTGGTATGTTCGATGACCTGGTTCTTGAGCATTTCTTCTACCTGCTGTTGAATGATCCATCTCTTCTGAGGGGAGTACTGGTAGTTGGCTCACCAAACTGGGTGTTGCTCCTTTAATTGGCTTGAGTGTGAAGTACAGTTGGTCACACTGTTCTTATTGTGTACGTCGAACGCTAGGGGGTGCTTCCTAGGACCTGATATAAATGTTCTTCCATGGGGGATGGGGGGAGCAAGTCTGTGTCTTACTCCTTTAGGGTCAAAAAGGGGATGCATAGGGGTGTCTGTCTGGACCCAATATATCTGCTTTCTATTCTGTTGTCCAAACAAGAGGCATGATCGGTTATAGTTCAGGACGGCTTCATTTTGGGACAGCCATTCATTTCCTAAGAGAAGGTCTTCAGTGAGGTCATCTGCGACAAGGAAGAATGCAGAACTTTGGTGACTCCCTATGTTCAGGGTGAGCTGGCAACTCCCCCTAATCCCTAGTCTGACGCTGGTTTGGTGAGATTGAATTTTCTCCAGCTGGTCTCTGAAGTTTGCGGTTTTTAGGAAGTTAGCAGAAGCTCCTGAATCCACCATTGTGATAAAGGATCCAATTTTAGTGTTTATCTGGATGTGTGGAATTCCGGTTGGTGAGTAGATTCCTAAAACGGCCTCTTTCCCTGGGGATGAATCTAGCCGGTTTCTCCTCCCCTTTTCTTGTTTCTTGGTCCGGTTTGGTTCAAAAGTTGTTCCTTTGTCTTCTCAATTTTGTGGGCTAGTGTGGGGCAATCCTTGTGGTAATGTCTCCCTGGGCAGTAGGGGTACCTGGGTATCACGCGGGGATCTCTTAGAGAGGGGGGATTTGGGGTTCTGCTAATATTATTATTATTATTATTAGCACCGCGTCTTACTACCCGTTTGGGTTATACGCATTCTGCTAATATTGGCGGGAGGGTGGGTGGTAGATCTCTCTGCATGGCCTGGGCCCGTTCTATGAGTTAGTCTAACGAAATGGGGGTAGGGGGACCGTCGTGAGGAAGGGTCTTAATGAGGGATGAAGGAGCTCGATGACTGATGGCATGGCTTGCTCTTCTGTGAGGTCAGGGGAAAACCTCCTCAGTAGTCTGATTTTTTTTCAGGATGAATTAATCCGCGGGTTCTTCTTTGTACTGAGTTTCCCCGTACAATTTTGCTTGGAGCTGGATCCGTATGTTTTGCGAGTCGAATTGTTCTCTGAGCCAGGTACTCATCTCTTCCCAGGTGTTTGTGTGGTTGTCATATAAGTCCCACAAGTATGAGGCCTTATTGATGATCCTTTTCTTCACCACTCTGGGCCATAGTCTCTTGGGTGTTCCTTGTGCATTTAGTGTGTCCTCGCATGTCTGGAGGAAGTGGTTTGGGTCTTCATGGTCTCTCCCCGCAAAGGTAGGGAGTTGAAAGGCTGGGTCTTGGTCCGTGGGCCTTATAGCTGGCGTGGCTTGTTCTCTCCGTTGTCGCAGCTCTCTTAGTTCTTCTTGTTCTTCTACTTCGGTACAGTTTTTGCAGAAGTATTGTAGGCCAGTGGTATCTCTCTCCTTGTCCTCCCATCTGAGGCAGGTGAAATGAAACCACTTTCAACATCTGTCACAATTAATGGCCTGTTATCCTTTTGAGGGGCAGTCTGGGTTACCACATTGGTTTCTGGTTTTCCTCCTAGGCATTGTGTGGGCACCACCGAATGTATTCTAATTCGGAGAGAAGCTCGGCTCGCTTCTGTTCTTCTTCGGCTAGTTTCTGTTCTTCTTCTGCTAGTTTGTTCCTCAGCTTGCTTATGTACTTAGGCTTGTTTCTGTTCTTCGGTTAGTTTTTAGTCCTTGGCATTTTGGGGGGGGGAGGGGTGTTTGGGTTCTTGAGGGACATCCATCTCTCTTCTTCTGAATTCAGTCAAACCCTAAAGTTGGGAAGACATTTCTTGTTTCGATTCTATTGTTTGTTTGGCATCTGCATGGTCTGGTTATGTTTGGTTTGGTTATTGATTGTCTTAAGATGGAAGCAAAATCCCAATTGAAATTTTCCCAGTCTAGGAATGAGGCCTTGGATGTGGGACCGTGGTTATTGGATCAAAGCGAAGACTCAAGGGGCTGCCGGGTAGTGGGCTGTGGGTGTTGAGAAATGGGTTTCCGGGGTCAGATGGGACTGAGTGCGGGAGTTCCTCCTTGCGTGGGGCTGAGAAGGAAGTAAGGGGCAAGAGTAGTCAGGTCGGGGCTAGTGTGAACTGTTGGGAGGAGGAGGAGGGAAAAGATAGTTCTCTCCTGAATTGTAAGATTGCACGGAAAGAGGGGAGGGTTTGTGTTTGGTCTTGACGTGCTTGCCGGTTAGAGTACCACTCTTCTTGGATTTGGACATGCCAGAGTGTGGGGGGAGGAAGAGGGAGTGGGCAGGATGAAGGGAAGTTGGAGACTCAGGGACTCACCAGGGACGGCACGACCCTGTAATGAAAAAAGTAGGAACTAGGAAGTGTGGGAAGAAGCCAATAACGGCGCATTTCCCGGGGATGGAAAAGCTTCTATGGGACTTGCCAAGAACGATGCAACCCAAGCTAGAATTAAAGCTTTGTTGGTTTAAAATATCAATTTAATGTTATATTTTCCTGTGTCCTAACTAGAAATGCTAAATTTCCCCAACTGAAGGGCATGGGGATTCTATCATATACTTAAATATAATTATATTTACATTTTTCTTGAAAACTATGACAGCTACAATTACAAGATTACATCTTAATAATAGTTAAATATAAAAGGAACTTATTTCACTAGGTTCCACTTCATGTTCTTTCTTCTGAACATGAGAGAAATGTTGGAATTGGGCTGTGCGACCACATTTTGTGTTTCTTTGATCAGTGCCATCTCTTAAGGATGTAGTGGACTTGACTTTGGTGGCTCGCTCCTGCCTTTACGAAGGGTCTGTACGCTGGTCTTGGCCCATTAGTGGGAGAGTGACACCATCGAGGTCCATTGGCTAGCGCTTTCTAGTGTTAGTTATCTGCCTCGGTGGCTCAGTAAGCGCATTGTTGGGAGATGGATTGTCGAGGAGTTGAGACCAAAAAGTGGAGGATCGTAACAACATTAATCTATCAATGTGTTCGAACCATGACTAATTCTTGTAAATTAATAAGTAAACCTTTATGATTTTGATGAGAAATACTTTGTAGGTACATCTTCTATTAATGTGCAACTATTTTCTGCAATGATCACACTTCTCTCTCTTTAGCAACAGACAAATTTCTTAAAAATGGTTCACTAGTAATGGTTATATATAAACAAAAACACTCTTAAAAATGACCACAGATAAGTTTACATCCAGAAAACTCACACAAGGCTTTGGAACTCAACTGAAAACATAGTAGAATCTGAGCAGATACACCCACCGTAATTAATTCACCAGAAGTCAAATATTAAGTAAAGTAATAATATATATATTTAATGCTAGATACTGTATTTATTTGTAAAGGATTTTTTTCCATCCTAACTTAACTTAACCATCATTATTGTAATTACTGGGCTGATTTGATCCAAACTTGCTACCATTCAATTTGCTAATATTAACAAAATAAATGTTTTGACTTATTGTAGCAGCTACTATTGGGTGAGTCACTCGGGAATGAATACTTAATATGTGGAATATAAGATGAGCGTGAAACAAAAATGGAACAGTAACTTTATTTAGTGACAATCCTACTTATCCTGAGCCAAGGTATATTTTACATTATTCAAATGTGACTTTCCAATCATGAGTTAATTAAAAAAAATAGGTTTTCAGTCCCAAGTGAATTACCCTATATAAGATGACAACATATCATAAGGGATCAATGATCTAGTAGTATGTTTACCTATGGACTTTGGTTTTATTGAGTTGTGTAAAGGTTGTAAAACTAAATTTCAAATAAATATAAAGTATCAATGGTTTCACCATCTCCTTGTGAGTTTGGTGGTATAAAATTGTTAACAATTTAGTATCTTAATGAAATGATGTGCTGACACACTATTTCCTATTTGCTAAATGATGGTTAAGAATATTAAAATTTCTCATTAATGACATAGAAAGAAATTAAAGGATTCCACTTTCAGTGTATACATATGAAAGTATTAATTACAATAAGGTAGTGGCACCTTTTTTTAAAATGTTTTATTGGTCTTATTTTCATATTTCCTTGCTCTAATGGTAAATCCTAGACAACTTAACCAAGTAGGCTAGAGCCTATCAGGAATTTTGACTGTAACCTAAAAGTAAAATTAAAATGTTGATTGTGGGCACCAAATTTGTTAAAACATTTTGAATCCATTAAGTTTAAATGGACAAAGCATTATACTTAACATTTAGTGTAAACAATAAATCATATATCCTAATATGGATATGGAGTATGTGCAGAAGATGTAAATATCAAAAGAACTTTAAGGACAATAATAATACGGAGTTATGACGTATGTATAACACGCTATTGAGCTTACCTTGCAAATCAATTGAAGACTGCCAATACTTCTGTGTGCCTAAACATCATGTAACACTGACTATGGGCTGCAAGGTTGATCATGATAGTTAACAAAAGTATGATAAAAACATAGATAAAGAAGAATATATTACAGAGTTTTGTCTAAAAACATTACTATGCCTTCCTTTTACACTTTTAAAATTTCATTATAAAACTAAACCAACTAAATTTCCTAGCCAATACAAAGAAATGTAATTTTAGAATAAGTCATTTTTACATCAGTACTTGTGATTTTTTCAATTTTATGATTGAAATCAAACTTGATTTGAAAAACCACTACTTTGGATTACGATAATTTAGATCAACAACATAGAATATCGTTTCACAACAAAAACACGACGATGCCATTCCTGGCTTATATCAGTGATCACAGATTAAGTTATCATCAACACAGATCATGAAAATAGGATAAATATAAAACACCAAATTCATGAATTAAACCCACATAAGAAAATTAGTGTTTTTTTCAGTAGTTAATGTTTGAACTACCTTTAACTTCACGTGCACTTAAAACGTTTAATTTGACTTCTTTTTGCAAGATAAATTGTAAAAATTGACCAGACTAGCACTTTCTCCATGATGGGTTTTGTGGAACTGAGCGGGAACACAGTTTAAGAACTATACTTTTGTGAACACCCCTGAACTACAACGTTTTCATACAGTTTGGCCTGCTCGTTTATAGCAGAGTATAAAAACTTAGCGTGTAGAGTGAGCATAACCCTCTAGATGGTTGTCCAGGGCACAAAGATCCTCTGGACAAATTCCAACAAAAGTAATATTTTTTTAGTATATGAAATAAAAATTGTAATGAATAAGCTAATTTATTATTTTATTATTATCGTCTATTTTGGAGGCACTTACTCTGTCTTTCACAGGATCATAGCATATTAGAACTTAGGGTCATCAGTGGTACTTGTGTTAGAGGCAACCACCGTGCCCAGGGTACCAAGCTCGAGTCTGTAGGGGGTCGCGAGCCTTGTCAGTCGTTCCAACATTTTAAGTATTCTCAAATAAAGCTGAATTCACATGACGTACGCTGAAATTTGAAAGCAGTACAGTAAGTCCACACCTCTTAGTGGTGCAACTGTTCTCACACTCGTGGAAAGTTGGGAATCTCTTTTTACCCTTGATGCATTGAAACGTCAAACATAAAAACGTAAATATTACAATCAGCTGCTCACCTCCTAATATTATGTGTTGATAGCTCTTATTTATTCTTTTGAGCAGTCATCAACATTAGGGACAGAAAAAGTAAAATAGCATTGCTTGCAGCTATAGAAGAAGAACCAATGTGAAGATGTATAAGCACTAAATAGACTAAATTGATCAGTCCTTTTTTTAAAGCATCTTTTTTAGACACGCCATCGTGAGAATGTGCTGTGTTAATAAATAACGCATAATTAAAAGTTTGCGCATGCGCTGATCGGGTCTTCTTGGCGGGTTTTCTGCAGAAGCGCTGGAATAGTTTAAATTATTTCTACTCGAGAATTGTGGGCTATGCAGAAACGAGGAATTCTTGTGATTGGATCAGAGCTGTCACGTGACCAAATGTCAGCACTGCTCTCATTTTACAGCAAACGTGTGAATCCACAGTAAGCCAGTTCTTCCATGAGTGCAAAAGTCCAAGCTCTTATATTTATTTTATATTTTTAACCTTTGTATTAGCTCTTAGTGTATTATTAAACCTAAATACGGAACCTCCAGTATAATTTCAAACCCAACCCTTCCCCACAAGCTGACAGAACCAACCCAAGGCAGGATGTGGGCAGGCGACAATTTATTTTGTTATTATACGTGCTTGTATGGTACTTGTGTACTTTTCAGTGCTGGCCTGTCATAGGTCTTACGATTGTTTGGACAGCACTATAATAAGTGACATTATTATTATTATGTGTTAAATCTTACAAAAGTTCCATTTATTTCATCATTGAACTTAGACCGCCAATGCGCCCTGTCCGCTGTCTCCTTCTTGAAGTCCCCGAATTTTCTTCTTTCCTTCAAGTAATGTAATATTTGAATCCTCCTTCCTAAGCTCCTCTTTCCTTCAACCTTTCTTTCTTTGACGCCGTGCACAAGACTGTTCCTCCTAAATATGTGTCTGATCCAGTTTGCTTTGTACCGAAGAATCACATCAAAAATTGTTATATTCTCCCGCACCCTCCTAATGACTTATTTATTTGTCAAACATTCTCTAAATATATTCACTAATATTAAAAAATATATTCATTTTGAACATCTAAACTGAAACACCAAGGAAATGTGAGCTGTCGATTTTATTTGGGCTCTCTCTTCTTCTTAACCTTATGAATTAGGCTTTTATGTCTGTTGCGTCTTAATAAAATGATCAGGTACCTCTTCTTAGGTATACCTCTGTTTTCCTTTTCTTCTTTCTTTTTTTAACTTATTTTGGTAGTCGCAGTCGGGACTCTTACATCAGTTGCAAATGGCTGATTCAATTACATTGCAATTTTCACACTCTATTATTCATCTATGATCGAGAATAAAACTAAACAACATATAGAAACATGAAGTTTTCAAATGTTGGCTTAAAACGTCAAGATTATTGTGATCTGTGCCGCTTGTGAAATGCTACTGTCAACTGGTATTTCAAGAGTCGTGAGTAAATTGATCTGTGCATAACACTACAGTATATACATTAAAAATCGGGTACTAAATTTATATCCTTTATTTATCTGGTAGGCTAATAGATTTTCTTTGATTACATTATATTTTTATTAGAGTTGGGCTGTATCCGAATAGTCAAGTACACTTGACTTGATGCAGAGATCGAAGACTGCAACAGACACTTCGAACGGAAAACTACCCATTACACGCCCTTGAGTCCGCAATGCTGCTTCCTTCAAGTGATCTTGGAAACTATTTTAAACGCCATCTATCGGCAGGGAATGAAAGCGAATACAACCTTTTAATATCCATTCACACTTCGTTTCACTAGACATTTCCATCACAACACAAAAACACAACAAAAGCAGTACCAGTACAGTTAAAATACTTAATCACAGATCACATTACTCTAGCAGACAAATAATTAAACAGTAGCCAGTCAAACTTCGCATCGACGACGTGTGTCAAGGGTAACTTGCTAGCACCCTTGGTCTCAAGGGCTTGTGAGGGGTGCATCGGCTCACTTCGTGACTATTCAGACGGTTATTCACTCAATCACGTGATTGCCACTGCAACTATTGAGTGAACGTCAAGGGTCGACAGCACGTGAAGTAGACTATTCGGATACAGCCTTGGTTTTGAATCCACTATTTTACTAATCCAAATCTCCAATTTACCTTCGAATCCGAAACCGAATCTTGGAAAAAGTATAAACCTAAGAGGAAATATAAATATAATAGAATTATAGAAAATACAAATAGTAGCCTAAATGAATATTAACATTCTTTCTTAAAATCCATTCATAATTTAAGATTCATACATTCAGTTAAGTGTTAAATTACTCGTCTGGAGCTTGGTTAAATTAATCCTATAATTATAATTGATTCTGAACCACCAATAAGCAATAGTAGAGCTCTAAAACAAATTTCACTTGAAAATTTAAAAAAAAAATTTTTTTTTTGAGGATTTGATGCTCGAATCCAAATTTTCTCAGATCCTTGAATCTCGAATATTCTTAAGGATTCAACGATTCAAAGGTCCCAATCTAATTTTAATATTGGTTTGTAAATTAATTTATACTTTGTAGTTTAGTCACTGTTTTTTACAAAACTTTTATAAATGCGGGTTTTAGTATTTCAGCTTTATTATCACCTTATATAGCTAGGTAAGAAATAGAAAAGACAAAAATTTAGAATGATGGATGAAAGGAAGAATTTTGAAGACAATAGAGGAAGAAAAGGAACAATGGATGAGATATTTTGAAAAGATGTTCAACTCATAAGAGGAAAGGGATGAGGCTGAAAAAGAGGAACAGGATGAAATAGCAGAAGAGGAGGAAAGAGGTGGAGGATACATTAAGAAGGTTGAAACAAGAAAAAGAGCTGGGTGTGAACAAACTGACTGTGGAAATAATAAGAGCCGCAGGTGAAGTAGATAAACAACAATTATACAGGGTGCTGAGAGTGATTTGGAAGGAGAACAAGGTACCAGAAGACTGGAAAAAGAGTTGTAATACCTATTTTCAAGAAAGGAGACAGGAAGAAGTGTACAAATTACAGGAGGATAGTGCTGATATACCAATGTAAAAACTATATGAGAAGATAATGGAAAAGAGAACCAGAAACAAAATGAAAGGAAGGTGGAAAGGAACAGCACAGATTTAGGGAACAAAGGTCTACAATAGACTTGGTATTTATGGATGTGGAAAAGGCATATTATGATAGTGGAGATAGAAATAAAGTTTGGAAAGCAATGGAGGAGGCCGAAGTGGAAAGAGGAGTTGTAAAGAGAGTGAAAAACATTTATGAGGTAAACAGAAGTTGTGTTAAGACAAAGTGAGAGGACGGAGTGGTTCTGGATTTTAAAAAAATTGAGTGAAGCAGGAGAGTGCCCTCTCACCACAACTATTTGTAATGGTAATGGAAATGGTCCTGAACAAGTGCAGGAATATCAGGATGGAAAGAATGAAAGCCATGATGTTGCTGATGACTTGAAGGTATGGGGAGAAGGAAGAGAAAGTACAGGATCAACCACAGGAATGGAATGAGAAAGTAAAAAGAGTGTGGAATGAAATTTAGCATGGCCAAGTGTGAAGGGATGATAAAGACAATTCCATTCCATAGCTTTCCCATCCCCCTTCCAATTCATACATTTTTTTAGACTAGTAAGGGGGTATTGTGCGGCCTGAGTAAGCTTGTTTGGGGGTTTGGTTTACGTGAAGGGGGTGAGGCTGCTACCTAAACTTAGGACTGACACTAAAAGACAATGTTTGTCTGCTTTATAGATAACATGTTTGAAGTGAACTGGTTTTAAATGTTTGATAGCAATGTTGTCAATTGGAAGTGCACCCAGCTATCCTCGTGTTGAAGAACTCAAGTTTTTCCTCTGAGTGCAACCATTTTAACTTGGAGGCTGTGAGTATGTTGTTACCTTTTCTGTGAGCTAGGCCAATGTGACATCTTTTGGTTAAAATTGCTTCAATTATTGGTCCTTAAAGTGGTATATTCCTTTTATGGTTATCAAACTCTTCCTATTTTGAAACATTCAGCCCCCTAAAATAAACTACTGGTAATTAGGAATAAACTGTCCCCCCTCCCCCCCCTCAAAAGCCTATCTTTGTCAATTATCGTGCAATTTTATTTAATAATTCATATGCCTACAAATAGCTTAACTTAATAATATTCAAGATGTTTAATAAGCTTTCATTATGCTTTTAGTTTACAATTAAGTGAAAGAATGTCGGCAGTGCTTCCAGTTGGTCCTCCGCGCTTGCTTGATTTCTCTTGTCAGACATGTTCCAAGTCTTCTGTGACTGATGCTGGCGACACGTCCGTATCATGTTTGCTCAAGATGAAGGTGAGTTATTAGGACGGTTTTCACTTTTCAACCAATGTTTCATATAGGGAAGTTTACAATAATTGGTTGGCTAATTTAGCTAATATGTTATAGATGATGAAGGTAGAATTTAGAGGAAGTGTACCTGCATTTGTGGTGAGGGAGAGTGGAAAACTATTTAGAAAAATCCCCTTTGATACACCCAACCGAGATTCAAACCCTTATCTTCTCTCATCAGCTCAGTCTATTATGAGGGTGACACCTTACATCATGCGGTCACCAAAGTGGGTGTAGTTAAAATTGTTAACAGTATACTTTGATTCATGGGTAAATATTTAATATAATCTATTTTATAAGTTGAGAAAATGACACTTGGGGGGGGGGGGGGGGGGGGGAAGGATCAATACCTATGTTCAGGCATCATTTTTCAACTAACTAAATAAATACATAGGACAAAATTAGGTAAACTAATTAGGCATCTTTACTTGCCATAAAATACCTATAGTAACTCAATATACTTTAATTATTTCAATATAAACATATTCAACTAAATGTGAAACTATTAGTTCATGGCATCCTTCCTTCCAAAACTAAGTTGAAGTATACGATATTATACTAAGTAAATGTCTTTTGAGTTATATGTTCATATTTTCTAGGCACATAATTTTAACTAGTGTTGGCAGAACCTGTTTGTTCTATGGAAAGGAAGATAGAGGGGCAGTTAGTTAATAAAGTCAACAAGCAAGGGGGATTAGAGTCCCTTCCCCAGAAATATTTGTAAAAATTAGATGCCTCTAAAACATATTTTGGAGTTTTTTTTAATGTTAAGCCTATTTGAGGTTTGATGCATCCTATATATAAATGAAAAAATCACTCTTTTTATTGTTGTGTGCAAACTGCCCTGCCCGCCCAATCTATCCACAATTTACACTAAGGGCACAGGAAGTTATAGGGTATAAAACAATTGTTTTACACTTTTGATATGGCTGTAATTTACTTCGTATGTATTAATTAATCTAAGATAAAAGTGTAATTACCAAAGGTCCCCACACACGCCGTTGATGCCGGGCTTGTCAGTTGGACTGTTCATTTCAAAACTGATCATGAGTGGGGCATTCATGCCAGGAATGACAGCTTGTCAAGCCGGGAATGAAGGATCAGACCTGTTTGATATATGCTGTCATACCTGGAATGATAAGGCAGACAAGCCAAAACTGATCTTGTGTGAGTAACGTCAAGCCCGGAATGACTGACGCATGCGCAGTGAACCTACTGAGCCCACACTTTTACCATTCATCTCTTTGTTGTTTTGTGTGCTGGAGGTTGATATTCATTTTATTATGACTTCCAATCTTAAATTAAACTTTGTTGAATTCATGACAGACTATCAATTTATACAAATCGTTTCTGGTTTTGTGGAAAGTGAAAAGTAAAGAATATACTAATGCGTTTATAAAGGAAGAGGCTTATCAGAAAATAGTTGATTTAATAAAAACAATATACGAGGGTGGAAACGTTGATTTTGTTAAATCACTTCAACGTTCCTCTATGAACTAGTTCTCTTGAGTACAAAATGTACTGTTCACATAGTAGGGAATGACAGTCCCAGCATGACCCATGTGTGGTGAAACCTGGCAAGCCAGGAATGACAGTTCTAGCATCAAGCGGGGACTTTAAGAGATCAACTATAGTTCTCTTCACTAATCATAAAGAGTGGAAAACTCACTCTTGAAATAATTCATATTGGATGACTAAAAGCCAAGATTTGCAAAATGATAAAAGAAAAACTTTTCTTTTTACATCTTCACTAATTATCAGCTACCTTTCAAACACTTTTGACAAAACTTTTTATAAAAAAGAAGAAAAATAAAAATATATTTTGATGCAGGGCCTGGTTTCAGTTTTATATTTGATAATATCAGAGGAGGAAAGTTCATTGCGAACAATTTTATGGGGTGGGGTGAAATAATTCCTCCTGGCATTTTCGCTACTGATATTAACCTATTTGAACGAAAATTATCACAATGATATTGTATTTACCCATTGTAATATTCATAGCTTGGTGTTAAGATTGCTCTCTCTCTTTATTCGACAATCACACTAGCATTGACACTTTTTCAGATTCAAAATAACTCTTCAGACGTTAAAGATCTCCCAGAGATATCAACCGTCACTTTGGAGCTGCAGCATTCAACGTTAAACACTTTATTAGATGGACTTGGACGAATCAGGGACCAGTTATCAAGTGTATCTATCAAAAAATAAAACTTTATTTGACTTAAAACTAATATTCCACATAGCATTTCATTATATATTAAAGTTTTTACAGATGTTATTTAATTTTACCCAAATTATGACTCCTGTAGCAGCATAAATAATCTAAAATGAGCTATTTTAAGTTTGCTTTTTTTCCACACTACATCTTTATATGTTGGCTATATTTTGGTTATATATTTCTAAGTTTAAATAAGAGCTTAGGTCACAAACTTTACTTATAAGCAATATAACCTTTACCATATTTACAGAGTAGACTTATACACTTATTTTAAGATATAAATATTTTTATGTGATTTCACTGGTGATCATTTAAAATTCACACTAAAGTATGTGTGAGATGTAATCAGTCGATGAACAAGTCTTACACATATGTCACCAAGTTAATTATTTACTTAGTAAAAGTATTGTTGGTTGGTTTTAACCTCCTCGGAACGCCATGTAGCCGAAAGGGCTGAGCAGTAATGTCAGGTGATAGTGTTCATTGGGATTGCACACATCAAATGTCACCTGAACAAACACAACTATATTAAAATGGTTAAAACTTTATAGGCAAACAATAAAAATGGATGACTATCTGAAATTATAACTTAGATCAGTGTTTTTAGATTGGGTTCTGTGAAACGATTATGAGTAGTCTATTGGCAGTAAAAACATTAATGTTTCTAAATTTCTTTGTTAAAAATTTATAAAAATCCATCTCATTGGCAGCATATCCAGTTTGATAGTGAAAATACTATTTAACATCTAAATAAAATGTTTTAAAAGTTGTATAAGTAACAGTACATTTTGAAGTAATATATTTTTTACCATGCTAAATAGTATGTAACATAAATGCAAGAAATAAATTAATTTTGTTTTAGACTTAATTTATAATATTTGAGTAGCGAGTTTAAGTTAAATCCCACAAACTTGTAGAAGAAAAGGTGATGAAATATGAACACATCTGTTCTTAAGTAGGTTCCATATCTTTTATATGGTTCCCTGTGATAAAATAGTTTAAGAACTATTGACTTAGATTATTAAAGTAAGAACAAATTCATGAGTATTATAAACTTGAAGATTGTGAATCAGTAGTAATATATCCACAATCCAAGGCTTTGTAAGTTGTTCATGGTTGATAAAATATTTAATGACTTTGAAGACTAATCCTCTAAGTAGGTAATCATAAGAATATCAGTTCCTTGATCCGACACCTTAGCTCAGTCCGTAACATCTATGTATACCGAGCTAAGGGTCCCAGGTTAGATTCCCGGCATGGCTGAAAAATTTACCCTTTCACAATGATGAATTAATGGCCAGGGATTTGATGTTGTGCCTGTCCTAGTCTTAAGTTAGATTATAAGGCATATGAAGCTACAGCAGGTAGTGGAAACTATATGGCTTGAATAAAAAAAAACTGACAAGTCACATGCTGGAAACGGCAATGGATGCCAAAAAAAAAAATTTCTTCCCATAACACTTGAAAATGTAATAGTCAAGCGATGAAAGGGTTTTACTGCTCCAGATGACAAATTACTTTCATGCAAGACTCTTGAACCTATTTTTGAAAGCATGATCACCTTTGGTTTACTGAGAAGAATCTTCTTGATGGAAGGGGAAAGTAAAGCCCTACATCTATGCCCTGGCCTTACTTTATGGCTCCCACCACTACCACTACCAGGAGAAAAGAAGACTAAAATGAAACTCACTTCACTGGTCCGCATACACTCAAAAAACCAGTCTTTGAATTATGTAAATATTACAGGTATTTGATACCTTCCTACAAAAGTATGGCAATATAAATCTAATGACATAAATTTGGTAAATTTTTAAGAACATGCATTCATTATAAAGTCTTGTATAGATGTTTATATAATCTTAATATATATCAATAAAAAATACAATATTTCACTTTATAATACATTATTTAAGTTGAAATAATCTTTGTGTATGACAAAAATTTAAGAATCAAATAGACAAAACTATTATTCATGCTTTTTTTAGTGAAAAATTCTCCATCTAGATATTATATTCTGAAATTGAACCCTGGACCTTTGGCTTAGTATGCCAATGCTCTAACCACGAGCTATCCAGGAATCATCCCGTGCCCAGGGTCATTCTTCACCATATTTTAAGGCAGAGTCTATGACGGACGTGCAGGAATCGTCTGCTACAAATATGTGATTTTATTAAGATCACGAGCTATCAGATAACACAGCATTAAGCCAACCAATGAGTCGAAGGTGGCTGCGTTATCTGTTTTTTCTATAAACACTTATATCCAGAATTCTTGTATGAGTTTAATTTGATTATAAATATCCATATTTTAACTGACCATTGAAATATTTAGGCAAAATAACCGTTTTGACTGCCCCTGTCCTTTACCCCCCCTCCACCTTCTAACCATAATTATTGTATTGGCCCACATTATATGCGAGGTCATACTACATTCGGACAAATATGATAATTCACTATTATTGTTGTATATAAAATAACACAGTGATTAGAAAAAGGGTAATTTTAACAACTATAATTATCAAAGAGAATTATGAAGTTGAAGCACATAAAAATAATAAGGACACCAATAAAGAGATGGAAGAAATAGGTAACATCAAGTGTGCAAGTGAGGAGGAAGAGTCGTGGAAAGAAAGTAATACAGAGACATTTTACTAAAATGACACAGCCACAGGCTGGAAACAATTTATGACACATTAAAAACTGACCTCTATATATGGAAACATGTTTGTTCGTGTGAAAATGTTATTTGTTTTGAAATGTAGCTTATATTGGCCAACAACCAAACCAGTTGATTGACTGAAACTGGAAAATCGGCCATTTTGATCCGTTTCGCTGAAAAATAAAAAACATGTTCATTATTTATATTATTGCAAGATAAGAGTTGTTCTAAGGCACTAAGATGTAAAATGCAAATTAGGCTCATAATTATATACATGCACCCATATCTTAGCCTGGCCATGATTGCCAGGATCTTTGCTTGGCCTTACTCAACTTTCTAGTCACTACGCTAATAATATACCATGAGTTCCGAGCAGGCAGCCTCTTTCTTCCAAGCTACAGCCAGGAGAAAAGGCAACATGTTAACTTGAAACCAAGTGCATGTAGTGGACGCACGTAACAATTTAATGCGACAAAGCACATGTGTGCCCACAAATTTATCAACTATAACATGGAGGCTGTTAAGAAAGGGCTTATGTTGAGTCAACATGAATGGAATATTTCATTAAATATTTTGCTCAAATATAGCCCCATTGTATAAATTAAAAGAACTAATGCTACTACAATCCACCCAAATTATGCCTTGAATCTAATGCCATGCCCACTGTGGTGAGGGATGAGATGCATTTAAAAAGGTAATTTGTAATTTTTTTTTTCCAATTGATACTCATTTACTGCCAATGCATTACAATGCCCTTAAAGTCACAAATTAATTTTGGTAAAATAATTCTATGACTTATCAAAGTTTTGCGCTGATTGTGTGTTTAAAGGCGTAAATTCCCAAATCTTCCCACTTCATTACTTGATTGGTTGAAAACAAATGTATTTAATTTATTTTGTTGTATTTAACAAATAAATATGCCGACTACTCAAGCAAGAGTCAAGACTCGCGAGTCAAAAATTGGCAGCTGGGTATTTTGAAAACAGATGTGTGGTCGACCAGTTTCGTCAATTCACAGATTATCCAATTTATTACCCACAATGCAACATAAATACTTTGCCCAGCAAGCAAGGTATGATTTATCATTGTTGTTTGGTACTGTGTGTATGGACAGGTCAAACCCTTGCCAGGATAGACACAAGGTACAATATATCATTATGGCTCTTAGTTTTTATTCAAATATAGGGGAAAACATTGTGAACATGCCTTAAGAGTCCATCTCACAGCTGATTAATGGAGATATTAAGTACAAGAAATTGGGATCAGTTAAATAGTTTCTTTTTAATTATTCTTTTAGCACCATATCTTACTACCTGTTTGGGTTATATGCCTATGTATTATTATTATTATTATTATTATTATTATTATTATTATTATTATTATTATTATTATTATTATTATTATTATTATTATTATTATTAGCACCGCGTCTTACTACCCGTTCGGGTTATACGCACTTACGCTAATGTGCAATGGTAGGGTGATTGTGAGATGAAATGGAGAACCTACAGTTTAACGTGGAATCCGAACCACGGTAGAGGCCTGGCATTCCTCACATTCACAAGTTGTGATTAATACACATCTTGTCAGAGGTGAAGAAAGGGTTTGGCAATCAGATAAATCTGTGCCGGGACCGAGGATTGAACCCCGGACCCTCAGCACAGAAGTCTGACACCTTACCCTAGACCACCAGGTCACCCCCTATGTATTAGTTGATTTAATGTATTAGAGGTTAAGAAAGTTTAACCAAGAATAAATATACCCACATTTGCATGGAGGCAGAGTGGAAAACCACTAGGAAAAACACACCTCATTGCACCAAACCCGGATCTCCCTATTATTGGCAGTCTGGTCCATTGCGAGAATGGCGCCTTAGTCCATGTGGCCACCAAAGCAGGTTATTTTTCATTAGAAACCTTTTTTCACTTTTAAAAGTACATTTTGTTATAATAGGAATAAGGTACAGGAAAGATGGATAGAAACATATAAAAGGGAAAAACTATGTTTTTAAGGGTGTGCCAAGACCACTTTTTCAATTAAGAGTGAACTCTAATTTAAAATATGTAATATTCTCGAAGCCTAGACGAGTTCCAAATATTTTTAAAAAAATTGTTTTATGCTTGAAAAAAAATACATTGTATTTATTTATAGTCATATACCAAAACCATTTATAAAATGTTTAGTAACATAATTATTTAAAATATTTAATTCTAAAATGATAACCCCAGATATCACAACATGCAATTCAATTAAATCAATTTTTTTTCATATTAATATAAATTTGTAGTGTATCATCTCAGAATGGCAATAAAACATAAATTTACTATGATAACTGTTAATATTTTTATTGGTGAAGTTTTGTAATTGTCAGAACTTAATCGGTTTTAAAAGTGAAGTCGAAACTGATAATTGTTTTTAAGCCAATGAAAAGAAAACCACAGTTCACACTCTACAGTGCTGCCATTGGGCAGTAACTATCAATATTATTCAAGAGGAAGCCATTATCTCTTTGTTCAATGGCAGCAATGTAAAGTGTGAACTGTGTTTTATTTTCTTTGTAACAATAATGTAAAATATCTTGGAAGCGTGATTGAGGATAAAGGTGAAAGTAGATAGGATTTAATGAGAAGAGAACAGCAGGGAGAGTTGTTCTATAGGTGTGTTAGAAACCTGCTATGAAGAAGAGAAGTTATTTTGAAGTATAAGGATGTACTGTACATGCTGTACTTTGTACCCATTATCACATGCAGCAAAAACATCGACATTGAATGTAGAGACTAGGAGAGTGGAGGCCATGGGAATGAAGTTTGTAAGTATCAAGTTAGCTGTCATGAGGAGAAACAAGATTAGGAATGAAGTTATCCAGGAAAAAGTGGAGGAAGCAATACTGACATGGTATGGGCATGTAATGAGAACAGAAAATAAAAGGATGCCAAAGAAAATGTTGGAAATGAATTATGTAGGAAAAAGAACGCAAGGGAGGCCAAGAAAGAGATGGGAGAGGCAGATAACAGAAAGTGTTCAAGTGAGAGAAGAAGAATGGAAGAAATTAAAGGAGGAAGGAGGCATTTTACTAAACTTTGTTTCCTAAAGAAAACTACTGAACAGCATTAAGATAAGTCTTGCTCCAGCTGTTCTAACTACCTAGGTTGTGCTTTATCCCAGGGGTGAGACAGGCTCTTAAGTGTAAGGCCATAGATATAAATAATTTAAGTGGAATATGCTGTAAAACAAAAGGAAGCAGTAGGTGTGTCAATTATTGGGGAAATTCTTCTAAAAACTAATACCAAGAATTAAATATTTAGGGGATTTACTGCTTTATTTTACCACACACCAACGCACTTTTACAATGAAAGGCAGATGTAATGTAATAAAGATAAATGAAAAGTGTTTGTTTACCTTTTAAGATGATCCAATAACATTTTTAATTTTATGTCCAACACAAAACTTATCAATTACTTAAACCCAGTTTCTATCCACCTTTCCCGTACCGTCTTCTAAATATAATATAAGGTTATTTGGAATAGAGCACTAGGCTAAATTATGATTTAAATTAGGAGGGATAGCCAGCATACTTACCTTGATGATACTGGAGTAGAAATTGTTTAGATAGAACACTGAAAAACACACAAACATATGTTTAAGGAAAAGCTTTCACTGTCAAAGACAGCTTCATCAGTCTAATCTCTTGACCTGATGAAGCTGTCTGTGACAGTGAAAGCTTGTCCTAAAAAATGTGTTTGTGTGTTTTTCAGTGTTCTATCTAAACAATTTCTAATCAAGTATCACCAAGGTAAGTGTGCTGGCTATCCCTCCTAATTTAAACCATAAATATAATACAATTAATCCAAGTCAATAATTCCCAACCAGGGTTTTGCGAAAATTTGCAAAAGCTTGCTTTTATTGGTCAGTCCATACTTTTTGAACAATGTGAAAATATGTTAAGAAGACTCGAGTATCCTTAGAAGATGAAAAGAAGAACGCCAGTAATAGTATTAAGCGTGAGGTTAGTAAATGAAAAAGGCAATAAAAATACGCTTGAACTATTTTATTCAAAAGTATGAGTTAATTATTATTTACTAACCCTATTGGCTTACACCTATATTTTGTAATTCATCCCTGTTCAACCTAGTGTGTGTCAGCCAGGTAGAGGTTCCCCAATATTTTACAAAATATTTTAAGGGTTCCTCCAAACTAAAAAGGTTGGGAAACACTTATCTAAGTGGTAGGTTTGAGGATTTTATAATTAATATAATACAAAATCATTTTCTTTACACCGAATCAACTCCAGCTACTAGAAATGTTAAGCTTTTATAAAAAATAAATAAAAAAATACTCGTATTTAACCTCTTAGCTAGGAAATAAAATTTGTTAGTCAAGTGCACCGACCTTTCGGCTAATTGCACCCACTTCTTGTTTCGCATGAGGAACAGACCAACTGTTATTTGGCCCAATGGGGAGCCACGAGTCAAATCCATCACTTGTGTTGAGATTATACCACTGGACTTAAGTGCTCCAGTATTAGACACACTATCTAGCTAAAACACACAAATATATCATGGCATTATTGCATTAAATGTTCACGCTGAAGAAAAACTAACTATAACAAGGTGGCTACAAAACTTTTATTATAAAGTTCCCTGACTTTTCCAGGGCAACATCTAAAATAAATTCCAGACTTAACCTTTTTACAGTTTTTCTTGGCGGATGGGAATTTTTTCATTGATTACACATTTTCAAAAGATCCTAAGCTACCAAACATCAACATTCTTATAAGTTCTTGTTTATTTTCTAGTATTTAATTAGATAATTTGTGTACCTGTGTTGATGTGTTACAAAACAATCACTGTACAACCAACTCATGATAAAGACTGCCATATATAGGCGATGCATTTCGTTAACATCGACAAACAAAATGTCTTACTTTTGTTTAAATGTTAAGATGTATAATTAGTCAAGTATTTAAATTCCCTAACTTTTCCTCAGTTTTGATTAAACTCAGACATTTTCCCTGTTTTCCTTGAGATCAAGACTTTTCCAGGTTTTCCCTGTCTGTAGCCAAAATAAATAAGGTAACATATATCTACACATTTTATTTTAAGCTTATTGAAACCTACAAAAAGTATTGCCATTACATTTGTAACCTATTCTCTGGTGTGCATGTAGCACACCTTTCTGCGCAGGACCGGCAGCAATTTTCCTACTCGTATAATCTTATCCAAAAATATATTATTTAGTAATTTTCTTTCTCATTTATTACTTTATTCATGGTCATAACAGCAATGAACTGGTAACTACATCATTCAGCTTCAATATGAAGTATTCGGACTGGCTAAAAGAACAATAGTTCAATGATAGATGGTATTAGTTTACAATAACGTATTGCAATGAAACGTTGAATCACACCTGAGCAAGGGAACGTTTGGGCAGACAAAGATGTTCAACATCCGCACCAGGGAAAGGGTTAATCTTTTGAGTTACTAAGCAGTTCAAAACTTGAGGTTTTCCTTAGTTAAACTAGTCCAGCATTCACTGAAAACACTTTGCGTCGATTTATAAACTTTTCTATATCAATGATACTCACAGGAACCCATATTGTCTTTAATCCTCCGAGTCTGAATGCAGGTTTCGGAAATGATATTGCAACCAACCGAACCAAGTCAATATTACCTTCTTGTATATGCACGAAGAGTTGGTGTAAAAGTGCTTAAACTCATTATAAAAAGTCTTTATTTTTATCTAGGGGTGTGTTAAGTCTACTTTTTCAATTTGAAGCTAAGTCGAATTGAATAATATAAACTATTCCTGAAGCCAACTTAAAGTTTAATTATTTAAAAAAGTTATTGTTGGAAAAAATAATCTTTTGTAGAGACTTTAAGTAATGAATATAATTTTTAAAGGGCTATTTTGCAAACATTACATTTCATCCTAAATTCTAAAAAATGACACCTGGACACGGGAATCAAACCGTGTCCAGGTGTCATTTTTCAATTTCAGAATATGATATCTAGATGAAGTAATTCCACTAATAAGCATAAATATAGCTCTGGCTATTAATTATTCATCTAAATGATAAATAAGTTATCATAAAATTGTATTCAACTATTTTAGAATTTTGTCGTGGGAACATTAATTTGAAATTCACAAGGTAACACAAAATGACATATATATGTCATTTTGTGTTAACTTGTGTATATATATATATTATATATACCAATATTATATATATATATTGGTGAATAGTTGTTTATAATGGTCAAATCTGGAATTTTACTTACATATCGAAGTCCAAGTTTTAAAAGCTTTGTACACCCCTATTTTTATTAAAGTTTGGCAAATCATAATTGCTGTGTAACACTAGATTTACATACAACTATTCTTTGATCCGGTTTGCAATAGGAAAATGTTGTCCTTGAAAAACCTGTCTTCTTTATGCATAATGACTTTCAGTTTGGGGATTTTAGCATTGTATTGATCAAAATGATTAGAAAATAAAAAGTATGTTAAGACACAATTAATAAAAAAGTTATTAAGAAAATTGTTATATCTTAGGTAGAAAAATTATTTTTGCAAATTATTAATTTTCAATATAATTTATCCTGATTTGGAATTTTTTAATATTTATTTGTAAATATCACTAAACTCCCTTTTACTTCTAATGTGATTTTTCCATAGGCCTACCTTTAGTAATGAGTTATAATTAAGTTACAATAGGCTACTCATTTGCTTGAGACATTTTATTAGTACAATCCAAGTTGTTGAGTTTGAAACTGATCAGACCTCATCTATATAATTATTGTTTCTTCTATTGATCAAATTAAGACTACTATACTAGATATGCCTTATACCAAAGCCTTTCAAATTACAAATAATGACAAAAGTTTTCTTCAGTTTGATGTTTAAAAAATTCCTATACAATGATGTTAAAACTATGTAAACAGTGAAATATGGAAAAGCTTCAATAATTTATACTTGCCAAAATGACTTGCTCAAACTTACTGCAGTTCCAACATGGTGATCTTCAAATAAACAATTAGGTTTTGTTTCAACAATAATCTGTCCTGAAGATTTATTATATGTTGGAGTTGTTCTTGGATCTTCTAGTCCATGTGGTTGCCCCAATTCATTCATATGTGGCAGCAAATTGCTGGACTCTATAGCACCTTGCTGAAGTTCAATGGCACTTGAATTTAACTGTCTGGTATTATTGGTACCATGTAAATTGCACATTTGCAAATTTTTAGAATCACTAATACCAGATGATAGCAGACTCGTTATCAAACTATTGCAATCATTAGCACCAAATTTAAATGTGTCAGACTTATTGATCTGCATCTGTGATTTATTGCTTTCATTGATCTGCAGTATTGGCTGGCTGGATCTAATGATATCCGACTGCGACGGTATAGGGTCATTAATCTGTAAATGTGACTTGCTGGGTTCATTAATCTGCAAATGTGACTTGCTGGGTTCAATGGTTTGCAGCTGTGACTTGATGGGTTCATTAGTCAGCAACTGTAGCTTACTAGGTTCAATGGTCTGTAGCTGTGACTTGTTGGGTTCAATGGGCTGCAGCTGTGACTTTGTGGGTTCAATGGTCTGCAACTGTAGAGTGCTGGGTTCAATAGTCTGCAGCTGTAACTCGCTGGATTCGTTGGTCAGCAACTGTAGCTTGCTAGGTTCAATGTTCTGCAGCTGTAACTTGCTGGGTTCGATGATTTGCAGCTGTAACTTGCTGGGTTCAATGGTCAGCAACTGGGACTTGTTGGAGTCATCAATACTAGACTGTGACTGGATATTATTTCTATTTGCTGGTGACTGTTTCTCAGATGTTGAAATCTCTAGATTTGCTTCAAAGTCCTTTAAAGAAAAATATACCAATGCATTTGTTTAAGAAACAGAAAAACAAATGTTTACAGTGGTCTTCAATTAGAAGTTTTCAAAAGCTAAAATTAACTGTTACTGAAGTGGTAGTAACTAAACCAAAAGTTAAAATATTTTTGAATAATTTTAGTTTTCTATAATCATAAGACCTGCATGTATATTTTCATAACAATGTAAAGGCATGGCATAAAGTGTTGCATTATTTATTTGGATTTAACACGGATAGACCTTAATCCTTCTCCAAGCCCTTTTATCTCCAACGGTGAAAAAAATTAAGTCTTAAATTTTGAATGTTTACTACCTAGGTGGCACAAAGCCATACTGGTACAATTTTTTTTAAAAATAATGATCCATCTGAAGATATTTTACTAACAAAATAAAAGGTGAGCAGTAAATTTTACTCAGTTTTGTCAAAATTAAGCAGTGGTTTTTTAATTTCCTTTTAAAAGTTTCAAAAATAGCCAACCAAAGAGTTTTGTTTTATCAATTAGTCTTTTTTGAATATGTGTTACTTTTTGTTTTCACAAAACATTTTTACAGTGTTAATGGGGCTAGAATGAGGAAGATAAAATTTGAATATACCCGCTTCAGTGGCCACATGGTCTAAGCTGCTACTGTCGCAGTAGACTAGATTATCGATGGAAGGAAGATCAAGATTCAAATCTTAGTCGAGTGTTTTTTCCAAAATGGTTTTCCACTTCCCCTTCATGCAAATGTGGGTATACTTCCTATAAATATAACCTTACTTATACTTAAAACCATTGGCGTAATTAATACATAAGCGTATATCTGAAGGGGTAGTAAAATGTATTATATTAAAAAATCATTTATTCACGGTACTATTTAACTTGCACTTTCTGAATCAAATGATTATATCAGCACACAACTTAAAAACTAACTAAAATCTAGAAGAGACACAACACAACATCCTGCCCCCAGTCAATAATTCATCACTGTAAACTTAAGGGAAACTAACATTTCACCAATGATAAACTTTTCGGCAACGCCAGGAATCGAACTCGGGATCCTTAGCTCAGTCATAGACAAGACACTACCAACTGAGCTAAGGTGTCAGACAAAATTAATATAATATATAACCCACATGTGTGAATGGAATCATTAAGAAAAAACATCCCTGAGTAAACCCGACTGGGATTCAACCCTTTATCAAATCAGTGGGAGTGCCGCTTTAAACCATGCGACCCCCGATGCGGGTCCAATGTAAATGGCATTTAAGCTTACCTGTGAATGCTTTTTTGTGTAGCGATCATAAGCTTTTTGATGTTTTTTTGATTTTGCATGGCATCGAAGGTCTGTACGATGCGCTCTAAATTCTTGCTTACAAAATTTACAAAACGCTTTATGTTTATTGCCAGGCACAGCAGCTAGCCAACCTGAAAATAATTAATGATAAATTAAATTAGGCTAGATACACAAAAAATGCCATGTATATTCCACAGTGTTATAAAGAATTGAAGAAAGAAAGTGTACCCACATTTGCATGAATGAAGAGTGGAAAATCAATTTGGGAAAACCTTCCACATCATCCGACCATGATTCAAACCTCAATCTCTTTGTTATTGGCAGTCTAGTCTAACACAAGAGTGACACCTTAGACTATGCGGCCACCAAAGCAGGTACGTTGTAAATAACGAGGCTATAGACCTATTAATGAGACAAAAAAAAGGTAGATTATGGTAAAGTGTACCGATGGATAGAGACACTGTTTTAGCATCAATTATTTGTAAAAATGGCATTTTGATTTTGAAGAATCGTGTTTTGTAGCATTTATATTTTAAAAATTAGCATTATGTAGCAAAGTGACAGGCATATAGGTCCAGGCATATAAAGACAACTTCTGTTTTCAGATACTGGCGTACAGGTACAGCAAGGTGATCTAGATTTTGTAAAGAAATGTTTGCTTTCAAACACATTTTCACAGTATCACTTATGAAGGCAATCTTTTCTGTCTTGGCTTTCTTCGCCCTCTGGTTCATTTCTAAAATCATGCTTTGTTGTTTGCTGCAGCCAGCGACCACTGCATCCAACTTTTTATTCGTAACATGCCTGCTAGAAAGGACATGTTTCTTCAGTGTGTCCAGTTTTACCACTCGTGACGACTGTTACATACACCACACATTAAAATACTTGAATCACTAAGTAATATTTATCAGTTTTAAAATAACATTGTGAGCATGCGCGCAGTGATGCGAGTATGTGGCCCGTCAAAGAGCCACCGGAAGAGAGCAGTGATTTTCCTCGCTAGGTAGTAGACACCCTCACAAGCTCACTTGCAAGAGCTCTGTGGTGGAAGGAGGTGGGATGCACAGGGGGGTCTACTTTTAGCACTTTATCACGTGATCGGCTCGTGGTATTACAATGGGAAAATACCAAGAAATACCAATCTGAAGTGCTTTGAATGTGTTTCCTAGGATGACCAGTATTAAAAAATTTAACTCTAACAATTGTCCCAATTATCAGCTATATATATTAAATCAGAAATTGCTGTTAATTTACTCATGAAGGCATTTATTGTGGAAACAATCGTTTATTGCTTTATATCACGAATATAAAACTACTTGAAAATTCAACCAAACAATTTGAAACATAAACATTTATTTAAAAAACTGTTTTGATGACTTTTAATTTTTATTGATTTTAACGCTAAAATGAAAAAAGTCTGTATACCAATGGATCATTGTGACACAGAAACTAAAGTGGTTCACATCAGACTAGATTCAGATGCAATGCAACTCATGTAACTTCTAAGAAAAGATGGTAATTTAGTTTAAATAGATACCACAAATCTGCCCATGCTGTTGATATGGTCAACATTACTTTATTATTCACACCGTGTCTTACTACTCGTTCGGGTTATACGCACTTACGCTAATGTTCAATGATAGGGTGATTGTGAGATTAAATGGAGGACCTACAGTTTAACGTGGAATCCGAACCACGGTGGAGGCTTAGCATTCCTCACATTCACAAGTTGTGATTAATACACATCTTGTCAGAGGTGAAGGAAGGGTTTGGCAATCAGATAAATCTGTGCCGGGACCGAGGATTGAACCCCGGACCCTCAGCACAGAAGTCTGACACCTTACCCCTAGACCACCAGGTCACCTGATAGTAATTACTATTGTATGTATGAATCAGTTTAAACAGGATTACATTATTAAAGTTTTGTTGAGGCATCTTAAACAGATTAGGCCTACCTTTTTATTGTCTTGTCAACTTGTCTATCCATGTGTTTTACCCTAATAGGGTATAGATGATAAAGGTTGAGTTATAGAATAAAAGTATTCGAATTTGTGTAGAGGGAAAGATTAAAAAAACAAAAAAAACAACAAAAAAAACACTCATCACACCCAGTTAGGATTCAAATCCCAACCTCCCCACCATTGGAAAATTAGACCAAAGAGAGTAACGTATTGGTCAATGTTGCCCCATGAGGTTGGTCAGCATACTACTAACACTCCAAATATGTTGAAGTCTAACTAACCTCCACCTACTATAGAACCTAAAAAAATTAATCTTAATATTGGAATTATCAGTGTTGATGGTGAATAATAATGCATTTTTATAGTGTCATTGTTGTATTCTTGACTATCACTAAGATATACAAATATACAAGATTACATGCACTGAGTAGAGATAAGATTACATGCATTGAGTAGAGATAAGATTACATGCATTGAGTAGAGATAAGATTACATGCACTGAGTAGAGATAAGATTACACGATTACTCCATATCTAACACTGTTTAATTGTACTTACACTAATAACATCTGACCACACCCACTGTGATCTTCACGTATATTTCCAGTGTAGCCAATCACTCAACAACACATTTCCTCACATTCATAACACTCCTCCCTCCTTAGCATAAACACACCCCTTCCCCCCCCAACCAGTGGGGAAAAACATGTTCATAAAATGTCTTCTCTTCAGAGGTTGAGCCTTGCAGGTTGCTTAATTACGCGGCCACTCCTAGTAGAGGTTATTCGAGTTGGCGTACCTCTTAAGGCCGACTCTTCGTTGATGGGCTGCCTCATCTCCTGGAGTAGGTCCAAAGGCTTACCTATGGGTGAGATTCTTTCATGAGGAGGGCTGGTACTCTTCTCTTGAGTGGGTGACTCAACCTGACTCCTGGGCGAAGTGCACGGTGCTGATAGCAATGGGGGTTCAGATGGCTCAACTGCCAGTGACCTCCTAGATGGTCTCGGATTTGAGCTTTGAGTCTGGCTACCATTTGTGTTCATATTTTGTCTATTAAGTTCCTCCCCCACTGGCCTCATCTGATCCACATGGCGAAAATAGGTGGTATTCCCTTGTTTTATTAAGTAATGTAAATCACCCTTTTTTTCTTTAACAATCCCCCACAGCCATTTTTTCTCTGGGTTTCTGTAGGAACGAAAAGCGACGTTTGACCCTTCCTCGAAATGTCTTGGAACATCCACAGGATCCTGGGAGCACCGCTGAAGGGCTAGTGGACCTAAAGGCTTTACTAAATCTATGCGGCTCCTTAACGTACGTCCCAAAAAGAGAGATGCAGGGGATAGTCCAGTGATGGAATGGGGCGTCCTCCTATAGGCTATCAGGAATTTAGTTATAGCATCACTAATATTGCTTCCACTCAATATGGCGGCTTTTAGAGAGGCTTTAAAAGTCTGGACTCCCCTCTCTGCTAACCCATTGGAAGCGGGATGGTATGGTGCAATCAATTTTTGTTTGATTCCTAATTCGGAACAAAAGTTTGAAAATTCTGAGCTGGTAAATTGAGGGCCGTTATCTGATACGATGACGTGGGGAAGACCAAAATTTGTAAAAAAATTGTTCAGCAGTTTAATTGTTGTTGTAGACGTTATATTTTTTACAGGGTGAACATCAACCCATCTGCTGAAGGCATCTACAATAATAAGAAAATACATGCCTTTAAGAGGGCCTGCATAATCTATATGGAGCCTTTCCATGGGTGATGACGGGCATTGCCACTTGTGGTAGGATATCTTGGCTGGGTTGTTTTTCATCTGTTGGCAAGAAAGACAATTTGAAATCATTTTCTCAATATCCAAATCAATTTGCGGCCACCACACATAACTTCGTGCCAATGCTTTGCTCTTAACCACTCCCATGTGCCCCTCGTGTAGCTCTTCTAATACTCTGGATCTTAGGCATGTTGGTATGTACACCCGCTGGCCCCAGAAAAGACAATCATGGAACAATGAATATTCGTGCTGCGGATGTCCCCAACTATTCATGGGTTTTACGGTAACCCCCGTTTTGAGTGCTTGAATGAGTTCCACAGCTTCCTTTTCCTTATTCAAGTTCCTAATTATTTCATTCGCAGTAACTGGTAGTACATTAATTTGGCCTAAACTAAAAACTTCTAAATCCCTCTCAAAATCATCTGCTTGGTCTTGTAGAGGTAGCCGTGACAAACAGTCTGCATTGCCATGCTCCGCACCTGGACGATATTGAATGTCGTAATTGAATGCTTGCAGAAATATAGCATACCTCTGGAGTCGTAGAGCAGACAGAACAGGAAGACCCTTTGATGGTCCGAAGATGGAGAGTAACGGACGGTGGTCCGTTATTAAGATGAACCGATGGCCAAAGAGATAAGCAAAAAACTTTTTTATGCCAAATATAATGGCACCTGCTTCTTTTTCTATTTGACTCCAATTTTGTTCCCCCTGGCTCAAAGTTCGACTAGCAAAGGCGATTGGCCTTTCAGTACCATCACTCATGCGATGGGACAATACTGCCCCTAAACCGTAAGGGCTGGCATCGGTAGAGAGGACAATTTTTTTCTTTGGGTCGAAGTGGGTAAGTATCCTGTCAGATGCCATTATTTCCTTAATTTGTTCAAAAGATTTGAGACAAACTTCATTGAAATTAAAATCCACCCCCGATTTTAAAAGGTTGTAAAGGGGATGGGCTAAAGTACTGAGGTCTGGTACAAATTTACCGTAGAAATTGACTGCCCCCAAAAACGATTTTAATTCTGTTACTGAAGTCGGTGGTTTTATTTTCAAAATTGCTTCCACCTTTTCAGGGCATTTGTGGATACCCTCCTTGCTTATGATAAATCCACAGTACTTAATGGAGGGTTTTAGGAAGGTACACTTGTCCACATTAACTCTAATGTTGTAATCTTCCAGCCTCTGAAACACCGACTTGAGCAGCTGATAATGTTGATCTTTGGTTTCAGAGCTAACACAGATATCATCATAAAAAACTTGAACTCCTTTAATATCTTTCAAAATCCCCTCAATTGTTCTCTGCCATATGGCAGGAGCAGTAGTAATGCCAAATGGAAGTCTATTATACTGATAGAGTCCCTTTATAGTGTTAATTGTTAAGTACTCGCGATCAGACTCCTTAACTTCAATATGATTGAAAGCCTGGCTAATATCAAGTTTTGAATAAAATGAACAATTTCCTATATTTGCAAGAATACCTTCGATGTTCGGAATGGGGTAGTCCTCGGTGATGAGTTGAGGGTTGATGGTTGTCTTAAAATCACCGCAAATCCTGATTGTACCGTCGCTCTTCATTACAGGAACCACCGGAGTAGCGTAGTCTGCATGGGTAACTTTTGATAAAATACCTTCTTTTTCCAAGCGATCCAATTCTGCTTCCATCTTAGGAACAAGAGAGTAGGCCACATTACGATGTTTCCTGTACACTGGAACAGAGTCGGGTTTAAGTCGGATTTGAGCCACCACTCCTTTGACTTTGCCTACTCCTTTTCTTAAAACATTCTCAAATTTTACTAAGATATCCTGTAGATTTCCATTTTTGTCGGGAGTTTTTGAAGGTTTATCAATCACATTTACAGTCCCTAAAAGTTCTGTCAAATTTAACTTAAGGGTTTGTAACCACTCAAGACCCACTATGGTGGCGAAATCCCCCTCTGCTAAGTATAAGTTCAATTTGTTTCCATTAACTAGAACTCTAGCCTTACCCAATAATGGTATGTGTGCCCCAGTATAGGTACGCAATTTTACTGTAGTGGGTAAAATTTCTTTATTTGGAAACTTGCTCCTAAAGTCAGCTTCATTTATTAATGTTACATGTGCCCCAGTATCAACTTGGAACGCAATATTTACCCCATCCACTGTTAGCTGTACCATGATTTTATTAGGCTTTACTGAATTTTTAATATGAAAAATATCAGAGAACACACCGGAAGTTTCGTTTAAATTGATACTTTCTCCATCAGATGTTTGATCCTCAGAGCATACCTGGTATAAAGCTCTATTCCTTTTAGAGTAACTCAATTTCTTATTTGGATAAGTACTTCCTGTGTTACTGGTAGCCTTCTTTTCACATGCAGGACTTATATGGCCTTTGACCCCGCAAATACGGCAAGAAGCGTTTCGATACCAACAGTTACCAGAATCGTGATTTGTGAAGTTACAATGTATACAACGTAATTTCTCTTTATTGGATTTATAAAGTCTTTGTTTTTGAACTTTCTTTTGAACGACATTGATATTTGTAGTACAAATATCATCTTGTGGGACCGAAAGACGTAAACTAGAGTAAGAACTAGCATACTCAACGGCAGACCCAAAATTAACTGTGGGGAGCTCCATTAATTTCAACTTCAGATCTTGAGAACGCAGTCCGTGTACAAATTGAGTACAAAGGGCGTCATCGAACCAGTCATTTGGAAATTTACAATAACGCGTAAGTTTTTTTAATTCAGCTGCAAAATCGGCCGGTAATTCCCCTTCATTTTGCACCCTGTTTTGAAATTTAACCCTTTCTGCCAGTGCGTTCGGTTCTGGCTGAAAAAATGTAGTCAAAATATTTGCAAGTTGTTCCAATGTTTTAGACTCTGGTTCATTTGGCTCACACAGATCACATAACCTTTCATACGCATGTTCGCCAATGGCGTCTAATAAATATAAAGTCTGCTTATCTTCCGGTACATTGTAAATCCTAAATTTATTTTTTAATCTTTTTAAATAAACTTTCCAGTTGGACTTGGTTGGATCGAAAGGTTCAATATTAAACTTAGGAATTGATTCAGTAACACGAACAGAAGCACCTTCCTCCCTATCTGCCATTATGGAAAGTTTCGTTTGCTAGGAAACGCTCAGGTGAAAAGCCAAATGTTCGCGAATTCTTTTCACACCTCGTCGCCACTGTTGTATTCTTGACTATCACTAAGATATACAAATATACAAGATTACATGCACTGAGTAGAGATAAGATTACATGCATTGAGTAGAGATAAGATTACATGCATTGAGTAGAGATAAGATTACATGCACTGAGTAGAGATAAGATTACACGATTACTCCATATCTAACACTGTTTAATTGTACTTACACTAATAACATCTGACCACACCCACTGTGATCTTCACGTATATTTCCAGTGTAGCCAATCACTCAACAACACATTTCCTCACATTCATAACAGTCATGTTTCAAAGAAAATATTCTTTTAGCATTCAGTGTAAGTGTACTATCCCCACTCTTGGCCTACATTATGATAGAGACCTATTTAAAGTTAGATTATGTGAAACACACTAAAAAACCTTTTGAGATTATTATATTGGGCTAATGAGATTTCAAGTTTAAATCAGGTAACACAAAACACCCAATAAATTACAAAACCTAGCGAACATAACCTCGTAATACAACCCAAAGGACAAGTAAAATGTCTGCGCAACTTAGTGTCACTCTACTAGGAAAATATTTGCGCTCGCAAAGAATTAAATAGCAAATTGGTCGGCCATAATAACTTTTGACGCAAAGTCTAGCGTCTCTCTGCTAACAGTCGCAAATTCGTTTTGCATCGTGGTCATAATAGCTCTGCATATGTCATAGCTCTGCAAATTAAGTTATTAAAATCAAACTGTCATGTTAAAAAAAAAATCCACATTCCACAGCCTCTAAATGATTGAATAAAAAAACATGGCAGAATAAATAACATTAAAAAAATTGTAGCCTATTTTAGTTAGGTTTACCAAAGACAAAAAATATACATGCACTCAAATAAGTTATATACGGTAGGCTACCAGTACAGTAGGTAAAACTTATGTTTTGAAACCGTATAACTTTAAATTATGTGTGTGTCCTCGATTTGACTTAAAATTATGGACTATCCAAAACCACCAAACATCTCTTTTTTACAGCAGTTACTACACACAATCAATTACTTTTAGAGCCCAGCAATTAGCTTGGTAATTGAATGAGGTATTTTTTATTGTAGGGATACATAATTTAAAAATCAACAAACCACAACAATTAAGTTAAGTTAATTATTTGGTATAAAAGGGGGGGGGGGGGGCAAAGTTATATTTCCCCAAGCTTTAGGACCCTCTGGGCGATCCTCGTAAGTCAGCTGTCATTGCTTGGTGGCGATACACCAATGTCTGCGATTCCAGTTTCCAACTTATATACCTTTAAACACTTGAAGATTTTCCCAATCTTTCTTGTAATGCTGAGAAAATGATCCTAATGTTTTTTTCTTTGTGGTAACATCCTTTTCTCCAACGAAGCTTTCCTCCATTGGTTATTTTAATACTTTTGAGCATAACTGCCTTACAAAAAGCTGAGCCAAATATAAGGTTTTAATATTAGTCAAGATTATATACAATAAGAGATTTTATGTGTCTATTGTATATTTTACTTCAGTTTTGTTTTAGATTTAAAAAAAAAAACTATTGTCACAGATCATATTATCATTAAATTTTTGGGCTGGGTATTAAATTTAAAGGATGTATATTTTTCAAATCGATTTGGAGGCTGATATAACTAGATGGACATCTGAAGCTGAAATTTTAGAGCTATAATCTACATACCACTGTGTAAGAAAGAAGGAAACTTTCGGGTATATCTTTCTCTCCTACACACATATAAGGCAATGTGGCATTTTAACATCGTTAACTAATTTGATATGAGATATATAAATATAATATTAGTTAAATAAAATAAATGTGTTAATAAGAGATTAGAAGAACATAGCAAAGTATAAACTCATTACTTATAAAAAAAAGTTAATGTAGACTAATAGAGTAATACATCCTAAAAGCTTATAAACTAAATGATTGTTTGAGCGTAAGACTTCTACACAATTTTCGTCATTTGAACAATAGTAATTAAGTTTTAAGCAACCTTATTTAATTTTATTTATCAAACTTTCAATATATCTGCTAATAGCCAATATTAGATATACCTATTTTAGTTTTGTCAGAATGTAAACAACTAGGATATAGTTAAATATGTTAATATTAAAGATATTATTTGTATTTGTACAATATTAACTGTAAAACTGAGCTGTATATTTTTTTTAGAGTAAATGTTTCTTCAGCCAAGTAATTCTCTGATTTATTTTACAAGATAAGAGGTTTTCGCACAAGAATATTGAAATAAGCCCTTAAATTTGTCCCCTCACATAGGCGCTTAGCCAAAGGGGGGGGATAAAGAAATACATACCCCCTCAAATATGTTTTTTAATTAATACATCATATCAAAGATAAAAGGGTTGTCCATAAGCTAAGGATAAATATAACATAAAATTTAATCTAATATGAAGATGGAAATTTTTTTTAAAATGAATATGAAAAATGTTAAAGAGAATTAAAATCTTCACTTCCATTTATCAAAATCGAAACTCGCACTGGTTTTGAAGTAAATAAATCTTCTAAATCTAAAGTTGGGCACGTCTGTCTCTGAATGCCAGTTCATGAGTACAGCATTTTACACATTTTATAAATCTGCCTAATATATGCCTATTTTTGATGCTTGTGTTTTTTTTTTGACCGAAATTTTGACCATGGAATCTATCTGTGATGCAATATTAACTCTTCCAAATGTTTTAAACTTAAAGGCATTTTCCAAATGGATTGCACATCTCTCATGTTTTTTAATTATTTTGATTAAATGTTTAAAATTCTTACAGCCTACCGTTGTCCACAAACCCTCTCCATCATAAAATAAACAATAAAAATAAAATAAGCTCAGTTTTCCTTCACACACAGTTAACCACAATTATTATTTACCAAACCAAACTTTAGAAAAATATATTTTTTTCCTTGCCATCCACTTGCAAAAATGTAAGCTCATTAGACTGATGTGCTCTTATCTGTTTAATTTCCAGTTTTTCTTGCAGTTTTAATGAAGAAAACAGAGTTTTTAATAAAGAATCTACTTTATTAATTTTAAATTTGCATACTTTATCTTACCTCTGGGGTCTTAACACACATTAAAACACAAACACATTAACAATAAAACCAAAATGTAGACCACCAGCTCAGGCTGGCCCTATTCACTAGTGTAAAGCTCGCATCGGATGGTAGGCAGATTGACTTTGAGATACATCTCACACTGGGTGGCTTCTCTGAGGTGGGCAGTCAGAACTGGCCCTACTCAGCTTTTATATTAGATAACTCCAACACTAGTACAGTACTCACATGACGTTTGGAGCAAGGAATAAATATCTTGACTTGAATACTGTGCAACGAATCATATAAGTTATTTCACTGCGTGTAGAGAATGGTGTTCGTCACATCCACTTTTTTTTTCAAAATATTTTATATAATAAAAATAAAGAAAATAATATGTTAAAAAATATTGGTGGGGTTATATAGTGTTTTGACAGTCAAGGGTTTTTTGTATATGCTTTTTATATGCAAGATATTCCCATTTGGACAAAATATCTTTAACAATTTAAATGTAGGCCAAGCTAAACAAGTCATAATGAGGAAACTGCCATAATTTTTTTTCAATGATTAATGAAATTTGATAAAGCTCAGTTGCTCTAGTAAAACTATCTACCAAGGATGATAAGAGAAAATGATGAGGGAGGACTGACTGGAAGGAGGAGGCTATGATGTTTGCTGATGACTTGATGGTATGGAAGGAGAAGAAAGATGAAGAACAGGAACAACTACAAGAATGGAATAAGGAAGTAAAAGAGTGTGGAATGCAATTTAGCATGGTTAAGTGTGAAGTTATGATGACTTGAAGAGGATAAGGCCTAGTAAAGTAATAAAGTTTAATGGAGTAGAGCTGAGAAGGGTACAAAATGTAATATATCTTGGAAGGGTGATTGAGGTGAAAGGTGGGAAAAGAAAGGATCTAATTAAAAGGAAAGCAGAGGGAGTTGTTCCATAGGTATATAAGAGACCTTCTATGAAGAAAAGTGCCCTTGAAGTGTAAGGGTAAGTGCAAAGGGTGTACTTTGTACCCATTGTAACATATGCAGCAGTAGCATGAATATTGAATGTTAGAGAGACTAGGAAAGTGGAGGACATGGGAATGAGGCTTGTGCGGGTCATGTTAGCTGTCATGAGAAGAAACAGGATAAGGGATGAAGTTATCAAAAGAAAGAGAGGGAGTACAGGGAGTACATGAGATAGTAGAGTAAGCAAAACTGAGATGGTATGGTCATGTAATGAGAATAGAAAATAATAAACTACCAAAGAGAATGATGTAGAAAGCAAATAGAAAAAAAAAAGTTAGACCAAGAAACAAATGAAAGGAGTAAATAACAAATTGTGCAAGTGAAAAGAGAAGAATGGAAGTGATTAAAGGAGGAAGTATGATGAAAGCACAGAGGAAGATGGAGGCATTTCACCTAATTGATACAGCCAAAGGCTGGAAAAATGATGATAATTATGATGAACAAAGCTAGAGTGACCATCAAAAATTTGGCGATTTTTTATTTATTTATTTATTTACATAGCTATTTTGTACACAGTAAAATAATAAATAGATGATGATGTATTGCATCAAAACAAAATGTAAGTAATAAATATAGTTCTATTAAACACTACTGTTTGTAATGAAGTGAGAAAAAACAAGTTCACTGGCTAGAGCACTTAAGAATAATTACAAACACACACATTTAAAATATAATACCTAAGAACCAGTTTAATAAAGAAAAAAAAAAAATTACCAGGATATTATAAAACACACATCAAGTTATAGACCAGTGAATTATTTTAATTTCATCAGAGGTGTGTGAATATTTGAACAAATTTATATCAATTTACAAACTATTCATATTAAAATGAAAATAGTAATTTCTGATGAATCTTTAACCACTCATGATGTGTAAAAAAACATGTTGGACCCGGTGGTATTTGCCACTTAAATATCCGTGGTTGTGGGGACCTTTCTGAAATAGTCATTTACATCTTGACAAGATTCGAATGCAAGAGCGCCCTATATGAGTACCATTTTTTTTTTATGGTTTTCATGTTCTAATTATATATTTAACTGTTAATGATAAAGAAACAAGGGCTGAAATCAGCTCCAGATTCCTCTGCTACAGACATTTTATGCTTTATATATCACCACAATAACAATATATGAGACGGGGAAAGATATGAAACTGGATTAAAATTGTGTGCAAGGGAGCACCCGATACTGTTTTAATGTGGGATACTTTTAAAACTTGGTAATTACCAACTCAGAGATTGCAGATGTTCATCCACAGATGCCTGAGGGACACATTGGGTCTATGGTGACCAAATGTAAAGTCAAATTAAAACTTGTGGAACAAAACTAACCAGAAGCCCATCCAACTGTAGATCAGATGGTTGCATGTGGCGGTGGCTTGGCCACACTCTCTGGAGAGACCAGGATGTCTCAAGAGAAGCTCTGGACTGGAAATAGTAAGGACATGACAAGGATCATGTGACCACACACTCCAGAGACCAGGATGTCTCAAGAAAAGCTCTGGATTGGAAACCACAAGGACGCGGATGTCAGGGAAAGCCAAGGATGACTTGGCGGAGAACCGTTGATGGAAGAAGGCAAAAAACTTGGTAAAGTTATGTGACTAGCTCAAAAGTGTGATAGAGAATATACTTGAATGGCGAAGCTTTGTTATAGCCTTATGCTAAACAAAAACAATTAAAGGAATTTACATTACATTACAATAAACTACTCGTATAATTTCATGAAAAGGAATATGTAGAACAGTGTAAATATTAAAGACCCTCCAATACACTCAGGCAGGATTTGAACCTTGAAGTGTAAAACTCATCAAACTTGGCTGATGCAGAACTAACACATACTGTTAAATAACTGTTCAAGTAGGTTTTGACTTAAGAACGAAAAGGATCCTGAAATTACAGAAATCACATTTTACCCGATAGCCATGCAGGAAATTCTTTTTGAAATATTTTTTTTGAACCCTTATAAATCGAAAACCTTAACTTCCAGTTACTACTTACCAGTCTCAAAAAATCAATTTTCAAAATAATGTATTGTTATAGCTTTAGTTTATTTTTGTATAAGAAGTTGCGTTGCAGTTTCACACTCCCTCCTTATAAATTCCGATAGAATGAAAGCTAGCTAGGTCGAGGGATTGGGTGGTAGCAATCAATTTTGTTCAAGAAGCAGCCATTATCTCTATGTATGTCTAGTGGCAGCAATGTAAAGTGTGAACTTTGTTCTTCCCACCTTTCCTGTACCTTCTTCGAATATAAAAAATACCTCAAAAAGTGAAGAGAGATTAAAGAGACCTAGAGCTAGATTAGTACAATATCAGAATGGTAAATAGGGTGAGCTAAACAAGTAAATATCAACATTTCAAAGATTGGGATGAGGTTCATGAAGCTGTTCAATGTATTTTTGTTGCTACCAAATTGCAGTTGTGATTAATACTCACAGAAAGTTGAGCTCAAGTGTTAGAGATCACAGTATTTTCCATTATACATTCTTCTTAACATAAAACCTTTTTATTTTGTACCGCGTCTTATTGCCCACTTGTACGAGATACATTTGGCTACACTGTTGGGGTAGGGAAGAAGAAGATGACAAACTTTATAGAGTAAATGTACTCGCATTAGTATGAAAGGACAATGGAAAAACATTTAGCAAACATATCAAGTACAGTCAGCTAATATTGAAACCGCAATCTACCACTGCCGACAAAATAGAATAGATGGGCTTAACATGTCCGCATGACCAGTGATAGCTTCTCTGTCACTTCCCATTGAATAATGTTAGCTAAATTAATGTTCCTAGTTCACTAAAGAGTTAAAATGATTGCTTTTTAAAACATATATGAGACATTAATTCCCAAGAACCCAAACTTGTATCTCATTTCTCAAACTGACATCAAATTGTTATACCTCTTCAGCACTATTTTTAATATGCATTTTTGAAGACAGTACAAGAAAGATGGATAAAAACACAAAAAAGAGAATTATCACAACATGAGGAACAAAGCAAACACTTTACTATACTGCCACTGGACAAAGAAGTAATGGCTGCTTCTTGAAGAAAATTGAATGTTAACACCCAATACCTCGGCCTCATTCCATTATATCATGACTCATCAGGAGGGAGTGAGAAACACAAACTGTAATTTAATAAAAGAAGAAATAAAAAAACACCCATAAAAGAGAAATAGTAATGATAGCATAGCTATAAAAAAAATTCAAAAGGCGGCCATTACTTCTTTATTCAGTGGCAGTAATATAAAATGTAAATTGTGTTCTTATAATTGTAAAAGCTGTTTTGTGTTTATTCCCTTTAGTGTGTTTCTATCTCTCTTTCCCATACTTTCTTTAATATAACATTAATATATGACCTTTTTCATATTCAATTTTTAAGTTAATTTAGTTTATCAAAACAGACGTTAAAAAAAAAGTACTAATATTTGCACATCGTTAGATTTGATGGCATAGTACAATATAGTTTAAAAATATTTGTCATGAAAATAGCACAATTCACACACCTCGTTTTAGTATATTTTTAATTATATAATGAAAATCATTTTTCAAAGAGATCAAAAATGTAACAAAGATCAGTTGTGTCCTAAAGTCATTAAACTTTTGATTAGAGATAGGTTAGATCCTATATTTCTCGAATACGAATATTAAATTTTCTTTCGAATCACAAATCCAAATTTGAATCCTCAAATTTTTAAATATGTACAACTTTAGTTAAAGTGAAAATATTTAAGATTTAGTTTGAAATAGTTGTTTGTGCCATAGACAAATAATTTTTTTTGTCATGTCTTATGTTATAAGTAATAAAATAATACTTTTTTTAAGTAAATTAATTTTATCAAAAAAAATTGTCTTCCTTTTTTTTGCGATTTTGTTACCCCCTCAACTAAACAAGTCTATATAATTATTTTTAACAATTGCTAGGGATGTGCGAAGTCCACTTTTTTAATTCGATGCAAATTTGAATCAAACATATGAAAAATACTCAAATCTGAATCGAAGTTTGAATGTATTTTATTAGTTGTTATATATTTTGGTTATTTATATAACTTTATGTACTAAAATTATTTGAAAAATGTTTTATTGAACAATTAATTGTAATAATTAGTTTTATTCTAATAAATCAACTTACAATTCAATTACTTCAAATTTTTTTCCATATGAATGCTGTTTTGTACGGTATATAACAACTCAAAATGGCAATAGTTGGACATTATTGGTGAAGATTTATAAATGTTAAGGCCAGATTTTTTTTAAAGCTTAATTGAAGCCGATATATGTTTCGAAGCTTCATCCAGGGTGTCTACCGACTTGGAGAGCATCATGGGTAGTGGGTGACTTGACATTCGACATGTTTCACGTTGTTACGATGCACAGGAAATTCAAACAACAATATTTTCGTGACTTTATGACTAAAATATTGAAAATTCATGATTTTTCAGGAATTTTCGTGACTTTGGTGACTTTCATGACCCAATAGACCCTGTTCACACACCCCTAACAATTGCTTAAAATTGTTATTTGAAGTAAAGGTCTTCATAATTGTATTTGACATACTTTTAGAGATTTTTACAAATCTCTCATCTATTGAATACCATAGAATTCGAGGAACCGAGGATTCGAGTGTTCCATCTCTACTCTTGATTAATGAGCTAGGTTGTTATTTTGAAGATTCATTATTTGAAATAAATTACCAGATAGCATTATAGAGTAGCCAAATACACTTTTGACACTTTCTCACAAAGCAAATTTTACAATTTACTCTTCTACTAAAAGGTGTGTTAAGTCCTATTTTTTGATTCGAACGAAGCAGAGACAGATAATATTAAATACCCCCTTAAGCCAAATCAAAGTTTGAATGTTATATAGCTTTGGGCACTAAATAAATTTGCATAACGTTAAGTTGCCAAAATATTTAATAAACTTCAACCTAAGTTAATCAACTTATTATAGCAATATGAAAAAGAAGTCACTACAAATTTTTGTCACATGAACATTAATTTGTAATTTACATAACAAAAATAAATTTCAAAAATTAAACATAAATGTTTGTCTGTTATTACTTTTATTTGTATTTGCAGGAGGATTTTTTTTTCGAATCAAAGTCAAAGTTGATAAATATTAAAAGTGAGTTCTAAGCTTTCGCACACCTTTACAATTTAATAATAAACTAGAGCTGTTTAATTAAGACTCAATCATACTCATGACTACTCTCTCGTTTAGCAAGTAAATTGTCCTTTTCTTCATCTGAACCAATTTCAGGTGTCACCTTGTTTACACGAGATATCTTGCTTAGGCCCTCCATCAGCCCAGACTGACTTACTCTAAAACATAAAATCAGATGTTATTAAATAGGTACACACAAAGACAAACACATGAATATATATTTTTCATTCATTGAATGTTTGTTTTTTAATCAGAAGGAACTAGAAAGGCTTATGTCACAGATAAGTCACCATAAAAAAGTAAGCAAAATTAAAATCAAATATTTCTTCGAAACAAACTATTCCAACTTCCTTTTTCATTTTGGAAGGGGATGTCTTATCATCAAGTAAATATGTATCTATTTATTTAAGAATTTGAATTATCATTCTACCACCTACAAATCTTGAATTTCTAATATAAAATACTTATCTTAAATGGGGGGGATTGGATATGAGAGAAACTTGAAAATATGATCAAATAATCAAAATAGTAACAAAATGTTACCATTTTTGCTATAGTGCATCCACTATAAAATGCATAATTCACTTAAGAGTTAAATTAATGGTTTGGGGTTTGGCTGGCAAGCTTGTCCTATAACTATGTTGGTGCTGAGCTCCCAATAAGAAATATATAGCTTTAAAACTGTTGGGGAAATTTATTTTTGTTGAATGGTCACATTTTGTTTATTATTAAAAAAATTGTTTTCAGTTTTTGTTTTGTGTGTGAAAAATTAAATAATTTCTTTGTGTAAAAATTACAACCAATTTGATTTAAAGAATAAAGTTGAAATTAATTAAACTATCCGGTTAGTTACACGTCTTCAACAGGTTATGGGTCCAGTACATTGAGGAAATAATCGGAGGTTGGGAAATATATTGTGAATTGGAAGTTTTGTGTTGGTGAAAGTAAATTTTAGCTGTTAAAGTAACATTGATACACTCATGAAGGCAACATAATCAATCGTGATTAAACTAATTGGAGAAGATAACTGGGAAATTTGGAAATTCCAGGAAAGATAATTTTAAGATCAAACAAGGTTCTTGACTGTGTCATAGGAATTGAGGTCAAACCTGAAGAGGTAATGATACTGATTTGGACCGCTCTCATATATTTAAAAAGTCATGGATGAGGGGATTTTTCTTCAATAAATTGTATGTAAATTATCTCTTTAAGACTTCATTCATGGAGAATCACATGCTTTTCAGAAATAATGTAGAAGGAATCCATAAAAATTCAAATACCGTATATACCAAACACATGTTAGGTTTTGACCAATGGTCTATCTCGAGAAGTCCAAGGGAACTTTAAGGGTTGAATGTCACATATAAGCTGTATTTAAGTGTGTCATGAACACACAGAGTGCCAGCGACATAAACCTAGAGAACGTGTAATATCAGGACAGTACTACTAACTTAAATACAAAGAATACACAGAAAATAATCTGTAGTTCAAGTAAAATTTTATAATTTTACATAATATCTTTGTACCAATGATAAAATCACTTCAATAAATTGTGTGTAACATTAACAGTTGTATTTATTCAAGTAAAATATCGTAATAATTGGAGCTTGATCACGGGGCTATAATAACCAATTATCTCACAATCAATTCAAGATAGTTGTAATTGGCTCCCAATCGCGAGACAATCATATCTCAATAATTCCGTAACGTAATAAGAGGAAGGTGCAGATTTAGCTAAGTGGAATGAAAAGGATGCTAAAGCGCAAGAAATTATGTAGGTAGAATAGCTGAAGAACCTTTATCACATTTACTATCACATGTACTACTGCAAAGGAGATGTGGGACAAACTTGTGTCCATTTATGATCAAAAATCAGAGGTAACACACAAAAATTTTAATGTCACTTCCTGAACTTTACCATCATTTTATACCAGTGTGGGAGTCGGTTCCTAAATAAAAAAAACTAAAAATGCGTTGATTGCCCGTTTGTTGATAGAAGAGGAGCGTATCAGATCTTGTGACAAAGCAAAGGATATATAAATGCCTTAGTTGCCAAACTACACCTTGAAAGAAATAGAAAGTCTATTCAATGTGAAATTTGAACCAAATTTGTTTCAAGGTAGGCCACTCAAGTATAGAATGTTTTAAGATCAAAGTATGCCATTATTGTAAAAAAACCAAGGTTTTAGGAAGGAATACGAAAGCCAAGATAACGATCCTAGAATCAATGCACTCATAGCGTCTGCCTTTATTAGGTACTACCAAGTCAGGAAAAACTGAATGGTTAATAGATGACGGAGCAAGTGAGCATATGTGTTGCATGTAGGAACTTTATGAAAATTTTGACATATTAACAGTTGAAAAACTGATTAAAATTGGAGTGGCTCAACCATTAAGGCCATTAAATATGAATTATCCGTTTTGATGCCTTTGATGGAAATACCTGGTTGCTAGTGTAATGTATGATGTGTTATTTGTCCCAGAACTTGAAGTTAACTTTTTTCAGTTAATTCGATCCTTGGTAGAGGTCATAATTTGATTGGTGATAAACAAATTGGGAAAAATTGTGCAACCACCAGCAGACATAGAAAACTCTTTAAAATTAATTTTCAATTTGATGATTACATGTTGTATGTGAATTTTTCAGCAACCAAACAGAGAGTTTAGTTGATTGGCATGAACAACTGGCTTACCAAGACTTTCGTCCAGTGAAAAAATTCCTCAAGTCACACAAAAGTGGATTACTTGCCTGTCGAGAACCCCTTTTACAAATCATGTATATATGGTAAACAGCACAGTCTACCTTTTCCAGCAAGTACATCCAAAACGACAAAGTTGAGGAATTGGTTCATATCGACCTTTGTGGACCGTTAGAAGAACCATCTATAGGAGGGTCTAGGTACATGATGTTTGACCGAGATGATTTTTCTTGCTACGAATTGAATTTTTCTTAAAGGAGAAGTCCGAAGTAAAAGAAAAAATCATGACATATTTGAAGACTGCCAGGATAAATTTGGGAGGTGAGGTACAAACTATCAGGACTGATAATGGGCTCGAATTTGTGAACAAGAAATGAAGATGCTATTGAAGATCACGGATTCAGACAGCACAGTAGTTTATAGTCCCCAACAGAATGGAAAGGCAGAACGAGACATGCGTACTGTAGTTGAATTTGTGTAACAATATTAGCTGCAAAAAACATGGAAAAAAGTATTGGCTGAAGCATTAATGCAAGTGTTTTTGTTTTGAATCACACAACAAAGAGTTGTGAAAGATAAAACACCCTATGAAGTTTGTTTCAACAAAGAAGTTGAGTAAATTTCTTTAAAGTTTTTGGTTGCAAAGTTTTTGTGCAAAATTCCAAAAGAATAAGGAGGAAATTAGAGTGGAAAAGTCAAAGTGGTGTCTTTGTTGGCTATGACGATAACACTAAGGGCTATAAAATTTACTACCCGCAAAATAACAAATTTGCTCTTGCACATGATGTGATATTCTTGAATGAAGATGGACCCAGTACTGATTTAGGGGGAGATTCAACAACTACCTGATAGCCTACAACAATTTAAGGTTTATGGTGAAGGTGAAATTGAAGATTCGAAAAATAAAAGAGTTGAAAATGGAAAGGATCAAATTGAGGCCAACAACCGAGAAAAATTATCAAGGAATTGAGAAAAGACTGAAGAGATTGAACAAGATATAAGTGTAGAAGAAGTAGAAAATGAAAGGGGAGGTTTGAGTGACAGTGAAGAAAGTCTGAACCTGTTGAATATGAAATGAATGATGAAGGACAAAGTAGATATGCTCTCAGAAACCGAACTAAATTGAAACAACCAATTAAACTTGAAGATTATAAAACAAGTTTTTTATCTTGAAGAGCCACAAACTGAAGAGGCCATGAAGCATCCTGAATGGGAACAATGGAAACAGGCCATCGACCGAGAATTACATGCTCTAAGTGAAAATGACGTCTGGATGGAAATGGATTGTCCAGAAAATTTCGAGGTTATTGGCTGTAGTAGAGCATAGACATAAGCGTATTACAATCCAGTGGTGGCAAAGGGCTTCCAGCAAACTGACAAATTTGATCTCTAGAAATATACGCACCAGTAGCCAAATTGCCAACACTTAGGGCTTTATTTGCGGTTGCTAATCATTTTGGGTTACCTATTTACCAAATGGATGTGAAAAGTGCTTTTCTTTATGGGCGAAATAAAAGAAGAGTTTTTCATGCAAGTACCCAAAGGAATTGAGCAAAAGACAAACAAAGTTTGGAATCTAAATAAATCTATATATGGTCTGAAAAAATCACCACACTATTGGAATGAAACACTCAATTCATTGTTGGTACATAATAGGTTTAAAATATCTCAAAATGACTTGTTTATATTACAGAAATGAAGGAGAAAACAAACTTTACGTTCTTGTTTTGTAGATGATCTTTTGATAATTGTTTTATGCCCTGAAGAAATTGTATCCGTAAAGAGAATCTTATGTGATAATTTCAAGATGAAAGCTATGGGAACAGTTCAGGAGTATATTGGTATACACATTTATCAGAATTTTAACTCTGGAATTCTTGAAATTCCCCAGAAAAATTATTCTACAATAGTTTTGAAAACTTTTGGTATGGAAAAATGCAGACCAGTAAGTACACCATTGGACCCTACCTTTAAAAGTGACAACTTTAAGCGAGACATTCCTGAGAGTCAAGAGGTGGAAACACACTTCCGTAGATTAATTGAATGTCTGGTTTACGCAATGTTGGGATCACGGCCTGAATTGTGTGCATCAGTGGAATATCTCGGTCATTATCAAAGATGTGCTAGCCAAGAATTATGGAAAGAATTAAAACGAGTGTTACGATACATTAAAGAAACTATTGGCTTGAAACTTATAGATGACCAAAATCAAATCTATACTGAAATAAAAGGCTTTGTAGATGCAGATTGGGGAGGAGACTTAGAAGACCGGAAGTCTACAACCAGTTACACCTTCAACGTTTTTGGATCTTGTGTTTCTTGGTGCTCAAAGAAACAATCTACAGTGGCATTATCTTCCATAGAATCGGAGTATGTTGCCTTAAGTTTAGAAGCAAGTGAAGTTTGTTGGATTCGGAGTCTTCTTGGAGATATGCTAAAGAAAAATTTTGTCATCAAAATTTTTGAGGACAACCAATCTGCAATCCGGGTAGCCAAGAACCCCGAGCACCACAAGAGGCTCAAACACATAGACATATGGTACCATTTTTTTTTCAAGACATGGTTTCAGAAGGAGTAATTGAGGTCTACTATGTGTCGACAGAAGAACAACAGGCAGACATGTTTACCAAGATGATGAATAGACCTAATTTGAGAAGTGCCGTCTCCTGCTGGGACTTAAGTGAAACTATGTCAAAATATACAAAAATTTCATTTAGGGGGAGTGTTGGGGAAATTCAATTTTGATGATTGGTCACATTTTGTTTATTCTTACTAAGAAAATTGTTTTCAGTTTTTGATTTGTGTGTGTGTGAAAAATAAAATGTTTCTTTGTGTAATAATTACAGCTCACTTTTGATTTAAATAATAAAGATGAAATTAACTAAACTACTCTGGTTAGATACATGTCTTCAACAAAAACAAATTCCAATTCAAAATTTGAAAAAAATAGCTTTGAATCTCAATTATACTTAAGGATTTGAAGGTTTCATCCTTAGTATTTATTAATAATTGGGGTATAAAAGGCACATCAATACAATGGTCATGGTGCAACAATATATACATACACAACATCCATTTCAGCATCATCATCATCATCGTCAGGAGTGAGCTGGAAATAAGGATTCGCAGAGGCTGGTCGGAACTTGTAGCCAGTCATTACAAAAAAGACGTAAGTGGCCATCTCGTGAAACATTTCATCAAGCCATTCATATTGAAATGGAACAGTTATCTACAGGAAGAGACGAATAATTAGCTATAATTATTTTAAGTGAGGAAAAAAAAATGGTACAAGTTGTTAACTAAAGACTACAAAATATATCTAGTTCATTAAAGGTGCTGAATTTTTTATTATCACATTTCATATGGATTTTATAATGAAAATAAGAACACAGTCGACACAGAGAGTCACACACCCCTACAATTTATAAAGCACGAGTTAAATAGTATGAGTAAAATAGAACTCTACCTTTAGTAAATAGACAATGATGCGTGTAAAATAGATGTAGCAAACAATCATGATGTAGAAATGTCGAAAGAGTTTTAGCTTGCGCAAATTTATGGCCGCTTTTCCATCGGTGTGTGAAGCTTCTTGTAAATGCCTGATGGACCAAACGACAGGGAATAGTATGGCTCCACAGCATAACAAATCCACAAGGATAAATATGTCCCGCCAAGTGTGAAATTCAACAGCGCCTTCTTCAGACTCTTCTATTATTATCTTTGCGACATTTGCAAGCACCTATACAAGCACACAAAGCATTTCTACAGATCAAGGAATAATTGTCAGATTATAAATAGAAAACTGTTAGAGCAAGTGAATGATTTAATGAGAAGAAGACAGCAGGGAGAGCTGTTCTATAGGTGCATAAGAGACTTGCTATGGAGAAGGGAAGTCCACTTGAAGTGTAAGGAAGTGTTGTACAGGACGTACTTTGTATGTACCTATTGTCACATATGCAGCAGAAATATGAATATTGAATGTAAGAGAGAATAGGAAAGTGGAGGCCATGGGAATAAAGTTTGTGAGGAGCATTTTAGTTGTCACGAGGAGAAGCAAGATTAGGAATGAAGTTATCTGGGAAAGAGTGGGGGTAGAGGGAACACATGAGATAATAGAGGAAGCAAGACTGAGATTGTATTGGCATGTAATGAGGCTGGAAAAAGAGAGGATGCCAAAGAAAATTATAAAAGTGAAGCATCTAGGAAAAAGACTGCAAGGGAGGTCAAGAAAGAGATGGGAGGAGCAGATAACAGAAAGTGTTTAAAGTGAGAGGAGAAGAATGTAAGAATGGTGGAAGTATAGAGGAAGATGGAGGCATTTTATTAAAGTGACCTGGCCACAGGCTGGAAACAGTCAATGATGATGAAGATTATTGGCTTAGTATAACTATATATAATATAAGCAAGTTATTACAACGTCTATGGAATTGTTTTGAAAACAAATCAAGTCAAACCTTAGTAATCCAATTTATCATATCAAGTCTTTGTAAAGTTATCTGATATATTTTATTGTATTTTTTGTTGTTGATAAAATTGTATTTTCGTTCAAACAATACATCCTTTTTAGTAATAATAATAAAACTAAAAGTAGAGCAAATTGTTTTCACCTGCAAAGGTATGACTATCATAAATATTTTCTTGTCTTTCTCTGAAAGAATGTGTTTAATGAATGTCCAACCCGTGCCAACCAAAACAATAGTGATGAACAGTACAGCTCCTTTCATCCTAAACAAAACAAAACAGTAACAAAATTAAAATTCACCCTTTTTAAGATTAAATAGGCTAGTGTGAAAAAGTTCATGAATCTATAACATAATAAGTTAGGATGAAATGTAGCAAATTCTTATAAATAGAAACCTGTCGATTATTGCTATATTGGCTAGCAATTAATATCAACAAATTATCTTAGCAGTTTGTCTGGAAAAAAGAAAACCTTAATTAAAGTGCAAACTGTCTTACCCATTTACCCCCCAGATGGTAATTTAGCAGTGTAGAAAGGGTAAACCCAAATTTTATCAATGATACATATTTTGCCATAGGGGTGTGCAAAGCTTTGAAACTTCAACTTTGCTTGGAAAAATAAAAAATCCTGATTCCGACAATTATGAAGATTTGTTGATAAAAATATTGACAGTTAATATACTCCCTTTATGGTCAGCTATTTCCATTCCAAACTGTTATATACATTATAAATTAATATTCAAATGGAAAAAATGAGAGGTAATTAAACTAAGTTGTAAAAGTAACTTGATTTATTAGATTAAAAAACAAAATATTTTCAAATAGATGTGGAATAAAATATTTCCTAAGTTATTTTAGTATATAAAATTATATAAAGAGCCACAATATTATATTTTTCAAGCATAAAACAACAAAGTAATATTTGTACTTTGATTTGGCTTCAAGAGTGTCCGATACATTCGATTCGCGTCGAGAATCGAACCCGGGACCCATTAGTCAATAAGCAGACAGGCTAGTGGCTGAGCTAATGTGTTGGACAGTGTCCTAACAAAACTGGTTTTGAGGTATACTTACAGATGTGCCACGTAGTAAAGTATGGCCCAGGCAGCTACATGTTCCCCTTTGGTTTGGATAAAATGGTAATTTATACCATGGAACATAAGTGACAAAGACTTGAGGTAAACCAGAATACCCATGAGATAGTGGATTTTATAAACTGGATGTCTGCAAACAAACAAACAAACAAACAAAAAATTAACATTTAACAAAATTACTCTCGCTTATATGTCAATAACCATAGTGATCCACTGACAAGACGTGTATTAATCACATCTTGTGAATGTGAGGAATGCCAGGCCTCCACCGTGGTTCGGATTCCACGTTAAACTGTAGGTCCTCCATTTCATCTCACAATCACCCTACCATTACACATTAGCGTAAGTGCGTATAACCCGGACGGGTAGTAAGACGCGGTGCTAATAATAATAATAACATAGTGATCCACAAATGAAAAAAAAAATTATTTGAAATTACTACAGCATTAGTATTTTTTATAATAAAAATATAATGGTTTGCAATTTGAAAATAAGTAAATAATTTGTTTTTCGTGAATTAAAAAAATATTTTGAATATATTAAATACTATGGGTGTGCGAAGCAGAGATGTGGAGTCAGAGTCAGAGTTGGAAGCAGTTTTGAGTGGAGTCGGAATAGCAAAAAATGTACCAACTCTGGCTACCTAATAAAACCTTATAGTATTATAACAATATAGGCTATAGTAAACATATCATTTTAGGAGTATTATTTTTGATTGAGAGTAACAGATTTATTCAAATTTAAACTCAGAGTACCAAAGAAGCATCCCAAAAATTCATCTATATCTGAGCATTTTAGTGCAGTAAATTTGTTATCGCTAATTAATGCACTTTAGCTATTTATGAAGGAGTCTGAGTCAGACAGTAGAAAATAGAGGTGTTGAAGTCTTAGTCGAAGCCCTGGTGCAAAGGATACTTGTTAAATGTGAAGCAAAGTTTGAAACATGCGAAGCCAAAGTCATTCATTCAGTCATTTGTTTCTATCAAATAAAAAACTTTTTTGTTTTTAAATGATTTATTAAGTGTATTCAGGCAAAGTAGGAGGTTTGGCAAAATAACAAAGTCCACTGTAAATATTTTATGCTGACACATTTGAATGTATCCATGCTTATGTTAAATATATCATTTAATTCCTACATGATGATAAAATAATGATTAGTAGCTGTTATTAAGGTTTCTAAATGTCATATTTGTATTATATTTGGAAGAAGGTATAGGAAAGGTGGATGGAAACATATATTCTATATATGTTTCTATTCACCTTTCCTATACCTTCTTCCAAATATAATACAATTACCTCATAAAGTGAAAAAAGTTTTTCCTTAGAGATATATTATAAATGTCATATTTAAAATATGATCATAATATATTGAAGTTTTCTTCTTCCTTACTAATGTTTCAAGAATGCAAAGGTTATTTTTAAGGTGGCAAATAAAAGGATATATGAGCTTCAATTAGGACATTTTGAAGCTTTGCACACCCATATTAAATAATATAAACTTTTAAATAAGTTTGCGATAGTTAGTAACCAAGTATTTACATGGTGCAGACCTAGACACTAACCCTTGTAAAAGAAAAATGTTTTAGCAGTATTTTACAAGCTTGAAATTTTGAAGCTCATAAATTTAATTTTAGCCAGTGTATCTATTAAAAACTTGACTATAGGGTCAAATATTCGAGTTCTCACAGATCCCTATTAAATGAGGAATTTTAATCTCGTATGAACGATCCTAAGAATCACTTAATATTTTTATCATGAAGAAACCTATAAACAAAACTTTTTTTAAGTCCTGTCTTGCTTAAAGGTTTGTTGGATTTATAGCTAATATCTTAAAATTTCTACAATCAACTTGAAACAAAATTTTAACTACGGTACTTATTATATTTTGAAGGTTTTTAACAGTGGTGTATTCTGAGAAAAAATAATAGGTATTGAAACAATTCAGTCGCGCGTTGGGCGCCAATGAAAAGTCACAGTTTTAATGAGATATAATTGTCCCGCGATTGGGAGCCAATTACAACGTTTTTGAATTGATTGTGAGATAATTGGTATTAATAGCCCCGTGATCGAGCGCCAATTATGATGATACGGAATTATTATTATGCCCCACATTTGCTTGGGGCGCTGATTAAAGTTATACCGTTTAGTCAGCTGATAATTGCCCTGTGATCGAGCACTAATTAAAGTGGTACAGAATGTTTGTGAGATAATTTAATTAAATAAATAAAACCTTTAATATTGCATACGATTTATTTAGATCGTGGCACTGGTTTATTACAACGTTCTGTAGATTTATATTACCGGCATTGTGTAGATTTATGTGACTACTCTATATATTCATATGCAAAAGCTTTTGGGATTCTTTGATGTATAATTATATAAAATTACAATGAGGAGGATGCTACAATATCATCGAAATATTGAAGTGTATGTAAATATGTGTCAGTGTTGTTACTTTTATTTATGCTCTACCATTTTCCTAATATTCTATCATTTTATTTATCATTAATGACTAATAAGTCGTTAATGTAAAACAAAAACTAAAAGAACACTATTAAAACCTCACGAATCCTTTCTACTAAAGAAAAACAAGAATTACCGTCGCGTCAACTACGGTTAAAGTAGACTCGTCACCCCCCTTTCCCCCTCTACCAGAGCTAAAATGCCTAAATTTGAAAGAGTGGTTAAATGTGTTTGCCAAATACATGATAATTCATGCGACTAGAATGCCTAAACATAGCTTAATGTATTTAATTAGTGTATAATTTGAAACTTGTTATGTATACTATTATTTTACAATTAATTTTATATATATTTTATGTAATCTTACTTAAATTATAATAAATTAGCTTAATAAATAAACATTGTAATCTTGAATATTTTTGCAATAATTGGCACAATGCTTAGCTTACTTCACATGAACAGAGGTGTAAAAACCTGAACTCAATGGCCAAATACTCGTGGGCAAGCGGAAAGGAATGTGATGCAACCACCTAGATATTGGGCAAGGTCATTCATAAGAGCCTCCCTAGCTTGCCTTGCGGTTTTCAAGCAGCAAGCCCTGGGTTTCCTATTGTATTAAATAGAGCCTTTTGGAAGAAGAATTACTTAAAACACAGTGTTCTTGGAATAAGAACGAATATTAGTTTTAAAATTAATAAGTAATTACATGTATATTTATTAACAACTCAAACATTGGTATTTACACAGTTTGCACAGACACCATTGAATTAAACAAAAAACTAGTCCATATCACTATGGGTATGCGGCACAGGACTAGCATACCTGGAGAATACACCACTGGTTTTTAATAACATAATCCCATTTGACTATATTATCTTGTCAATGTAGCTTATTTACTTGAATTGCCATCAATTTTTATGGCATTTTATTTTAGGGATTCATTTAATTCGCTACATAAATAAAATTGTATTTGTATTTTTACTTATTATAATCATCCAAAACCTTAGCTCAGTCGATAGTGTGTGTATCTATTGAGCTAAGGGTGCCGGGTTCAAATCCTGGCATGGCCAAAAAAAATTATCATTGGTGATATGTGGGTTTTCCCTTTCACAATGATGAATTAATGGCTGGGGACTGGATGTTGTGCCTGTCCTAGTCTTAAGTTGATTAAAAGACGAAGGTATAACAGGCCAGTAGTGGAAAATACATGGCTTATATTAAAAATCAACCCAGGCCATGAGCTTGAAACAGTAATGAATGTAAAGTAAATGTTATAATCATTCCAAGTATTTCACTCATACATTTTAATCAATATATTTCTGTTTTAATTTCCCATATATTCATTCATGATTTATTAAATGTTATATTGTTAATAATCCTATTTTTTGGGTAATCTTATAACTATTAAATCGAGCACATAATAAGCTTATCCCAAACATGTTTCTACTGTAACCATTTAAATTATTTCATGTTATTTATTGTGTACTTTGCCAGGCAAGTTTTTATCATTATATAATATTCCAATTTTATCTAAAGGAATTGATTCTTTATATTGATCATCTGATATCCATTAAATCTAACAATTATCTATCCAAATATCATCTATTATTAACGCTTCTTAATTTATTTCATATTTTAGAATGTTTTTTGAATGTTGATAATATATATATTTTGTAACAGCATAATTATTTTAAGGTTGTTCTGGCAGGATGTTAACCTGAACTTGTACATTTCCTTGGAAGTCAAGAGTGTTGGGTTACCATCCTGTTGAGAATAGCAAATAGCTCATATAGCTTGCATCCTGTTGACGAGTGAGAGGAGTGACCGATGGACCTTCCTGGCGGGTGAAATATCGAGATCAGCGAGTTGTGTGAGAACCAAAGAAGACTGTTGAATGTTGGACGCTATGCAGTGTGCATGTGTGTCGGTCGCATGTACGACTGAGTAGTGATAATATTAATGTGATCTGTGGAGTTCACCCCACGGAGGGTCGATCGCGGGTCTGCAGGAGGGTTGCGAGACCGTTATCGCGCCCGCTCCCTCGTCACGGGATATTTAATAGATTCCCATGTAGTAGTTTAGTCTCTTACTATCTTAATAAATATAATTTCTTGGACTACTTGCGAGTTTCACTCCCCACGACCATCCATTGCAACCCCTACCGCTCGGGGTCCATCCTGACCATGTAAGTCCCTACGGTGCCCCGGTAGCGCGTAGAAGGGTTGGCTACCGGGCACCCAGACAAAACTAGTAACCTTACCCAGTTCTGTCAGAAGTGTTACAACGTGATGACAGAGTGGGAGGTTACAAAGTGATGTCAAAGTAAGGGATCTTACAATTTGTTAAAGCCACCGTCACTCCTAAAAATCCATATCCAGTAAACTGAATTGCATCATAACCAACAACTTACTTGCTCTTGCGTAGAATAAAAACCCAGAAGCAGCCCGACAGAAAGAAAAGCAAGGTCATCATGAAGTAGAGGGCTGGCAGAGGGATCTCACCCGCTGACAAGTAGTTCCCGCTGTTGTTTTCCTTGATCTCCATCTGGATCAGAGAGCATCGTTACACTCAACTTACATTCCATGCAAATGTATGGGTGACTCTCAAACTATCTACAGTTTGTCAGCAGGAAAATAATTGCAGGCAGTTCAGAAAGTACACATTAAATACCCCATCCTCATTATAAACTGTTTCCAGCCTGTGGCCAGGTCAGTTTAGTAAAATGCCTCCATCTTGCTCTATCCTTCCACCACTCTTACATCTTTAATTGTTTTATTCTTTTACTCTCACTTGCACCCTTTCTGTTATCTATGCCTCATATCTCTTTCTCAGTCTCCCTTGCAGTCTTTTTACTACATACTTCATTTCTATCATTTTCTTTGGCATCCTCTCCTTCTCCAGCCTCGTCACATGCCCATACTATCTAAGGCTTGCTTTCTCTACTATTTTATGTATTTCCTCTAACTCCGCTTTTTCCCAGATAGCTTCATTTCTAATCTTGTTTCTCCTCATGAGAGAAAGTCAACAGCAAACATCATGACTCATTATTTCCTCCCGGAGTTTTCCTTCCACTTTATTCTTGACCATTTCCATTATCATTACAAATAGTAATGGTGAGTGGGCACTCCCATGCTTCACTTAATTTTTTATTTGGAACCTTAAATACCCAATAATTAAAAAAAGTTATGAAACCAAACAACTTAATTAACTTGTGGTGGTTTTCACACAACTTATCAAAAGAGATAAAGATACATTAATAACACCATCTAATGGATTGTGACGCTGTATTCACCCCATGAATGGAACCATCTAGCTTCCGCGCACATAAGTCAGAGACTTTACACTACAGCTTCACCCGAGCAGCGGAACTTCTGGCGACCATGAAGGGAACAAGCAGGTCATCACAAGTGACCTCGGGTCATTCCATGTCAAGTCAACAAGGTCCTCAACCGCACATTTTATTTTTATTTTTTAAATTTGGCATAGTGAAAGAACCATTTGAGATGTATGGCTATGTAAAATTTCATGTCAATATTTTTTATTTATGAAGTTATAGAGGTGCAAAATTTGCGATTTCGACCAATTTTGTCACCATCTTGTTAACTTTAACATTGAATATTTCAGTAACCTGGGCACATATAGAAGTGATTCAAGGGTTTTTGGAAAGGTCTTGAATATCTCTTTATTATGAGATGTTACTTGACTATATTAAGAAAAGAACCAAAAAAACACATTATTATAAACATTTTGTCTGTCATTTTCTCAACAACAAAAATTTCTTTAAAAAAAAATGTTGTATGTATACTATTACTTATTAACTATGCAAAATTTGAAGATGAGGTGCAAATGGGTTCAGGAGTTATGTTGGATTCAGTAAAACAGGAATTTCCATTTACATTAATTTCCTTAGGTCACACAAGTTTTCTCCATTGTTCCTTGAAGTTAAATGAATAGAAAGCTAAAATGTTATTTAAATGTAATATTAATTAGATCTATTAATTAGATTAATTAGATATTACCAGTACTAAGAATAATAAACATACCTGACATATTTACACTTTAAAACACATAAGGCATATTAGTTATTCCTTTTATATGTATCCAGTTGGACTGTGAACAGCTGAAACTTCCTGTTTTGTCAAAACATATGTTCTACCAGTTGCGGTCAGGGAGTCAACTTTTGTAAGAATTGACGACACATGCACTACTAAAATGTCAGGAACTTGTGGGTAAATAAATGATGGAGCTTGTCCATGTGGATGTATAAACTGATTTGAGTTCATCAGTGTTTTCATTAACACATCTCGACCATCAGTGTCCATCATATGCGCAAGTAACAAATCCACATATTTCATCCATTTCTAGCTGTCCTTTGACTTGCGTGATACTTTCAAGTTTTGACTCCTCTGCTGAAGAATAAACCTTTGTTATCAGTTTCCCTGATTACACCTGGATGACACAGTGAAGATTATGTGTTCCAGGAATGTATCTAGTGTTTGCAAATCTCTCCTGTAAAAATATCTATACATTTTCATATTCTTCTATTGTCACAAACATGAATGTCATTCCTTCTATATTGTGACTTGCCCATTCATATAACTGTCTTGGTGTCATTATTTGCTCTGCATAGGGCTTCTGTAAACTGGCTCTAGCAACAAGCCGCTTTACAGTTCCCCCTACACCATCACAGGCATTTTTACCATTCACATATCTCTGGTGTTTCTTTCATTATGTCAAATAAAAAAAAAAAAATGTAAGGTTGAAAGTGCCTCTACATTGTTTGATTTTACATGGAGTGAGCCAGAGCCACACGTACAAGCACACACAACAAGGATTTTGAAACAACCCCTGCTAGTCTGTGAAATTATGATCACTGGGTAGTTCGGCAAAAAAAAACCCGCCATTTTCTGGCCCTTGGCGCAAGGAGTTGGCCCAGCATTGACCCTAAGTTGTCCTGCAAGGACCCCATGGCGGTGTCCTTACAAGCTATCCTCAAATGAAACCTGATATGCTCTACCAGCAGCTTAATGTACAGCTGGCGAGGATCCCCTTTTCCCCACCCCTATACAGATGGTGCTACAACAGGGTGGCTACAAACCATATTTTACAAAATTCCCTGACTTTTCCAGCTTTTCCAGGCAACATTTTTCAATTTTCCCTGACTACTTTTTTCCAGTTTTAATGGTGGATGATGACTTGTTTTATTTATTGTTGATCACATACTAAAAAAAGTTTGTATCTACTAAACATATAGTTTTATCTGTTATTTAAAAAATTAAAATGTTATTTTATTTAGGTATTATTAACTTTTGTTTTAGTGTTTGGTTGCAAAATTAATGGGATTTTTAGACATATTTTTTAATTCCCTGACTTTTCCTTATTTTTAGTTAAATTCCCTGACATTTCCCTGTTTTCCCTGTCATCCGAAAATTCCCCGACTTTTCCAGGTTTTCCCTGTTTTCCCTGTCTGTAGCCACCATGTACAAGGATTCAGCCGCCCAACTTTCCTGACCAAACAGTCGGGTACCACTGCCTAGCTGAGCAAGGAAGGAGTGTCTAAGGGTCATCAACATGGAAGCACTCTGTAGTGGTTTTGGGCAAGTAGATTTGAGGCAGGCAAATCACTCTTTCCTACACTCTCCCATCGGGAAAGCATCCAGGTTGATCCATAATGCCTCAAGAGAATGGACTATGTTAATAAACCCTGAACAGCGCACAACAATGGACCCGGCATTACCCCATATCGAGACCATTGCAATTTGCAAAAGAGCTGCAGCAATTTTTTGGAAAAAATGTATTTTCATCACTTAAGATAGAATCCAAGGTGCAAGCTCCGTCAATTTCTTATATGATTTATTAAGCATATCATTTACAAATTTCGTTTATTTCAATATGATATCTGATAGTGTTTAAATAATTTTTCATTTATTAACATCAGCAAAAAAAAAAAATAATGAAAAAGACAACTTTACCAGCTGTAAGTGTAATACTTACCATAAAATCCAAATAAACAGGTCTGTCATCTTTGTAATTTGGGCAGCTATGAAAATACAGGTTGTATAGACCCTCCTCTGTTTCACTATCAACTCGCATCGCAAACTACACAAAACAAACAGAACAATAAGACTCTTTAAAATCCTGGATAGTCTAGACCTTATTTGCCAACTCTAAGAAACCTTTATACAACATAAAAAATTGTTTTTAGCTCAGTCAACATTGACAAAGTTCACTGTATTTAGCCTTCAGATATCAAACTTAATAACAAAACAGTATTTTAATACTATGGTAGAGGTACCCCTAGGGGTATCTTATTCAAACACTATTCAACTTCACAGTTTTTCCAACTGGCACAGATATTTTTGGAAATAATTAACTGCTTAAGTCTAGAACTTACCTTACTAAATAACGTTAATATCTAGTTATGTTTAGTGTGTTAAACTTACACTTATGTGCTTCGGTGGCCAAATGGTCTAAGGCACTACCCTCACAATAGCCTAGACTGCCGAAGACGAGATTGGGGTTTGATTCCGTTTTGGTGTACTGAGGGTGGTTTTTCCCTAAATGGTTTTCCACTCTCCCTCCCCAGAAGTGTGGGTACACTTCCTCTAAATTCAACCTTCCTCATCCCTAACACATTATTGTAACTAGTACATAGGCATACAACCTGAAAGGCTAGTATGACGCGGTGATTAAATAAATAACAATTAAACTCACACTCGTGTTGTAGTAATTCCCAGTCGGGGTAACCATCTTGGTGACCGGAAGCTGAAGTTGAAAGCATGGGCCCCCATTAAGAGTACTTCCTGCATTTTGGTCTGGTTGGCTATTATTTCCCCCACCTCACAGAAATTAAACACAATATAGAATTAATTTATAGGAAGTGAATAATTATAATTGTCATGGTGAGGGTAGTAAAAAAAAGTTTATATTCAAGAAATGCCAAAATTACTCTTAAGTTTTAACAAACTAAATCAGCATACGAGGTTTAGCTATTAAATAACCGGACTGATGCTCTAAAAAATTGAATTTACAAAATTACTCAATGGACATGTTATCACCTTCAGTGTAGTCCCCTCCCCGATCCCTACACCTCAACATACGAATCTTCCACTGTTGGAAGCAATGTTTCACGTTCTTTTCTGAGAGGCTGTTCATGAGCTTCGTCGCTTTTTCCTTCACAGCATCAACAAACTTGAAATGGGTTCCTTTTAGTGCAGACTTGATCTTCGGGAACAGAAAAAAGTCACACGTGGCTAGATCAGGTGAGTAAGGTGGATGTTTCAACACAGGAATCTTGTGCTTAGCCAAAAACCTCTGGATAGACAGCGCTTTATGTGCTGGTGCGTTGTCCTGATGAAGAATCAACAAGCCGTTCTTCCACATTTTAGGTCTTTTTCTTCTTATGCGTTCACGAAGGGTTGTCAACACCACCTTATAGTAAACCTGGTTAACAGTGTGACCTTCAGGTACCCAATCAATGTGAACAATCCCTCGGATATAAAAGAAACTATCATCATTGCTGTGAATTTGGACTTACTCATCGGTGCTTTATTTTGTCTCGGTGAACTGGGACTCTTCTAATGCATGGATTGACGCTTATTTTCAGGGTTGAACTGAAAAAAACCATGATTTGTCTCAAATTATCACATTTTCTAAAAAAAATTGGATCATTTTCGATGTTATGAAGGATGTCAGCACAAATGTTCATTTGAGTTTCATTTTGGTCAGGAGTGAGTAGTTTTGGCACCATTTTAGAGCAAAATTTTTTCATGTGTAAATTTTCATGTAAAATTTGTAGAACAGTTTCTTTATCAATATTAGCTAAGTCAGCAATTGTTCAAATGCTCAGGTGTCAATTTTTTCGAACAATTAACATCTGTTTTTGATGTTTTGATGTCCGAGGATGGCTGGGGCGCGGATAGTCTTCAATCTCTTTCCTCTCCTCCTTAAATTTTTTAAACCAATTGGACACTTGGGTACGAGATAAACACTGATCACCATAAAATTCCTTTAAAAAATGTTTCTCTATCGGACTTCCTAAGTTTTACAAGAAACTTCACGTTGACACGCTGCTCACCTTTTACACTCAACATAATTCCAACGGAGCTCAGGTACACGGTCCACTTCGAACAAAGGCTACGGCTGAACTGTTGGTCGCACGACCTTGAAATTTGAAAGGTAGGGGATAAAAGAACATAGGTCAATATCTGACCCTGTTGGTTGTTGCCGAGACCTCAGGTAAGTGACAAAAAATTAATTAGTCCGGTTATTTAGTAGCCACACCTTGCATATCATACAAATTTAGTTTTGGGTGTTCAAGTGAGTTTTGATTTGATATTTTTGCTAGGTTAACATTTTTCCTGGGTGAATTTACAAACTTTTGTACAAAGAGAAACATAGAAAATCTTTTTTAATATCTTCATTGCAATATTAAAAATACTAATATATTTAGTGAAGTTATAATTAATTATTGGTAAAATTTCAATAGACATGGGTATGTTAAAAATTGTTTTATCATAATGAAAATATTAAGGCAGATCTCCAATAAAATTTATTTTAAAACAAAAGTTTGTTAATGAACAGGGTACGAGTACCCGTCAGTTGGCCTAAAAGTCATTTGGCCTAAAGTCATTTGGCCTAAAGTTTAGGCCAAATGACTTTAGGCCAAATGACTTTTAGGCCAAATGACTTTTAGGCCAAATGAATTTTAGGCCTAATGACTTTAGGCCAACTGACTTTAGGTCAAATGACTTTTAGGCCAAATGACTTTTAGGCCAACTGGCTTTTAGGCCAAATGACTTTTAGGCCAAATGACTTTTAGGCCAAATGACTTTTGTTGAACTTAACTACATCAATTTTTTTATTCGAAATACATTTTTAGGCCAAATGAATTTAGGCCAACTGACTTTTAGGCCAAATGACTTTTAGGCCAACTGACTTTTAGGCCAAATGACTTTTAGGCCAACTGACTTTTAGGCCAAATGACTTTTAGGCGAACTGACTTTTAGGCCAAATGACTTTGAATAAATGTTCTATGTCTAAGTTTTGTTCGGAAACATTCGCTATGATGTATTGAGATGTTAATAGAGGGCAGCGTGTGTCCTATTTAGTTAGATAGTATATACTATCGTTTCTAAATATATGTAGTCTTCTTTGGTGTAACTATTTACCAAGGTCTAAAGCAGTGGTTATAAAAGTGTGAAGTGCAATCCTCAAGGGCGAGCGCGATTGTTGCTAAAGGGAAGCGCAAGAAATTGTTATGACATTCAATTATTTGTCATTAACTCGATCTAACCAAGTTACAGAAAAATAAATTTATGTTGACTGTATTTTTAAGAGAGCAATCTACATGTGTGAAACTGTATTTTCAGCTCTGGCGGCTATGAAGGGTAGATATCGTGCAAGACTAGATGTCACCAAAGAGCTGAGAGTTTTTCTTTTTATATTACTCCTTATTTTGGTAAACTTTGCGTTTGAAAACAATCAAATCAATCACACAAAGTGTCACCATTACTTGAGCCACATGACACCACCAAACATGAGACAAGTGATTAATTAAAAACAAATATCATTATATTAATTATAAAAATGGGCTATAAATGTTAATTTTAAAGAGCTATGATTATTTTGTGTTGAATCAGATGTATAATTTATTTATATAAAATTGTTTTAATTCGAATGGTTTTTAATTTTTACTAGGCTAATTTCCTTACAAAATGTAGAAATATGCATAGGTGTAAAATAGGTGGGGGTACATAACTTTTTGTTTGTGGTACAAAACAATATAAAACTAGGACAAAACGTTGGCATGGAAAAAAAAATTCAAACTTTGAAAGTGATACTCCAAGTTAGTGCACCTCGTGACGGGGTCTGCATGAAAAAATGTAGCTTCAAACTTAATTACATTCGTTTGGATGACAAACTTTGTGTAGTAGTTTTGTATTCAAATTATCATTTAGGTTAGAGGCTTATACGAAGTATTACTATATTATAATATTATTAAGTTGGCTCTTAGCGTGTATTGCCTTTTCAGAAGCCATATTATATTTAATGTTAGATAACTTTAATGAAATAAGATCGCTAAAAACCAGGCTACTTTTGTTCGAATGACAAACTTTGTGTAGAAGTCTTATGTTCAAACGATCATTTAGCGTATAGGCGTGTAGGAAATATTACTATTTTAGCCTAAATTAACTTATTTAAAGAAACAAGTCATGAGTGTTGAAATTAGTTATGCCCTTCAAACCTTTTATTAACCCATTTCGTTTAACTAATCATACATTGATATATCTCATAAATTCATTAAAATTAGCGTGTTGAAATGCCACATTGTCTTGTATGTGTATAATAGAGAAAAAGATACCCGAATGTTTCCTTCTCTCTTTCACAATGTTCTACAAATGACAGCTCAAAAATTTTAGCCGCAAATGTACATTCAGTTATATAGAGATCAATGGGCTCCATCTCTGCTTATAAGTTATAGGAGTGGCCATTTTTTATTTTGGTGGCGGCCATCTCGGATTTCCACATAACGTTGTAAGGTATTTTGCAGGCCATTTTGAATTTTCCAAAGTGATTAATTAGGGTAATTATTATATTAGGCCCTAATGTTAACATACTTTGGCTTTCAATAAAATAAAAAACTCACATTTTATAAATAGTATTTATATAGGCTACCTATTTATGTGATTGTTGCGGCTCTCAAGACTTTCGACTTTCGACGGTTAAAATATAATAGTATATAATATGTGTTTTAATAAGAATTAATCATTAATTAACTCAACAAATAAGTGAATTTTGCTAATGCCATATGCCATGAGATTAAGCTGATAAAATACAAGCATCCAATAATGATATTTGCTTTGTTCCCTCAATAACTGCACTTTAGCCCGCATCGGTGATCGAATGATTCAGAAAGTAGACTGAATTTTGTATGATGGCGAGACCCAGTTAAATTCCAGTCAAATGAGAGTGAGTTTTAATAAATGGTTTCTGAGTTTTCCTCCATGCAAATGAGAGTACATATCCTCTAAATTGTACATTTATCTTTCTTACACCATTGTGAAAAAATGTGGATAGCCTGAGCGTGCTAGTAAATACGTGATAAGAGTGACAAAGATTTGGGCCACGATTATTTCACAGTTAAATTTTATTTTAATTAATAATAATTATGTCCCCACAATACATTTTTAATATATTTTTATTTTAAATACGGTGAAATACGTGGAGAGAGAATGAGTAGACAAATAGGCGGGAGAAAACTCCTATCATACCTGAAAAGTATAGACGAATATTAACTTCCTAAATAAAAGCTGTCCACGTCAGTCGAGATTATTAACATTGAGACAATCCTGCCTATCAGAGATTTTCATCTTACTTCTCGTTCGAAATATCCGCATTTAATTTCACTATTTTAAAGTGACCGAGAAAGGAAGAATTTAGAGGAAATGTTCCCACATTTGCTTGAAAATAAAGTGAGGAATCCTCTAGGAAAAATACCTCGGTACGCTCGGCCGAAATTCTAATCCCAACTTCCTTGTCAGTGGAAAACTAGATTAGATGAGCTTGACATTATTCCACATTCCAAGCGGTTTTGCCGTGTTTATTAAAACCACTTTATCTATAAAGGTATGTTTTATATGACGAGAGAAATACACCCAGCAGGATTTAAACTACGACCTCCCATTCCTCAGAAAATTAGACAAGACAAAACTGAAGCCTTTGTCTGTGTTCCTAACATTGAGTTAAAAAGAATGTTTTAGGACTTATGCCGGCATGCCATATAAATTTACGTCTTATGAATTTAGGTCTTGTGAGGTTAGGTCTTGTGCTTGTTGGCTTGTGAGATTAGGTCTTGTGGGGTTAGGTCTTATAAAATTAGGTTCAGTGAAGTTAGGTCTTGTGAGATTAAGTCTTATAAAATTAGGTCTTGTGCCTTTAGGTCCACTGCCTGTTTGAACAGTTAAAGATATTTTAAAGTTATCTATGGAAAATGAATTTTAGGTCCAGTGCTTTTAGGTCTAGTAAAGTTAGGAGCTATAAAATTAGGTGCTATGAAGTTAGGTCTCATAAAGTTAGGTGTTATGAAGTTAAGAAATTTAGTTTAGGAGTTGTGACATTAGGTCTTATAATTAGAGGTCCACTGCCGCATGTCCAAAAAACCTACCTGTATAAATATCCTACAAATTAAAAAAAACTCCATCGAGATAAGTTGAGCGATTCCAAAGATCCTAGGCAACAGACATACAGACATACATACATACATACATACATACATACATACATACAGAGTTTCATGACTACAGACTGACACTTTGTTTTATAAGTAATATAGAATAGAATAAAGACATAAATAACTAAGGGAATTCTGACATTGGTGTAGGTACGCGGAACTTGTTTCATTCGTCGTTGTTAGTTCAATTTAAGATAGCTCAATTTTTTTTTTTTGCATGTATGTGAGTTAACATTGCTTTAGTGCAGTGGTTCCAAAAAGTTTTTGCTCGCATACCCCTTTAGGCCTTGTAAAACATCCATCACATACTTGCTCACATAAATATAGAATGTCCGGATGATTGGTACCCAAAATTAAAAATGTAGGCTAACACAAAAAGTATACATTAAAAATTATATACTGTACATTCAATATTACTTTACAGGTTACTAGTGTGATTAATGGTGTTGCTTCTTCGTCTTACATAGTTCTTTAGAGTTGGGAGTGGTTGTAGTGTGACATTCATTCCGCAATGATATTTAGATTTTGTTGCCGCATAGCATGAAAATTCAGCTTCGCACACTTAAGTTGTTGGAAACTGTAAAAGTTTAAGTACTGCCCATTTAAACACTTGAAGATATTCTTGAAGAAGAATGAGGGAAATAACAATTTCACTACAAAAACTAACATGTATGATTTTGGGCCTAGTGAGAAGTTCAGCAATATGCAAGAAAATATTGTACCGACAGTGTAAACTGCGGTGGCTCAATTGGAAATAAAGATATTCAACAAGGGGTTTCTTGGCTAGATATTCTTATGACGGTCATAATGAAATAAACATATTTTTTAGCCAATTAAAGAAGTTTCGTAATTTTTTTAGTCAAAATATCATATTTTTTAGTTAATTAGAATTCGAAGAAGCCATTACAGAAATTAATCCATGGATCCCCTGGGTATTGTCCACGGATTCCTTGGATTCCTTGGGATCCACGGAGCACAATTCGTGAACCACTGTACTTAGTGTGTTGATTTTTTTTTTTTTCTAGACGGTTGAATTGTGTTGACCATATAATTCATATTAATGAATAAGAACTAATGTCCATATTCAAGTGTGACAAGACTAAGTATATGGTCACACAGAGAACACAGATTGAGGTCATTAGTTTAGATATTACGGCAAACAACATACCATTTGATAGGGTTAGTTAGTTCAAATATTTAGAATCAGTTCTAACTAGCGATAACAATATTAGAAATTAGGAAAAGAATACAGTCGGTAAATGCTTGTTATTACTCGGTCAGTAATTTGTTGGCGTCTCACGTGCTGTCAAGAAATGTAAAACTTAGAATATACAAAACCATAATTTTACCGGTTGTTCTTTATGAATGTGAAACGTGGTCTCTTACCTTGAATAACAAAAATTAATTTATAGTGTTCGAAAACACGGTGCTTAGGAAGATATTGGGTCCAAAAATGGATGAAGATAGTGGGGAGTGGAGAAGGCTACATAATGATGAGCTGCACATCCTATACTCATCACCAAACATTGATAGGGTAATAAAATTCCGCAGGTTACGGTGGGCAGGTCATGCAGCGTGAATGGGAGTATCTAGGTCCGCGTTCAAGGTATTGAATGGCAAAACCAATGGGAAAATACCTCTGGGAAGACCTATACACAGATGGTAGGATGACATTTTGATAGACCTAAGAAACATAGGGTGTAATGAGATATATTGTATGGAATTAGCTCAAGATAGGGATAGGTGGCGTACTTTCGTGAGTGCGGCAATGAACTTTCGAGTTTTTAATGCCATAGAGTAAGTAAGTAGATTAAGTCTGTGTTTAAATAAAGTCTATGTTTTTAGAAATATCTTAACACCATCTACCATCACTTGTGCTATCTATAATCAGATGAAAAAACCAACAGTTCTTATTTTACGAAGTAACCCGAAGGTTTTAACATTTTATTTTAGGCTAAATAATTTTAGGCCAAATGACTTTAGGCCAACTGACTTTTAGGCCAAATGACTTTTAGGCTAAGTGACTTTTAGGCCAAATGACTTTTGCTACTCCCAGCGAAATTAACAACATCGAATTTTTTCTATTAAGAATTCACTTTAGGCCAAATGACTTTAGGCCAACTGACTTTAGGCCAACTGACTTTTAGGCTAAATGACTTTTAGGCTAAATGACTTTTAGGCCAAATGACTTTTAGGCTAAATGACTTTAGGCCAAATGACTTTTAGGCCAAATGACTTTTAGGCTAACTGACTTTTAGGCCAAATGACTTTTAGGCTAAATGACTTTTAGGCCAACTGAATTTTAGGCCAAATGACTTTTAGGCCAAATGACTTTAGGCCTACTGCCGCGTCTCCCAGGGTACAACAATAATGTGTTGTTTTTTTAAAATTCAAAACTCACTTGTACACCTCTAAAACGTATGGCAGGGAATTAATATTGTATACTTCAAAATTACTTTTGTCATTTGTGTTTGACGAGGTGCGCTTACGTCTCTGGTGAAAGAGTAAAGTGTCGCTAAGGTGTGAAACCAAGTAATCTCGCTTAGCTCGCTGAGCTGGTATGAACATGGCATTTTTATAGATATAGATGGTCCTCAAATGTTTGCTGCAGTTGACACGCAACCTGGACCAAAACATACAAACAATATTATATAGCACAATGTAAATAAATTGCATCAATGATCTTACATGTTATAGAAATATTAGATAATCAATAAGACCAGAACAGTATAACTCTCTCATATCCTTTCTACCAGCACACTTATCAGTTATAACTAGACTGTGGATTTTGCATATTTGCATATTTTTCCCCTTTGTTGATATTGATATGTCAGCTTTATAGACATTTATTTTATGCAATATCCAACAAACCTACCCAGTTTTATGTTAAATATTTCTGCATATTTGAGATATAAATGCATAAATGCAGTAGTTAGATTATTTATAAGAACATTCCCAATATTGTCAAGAAATATTTAGAGCCCTTAGCAGATGTAGGTTATTTACAACTGACCATATAGAGTGATTCAGGTACGATGCTCTTTGGGCAAGATGACTGATTTTTACCACTATTCTTGGTGATGGAATTTAAGAGCGACTCTAGAGACATGAAGGAAAGAGAGAATTGTTGTGATTTGGTGGCTAAATATTTTGAGTTTGTTGAAACCTGTAGATGCAGCTAGCATCAAATCTGCAATCAACGACTGTGAGAGGAATGAGTTGCAGAGTGGTCTTGTATTCATACAGGTAAACTATTGAACTTTTCCTGACACCATCACCAAGCTTGAAACGTGAGGTTTACAACTATCGGAATATTTTGACCTGTTCTACAAATAATCAGATAGTACTATGCTGGTTACAGCTGGGAGAGCTCAGGGAGAGTAATTTCAAAACATAATGAAAAGGATTGCAGGCCTCAGTGTTTTGGAAAGAGTCGGCCAGCTTTAAATATTGTCACATTACTATGTGTGATGTAGAGACGGGGTTAGCTGACACCCTCTAGTTTCTCTGTCTGGTTTCGCCGAGTGCATTCTGTAAATAATTTCTACCCAATACTTACCTATACACAGTTCGTGGACACACAGATTCACAGTTTTGATATCTTGTCACATTTTATTTATTTTTATTTACAATCTATTCGCGGAGCACTTGGAGGAGCTTTGCAGAGCACCAAGTGCTCCGCGGAGCGCACTTTGGGAACCGCTGCCTTAGACCATTCAGCAACCGAAGTGGGTAAGTCCAGTTTTTATAGGAAAAACCTTAGAAAATTTACTAGATCTACCTATGTTCATATATTTTTTTGTCAGTCTTGGGATTTATGGCCGTCATTTTTGACACCTACAGATTAGAATAACAGTCACAAAATAATAAAATTTTACTAACTTAAGCCACCAAAATAATGTGTATTTTTTTCTAAAAGAACTTTCATATGAAAATTTGACTATGAGATATAGCTCTACAGTTTGGTTTTTCTTGCCATCTATCTAGTGCATTCCTAACAAGAACATTTCCAATCAAGAACAACAATGAACTCAGAGAAGTTGCCTGTAACAGTGAAAACTTGTCTTTAAAAATACGTAAGCCAAGTGTGCTGGCCATCCCTCCTGATCTAAACCAAATTTTTCAATAAAATATTTAAACAACAGTTTCATAAGTAATGAGAGAGAGTAATCGATGTCTAAACACAACTATCCAACCTTACATTTATTTAACACATTAATTTGTTTTTATTTATTTGACATAAGTCCAAACGTTTGAATTGACAAGAAGCTTCTTACAGTTTATTCTTGAGGTCTAAAGTGAAATATATGACAGCGCTGCTAGCCTCCTGGTTAGGTTCTCTATTAACCTCCTGCAAGAGGCAGCCATCTTGATGGCTATCCAAATAAGGTGTCATGGCATCACTAAGTGTGCGGTCCAAGCTGAATCCAAACTGAAAAATGCAAGCATAAGGTAAATAGCTTACCGATAACTCATACATTTAGGTAATGAAATGAGACACATTATTACTAAGGATGTCTTTTTTAACTGCTTAGTAAAACATTTTTTAAGTTTTTTTTATTATTACAATAATGGATATGCTTAAGAATGATATATATTACAGTGATTTTTCCTTTGATGGACACCTGTGAATAGCGGATTCTTCTTTATAGCGGACAATTTTAATTTCCCTGGCAAAATAACATGGGCTTTTATAGTGAAACAACCTCCCAAAAACAAACTCTCTCAATAACAGACATGGACATTGCTAGAAACACATATGTATATGTGCATAACAATCTGCAAACGGCAGACAAAAATTGAAAACACCAGTCCATATAATTTACTAGCAAAGTACCAGCACTACCCCTGGCAACACTTTATTTATAACTTAGTACTTAAGTGTAAACATATATTATGTATTAATAAATTGTTATCATTCTGTTACTAATCTTATTATTTTTATTGAGTAGTAGGCCTATAAATTCTATCTCTAGTTTTACTTATAGACTTACATCTTTTTGAAACTAGAAATATATTTTTAATTTAAAAAGATATTTTCACTCTACAGAAAGAAATTTATCCAACTAATACATGTATATAAACAAATAATACAACAAAACAGTTTGGGTCTTTTTATTCAATATAAAACGTTATTTTAACTGAAGTGTGTTATAAAGGGCAAGTCGTATGTGCCCCTTAGTAAAGTGGGTAAGGAGTAGAATTGTACCCTTAAAGGGAATTCAGACACCATCAAATATAACTTCCGCGCTTTAAGTCAACTCCATTGCAACTTTCAAATGCACTTGGCTTCCAAGGGCCAAAACAATCCAATAAGTGTGCTAAAAATTGGTTCTGTTAATTTAAATTTAATTGCCATGGTAATCAAAGCAGCCTTTGTAGGCACAAGTTCCTGTAGTAGAAAAAACTGTAATATTATAGGTGGATTATCAACTACCTAAATTGAATGTATGATGTAAAAAAGAGATCATTAAACTTATGAGAAATTGTAGGATTAAAAAGGATCTCACTTGAATAATAGTTCTACCTACCATTACAAAAAAAAAATAAAAAAATTATAATTTAATTAATTTTTTTAGCACCGCGTCTTACTACCCGTTCTGGTTATACGCTTAAGTACTAATTACACTAATGGATTAGGAATTGGGAAGGTTGAATTTAGAGAAGTGAACCCGCATTTGCGTGGAGGGAGAGTGGAAAACCATTTAGGAAAAACCACCCCCAGTTCACCCAACCGAGATTAGAACCTCGATCTTCCCGTCCTCGGTGATCTGGCTCAACACGACTGGCGCGTTAGCCAACTACGCCACCGAGGCGGGTGATAATGATAAAGATGGTGATGATAATGATGATGATGATAATAATGATAATAATATTATTAATGATAATAATTATTAATAATAATAACAACAAAAACAACAAAAATAAAAAAAATCCGCCTGTAGCCTGGTAAGTTTAGTACAATACCTCCATCTTGCTCTATCCTTCCACCACTCTTCCTTCTTTAATTTCTTCCATTCTTATCCTCTCACTTGAAAACTTTCTGTTATCTGCTCCTCCCAACTCTTTCTTGGCTGTCCTTGCGGTATTTTTCCTACATACTTCAATTCCATCAATTTCTTTGACATCCTCTCCTTCTCCATCCTCGTCACATGCCCATACCATCTGAGCCTTGCTTCCTCTACTATCTCATGTACTTCCTCTACTCCCACTCTTTCCAGGATAGCTTCATTCCTTATCTTGTGTCTCCTCGTTAAAAATAACATGCTCCTCACAAACTTCATTCCCATGACCTCCACTTTCCTAGTCTCTTTTACATTCACAGTCCATGTTTCTGCTACATATGTGACAATGTGTACAACACTTCCTTACACTTCAAAGACACTTCTCTCCTCTATAGCAGGTCTATTACACACCTAGAGAACAACTTTCCCTGCTGTCCGCTTCTCATTACATCCACCTCTACTTCCATTTTTAACCTTAATCCAAGGTATTTTACGTTCTGCACTTTTCTCAGCTCTACTCCATCCAACTTTATAGATTTACTAGGCCTTATCCTCTTCCTTGTCACTATCATCATTTCACACTTTAATGTACTAAATTTCATTTCACACTCTTTCACTTCCTCAGTCCATTCCTGTAGTTGTTCCTGTACTTCCTCTTCTTTCTCCCCCCGTACCATCAAGTCATCAGTAAACATCATGGCTTTCATTATTTCCTCCCAGAGTTTTCCTGCCCCTTTGTTCATGACCATTTTGATAACTATTATAAAAAGTAGTGGTCAGAGGGCACTGCACTGCTTCACACAATTTGTTTTATTTGGAACTGCTCTGTCCTCCCACTATCTGTCTTAGCACAACTCTTGTTATCTTCATACATGCTTTTCACTCTCATTACAACTACTCTTTCGCCTTAAGCCTCCTTCATAGCTTAACAAACTTTATTTATAGCCATGCTATCATGCCTTCGCCACATCCATAATTACCTTTACCAAGTCTTTTCCATATTCATACCTTCTTTCCATCAGCTGTCGTATGAGAAAGATTAAGTTTATTGTAGACCTGTGTTCCCTAAATCCGTGCTGTTCCTCGCTCCACTTTCCTTTCATTTTATTTCTTATTCTCTTTTCCAGTATCTCCTCATATATATTTGTACTGTGGTACAACAGCATTATCCCCCTATAATTTACACAACTTTTCCTGTCTCCTTTCTTGAAAAGATGTATTATAGCTCCTTTTTTTTCAGTGTTTTGGTACCTTGTTCTCCTGCCAAACCACCCTCAGTCTGTCTGCCTACTGAGCTAAAGGTCTCGGGTTCGATTCTCGGCATGGCTGAAAAATGTATAGTTGGTGAAATGTGGGTTTAGCCTTTCACAGTGATGAATAAACGGCCAGGAACTGGATGTTGTGCTTGTCCTAGTCTTAAGTAAGATTATAAAGCATATGAAGCTACGACAGGCCTAGCAGGCCTATAGTGGAAAAATATATGACTTGAATAAAAAACTGACCCAGGCCAGAGGCTGAAAAGAGTAATAGATGTAAAGTAAAGTTGTCAAAATAAGATGATAATGTAAGCAATAAACTTTTTATTCTCTTTGCGTGTATGGTTGTAAAATACACATTCCTGGTGAGACAATGCAATTAGGTTAGAGATGGTTGTGTTGGGAAGGGGTGGCTATAACTTCTGAAGCAGATGGTTGTGAATCAATATTAGGCTATATTTAACATGATATAAGAGTTTAGTTGTTAAAGGCTTTTCATTGCATTTTAAAGCTTTGTAAAGTGCATATTTGATTTAGCCGTGTAAATTTATCACAAGTTTTTGTTCATTATTAACTTAAGGTCATTTTTTGAAAATTCTAAGTCCTTTATTTAGAATTGTTGGGTCTTTTATAGGTCACTTTGTGATCATTTTTAGGTCAATCAAAATCCAGGCCTTGCTCATAAAAGGTATAAATTAAGTAGGCATACATAATAAGTAGTACAGTAACTATATATAAATTTATTATATTTTAAGTTAGACAGTGGGGCCTAATATTCTTACTAATTAAATTAAAAAGAAAAGCTTACATTTAAATATACTTATGTATGATCCAATAAATAACAAATGAAACAAAACACTTACAACATCTGATTCGCTGAACGGCTCGGAATGGAAATTGATGAGATTCACCTCCAATTGGCCCCCTTTATTGAAGCCAAATGTGCTAAGAGCAATGTACTTCCGAGCATCATTCTAAAACAAATAAAGTTTCATTTTTATTAAATTAATGCATAATTTTCTTCTTATTTTTCAGAAATATTTTTTCTGATTGTAATTTTTATAATTTCTAAAATTTATTTTAAAAATTTGATCTAATATGCAATAAGCAAATGCTATGCTGTAGCTTACACAGTGGTTCATTCAATTCAGTAAATGTGACTTATTTGCTTCTTAAATTTATTAACGCAAAGGGCTCCCACAAGAATATATAAATAAGTTACCTTTCTTTGACTTTCACTAAAAAAAGTGTCTTAAATTCCTAGAACAATTATTTTTGTCCATGCGGTAAGTTGTGATATATCTATGCCACTACTTTTTTCAGCACCACATCTTACTACCCATTTGGGTTATATGCTTATGTACTAATTACACTAGTGTGTTAGGGACTTGAAAGGTTTAATTTAGAGGAAGTGTATCTGCATTTGCGTTTGAAAAGAGAGTGAAACCATTTTTAGGAAAACCCACCATCAGTACACCCAGCTGGGACTAAACCACAATTTCCCCATCGTCAGCAGTCTAGCCTATTGCGAGAGTATGGCTTTAGACCACGCGAACACCAAAGTAGGTCACACCTCTATAAAATGTGTGCAAAGACTTAACACTCCTTACATGTGTAAAGTTTTTGTAGGCTAATTTGTTTTATAACATTAACATTTTATTTAAATAATTATCAACCATAATAAATTTACATTTTTTTCATCCATTACTGTTTCCAGCCTGTGGCCTGGTTCAGTTTTTTATTCAAGCCATATTTCACGCCTTATATTACCCGATATTGAATAAAATATTGATGTATAAACTAGAGTATAGATATATCACAAAATTTTATTATTATTATTATTATTATTATTATTATTATTATTATTATTATTATTATTATTACTATTACTATTATTATTAGCACCGTGTCTTACTACCCGTTCGGGTTATACTCACTTACGCTAATGTGTAATGGTAGGGTGATTGGGAGATTAAATGGAGGACCTACAGTTGTCATTAATACACGTCTTGTCAGAGATGAAGGAAGGGTTTGGCAATCAGATAAATCTGTGCCGGGACCAAAGAATTAAACCCCGGACCATCAGCATAGAAGTCTGACGCCTTACCCCTAGACCACCAGGTCAGCCAAAAAATTATAGTTAGGCTATTATAAAATATACTTTTTAAAGAGTCTATTATCTAAGAGTTTGTATCCAGATTTTTTCCATTTCTCAATATAACTTAGCCTAATCAATAGAAGTATTAAGAGAAGCAAGCAAGTGGAAATGGTCAGAAAGGTAATTAACACGCTAGGCTAATTATAGTGATGAAAAATGTACAGGTAGTGCGCATGAAGTAAAATCGAACTGGATCATGTTGGTTCAGGAATCGCACACAAAATATGGTGTGATAAAGGGTGAAAAAAAAAGACTGTTCAGAAGGGATCAAGAAGTAACTTAGTGGTATTAGGAGTTGCGAGTATAAGCAAATATGGAATGGTAACTTTTGAATGAGTAAAGGATATATAATATAGGCCTACTGTGCAATATATTAAGAGAACAAATGGTTGTTGATGAATACAGTAAAAAAAAAAGCTTAACCAATTAAAAAATTGGTAAGAGTAGGGTGTAGGACCAATGTGGTAAGATTCCGACTTATGAATAAAAAATTAAAATAAAGCTGGGTTTCTTTAGAAAATAAAAGGATTCTGTTAAAAATTAGGCCTATTGCAAATTGATTAGAAACATAAATCACAACATTCTACTGACAGCTAAAAAAATCTGATGTCTTACTTTGATTTCAAGTTTATGTATTCTTCCAAAACTGAAGTTCGCTAACAATATAATAAAAAATGATATTTTCAAACATTTTACTTTCCACACTATCATAACTTTATATTATAAATGACATTTACAAACAAGCGGACTGAACTTTTCCACAACCTCATAAACGTTTATTCTGGGGGAAAAGAGGATATGAGCAGGGTGACAACATAAGTAATAATAACCAGATATAACCATATTTAAAATAAGTAGATAATTAATAAATGAGTTTAAAACACATGATTAGAACAAATTACCATTTAAATTAGAACATTATTTAAATATTCCAACCGAAAAAGAGGTTCCTAACTAAAACTTGAAGGAAGTAAAAATATATTCAAAACATAACCTCAAATTAAGATTTCACATAAATCGTCGAGTTTAAGGTGCCACATTTTCTATATTTGAAATGGCGGCACAAGCACACTTGGTGGTATAGGTAGTACTAGGTACCTACAACAACCCTACATAGTCGTGGAACCTGGATCCTCTGGAAATTTTAAGATATTTGACTTTGAACTTACCTCAGACCTGCAAAAAACCCTATAAGATCGCCAAGTTTAAGGTGCCACAGTTTCTACATTTGAAATTGCGGCACGAGCACACTTGGTGGTATAGGTACTACTAGGTACCTACAACAACCCTACATAGTCGTGGAACCTGGATCCTCTGGAAATTTTGAGATATTTGACTTTGAACTTACCTCAGACCTGCAAAAAACCCTATAAGATCGCCAAGTTTAAGGTGCCACAGTTTCTACATTTGAAATTGCGGCACGAGCACACTTGGTGGTATAGGTACTACTAGGTACCTACAACAACCCTACATAGTCGTGGAACCTGGATCCTCTGGAAATTTTGAGTTATTTGACTTTGAGCTTACCTCTGACTTGAAATAGCCCCCATAAAATCTCCAAGTTTAAGGTGCCACAGTTTCTACATTTGAAATTGCGGCACGAGCACACTTGGTGGTATAGGTACTACTAGGTACCTACAAAAACCCTACATAGTCGTGGAACCTGGATCCTCTGGAAATTTTGAGATATTTGACTTTGAACTTACCTCAGACCTGCAAAAAACCCTATAAGATCGCCAAGTTTAAGGTGCCACAGTTTCTACATTTGAAATTGCGGCACGAGCACACTTGGTGGTATAGGTACTACTAGGTACCTACAACAACCCTACATAGTCGTGGAACCTGGATCCTCTGGAAATTTTGAGATATTTGACTTTGAACTTACCTCAGACCTACAAAAAACCCTATAAGATCGCCAAGTTTAAGGTGCCACAGTTTCTACATTTGAAATTGCGGCACGAGCACACTTGGTGGTATAGGTACTACTAGGTACCTACAACAACCCTACATAGTCGTGGAACCTGGATCCTCTGGAAATTTTGAGATATTTGACTTTGATCTTACCTCTGACTTGAAATAGCCCCCATAAAATCTCCAAGTTTAAGGTGCCACAGTTTCTATATTTGAAATTGCGGCACGAGCACACTTGGTGGTATAGGTAGTACTAGGTACCTACAACAACTCTACATAGTCGTGGAACCTGGATCCTCTGGAAATTTTGAGATATTTGACTTTGAACTTACCTCAGACCTGCAAAAAACCCTATAAGATCGCCAAGTTTAAGGTGTCACAGTTTCTACATTTGAAATTGCGGCACGAGCACACTTGGTGGTATAGGTAGTACTAGGTACCTACAACAACCCTACATAGTCGTGGAACCTGGATCCTCTGGAAATTTTGAGATATTTGACTTTGAACTTACCTCAGACCTGCAAAAAACCCTATAAGATCGCCAAGTTTAAGGTGTCACAGTTTCTACATTTGAAATTGCGGCACGAGCACACTTGGTGGTATAGGTAGTACTAGGTACCTACAACAACCCTACATAGTCGTGGAACCTGGATCCTCTGGAAATTTTGAGTTATTTGACTTTGAGCTTACCTCTGACTTGAAATAGCCCCCATAAAATCTCCAAGTTTAAGGTGCCACAGTTTCTACATTTGAAATTGCGGCACGAGCACACTTGGTGGTATAGGTACTACTAGGTACCTACAAAAACCCTACATAGTCGTGGAACCTGGATCCTCTGGAAATTTTGAGATATTTGACTTTGAACTTACCTCAGACATGCAAAAAACCCTATAAGATCGCCAAGTTTAAGGTGCCACAGTTTCTACATTTGAAATTGCGGCACGAGCACACTTGGTGGTATAGGTACTACTAGGTACCTACAACAGCCCTACATAGTCGTGGAACCTGGATCCTCTGGAAATTTTGAGTTATTTGACTTTGAGCTTACCTCTGACTTGAAATAGCCCCCATAAAATCTCCAAGTTTAAGGTGCCACAGTTTCAAATATAGAAACTGTGGCACCTTAAACTTGGCGATCTTATAGGGTTTTTTGCAGGTCTGAGGTAAGCTCAAAGTCAAATAACTCAAAATTTCCAGAGGATCCAGGTTCCACGACTATGTAGGGTTGTTGTAGGTACCTAGTACTACCTATACCACCAAGTGTGCTCGTGCCGCAATTTCAAATATAGAAACTGTGACACCTTAAACATGGCGTTTTTATAGGGGCTATTTCAAGTCAGAGGTAAGCTCAAAGACAAATATCTCAAAATTTCCAGAGGATCCAGGTTCCACGACTATATAAGGTTGTTGTAGGTACCTAGTACTACCTATACCACCAAGTGTGCTCGTGCCGCAATTTCAAATATAGAAAATGTGGCACCTTAAACTTGGCGATCTTATAGGGCTTTTTGCAGGTCTGAGGTAAGTTCAAAGTCAAATATCTCAAAATTTCCAGAGGATCCAGGTTCCACGACTATGTAGGGTTGTTGTAGGTACCTAATACTACCTATACCACCAAGTGTGCTCGTGCCGCAATTTCAAATATAGAAACTGTGACACCTTAAACATGGCGATTTTATAGGGGCTATTTCAAGTCAGAGGTAAGCTCAAAGACAAATATCTCAAAATTTCCAGAGGATCCAGGTTCCACGACTATATAAGGTTGTTGTAGGTACCTAGTACTACCTATACCACCAAGTGTGCTCGTGCCGCAATTTCAAATATAGAAACTGTGGCACCTTAAACTTGGCGATCTTATAGGGCTTTTTGCAGGTCTGAGGTAAGCTCAAAGTCAAATAACTCAAAATTTCCAGAGGATCCAGGTTCCACGACTATGTAGGGTTGTTGTAGGTACTTAGTACTACCTATACCACCAAGTGTGCTCGTGCCGCAATTTCAAATATAGAAACTGTGGCACCTTAAACTTGGCGATCTTATAGGGCTTTTTGCAGGTCTGAGGTAAGTTCAAAGTGAAATATCTCAAAATTTCCAGAGGATCCAGGTTCCACGACTATGTAGGGTTGTTGTAGGTACCTAGTACTACCTATACCACCAAGTGTGCTCGTGCCGCAATTTCAAATATAGAAACTGTGACACCTTAAACATGGCGTTTTTATAGGGGCTATTTCAAGTCAGAGGTAAGCTCAAAGACAAATATCTCAAAATTTCCAGAGGATCCAGGTTCCACGACTATATAAGGTTGTTGTAGGTACCTAGTACTACCTATACCACCAAGTGTGCTCGTGCCGCAATTTCAAATATAAGAAATGTGGCACCTTAAACTTGGCGATCTTATAGGGCTTTTTGCAGGTCTGAGGTAAGTTCAAAGTCAAATATCTCAAAATTTCCAGAGGATCCAGGTTCCACGACTATGTAGGGTTGTTGTAGGTACCTAATACTACCTATACCACCAAGTGTGCTCGTGCCGCAATTTCAAATATAGAAACTGTGACACCTTAAACATGGCGATTTTATAGGGGCTATTTCAAGTCAGAGGTAAGCTCAAAGACAAATATCTCAAAATTTCCAGAGGATCCAGGTTCCACGACTATATAAGGTTGTTGTAGGTACCTAGTACTACCTATACCACCAAGTGTGCTCGTGCCGCAATTTCAAATATAGAAACTGTGGCACCTTAAACTTGGCGATCTTATAGGGCTTTTTGCAGGTCTGAGGTAAGCTCAAAGTCAAATAACTCAAAATTTCCAGAGGATCCAGGTTCCACGACTATGTAGGGTTGTTGTAGGTACTTAGTACTACCTATACCACCAAGTGTGCTCGTGCCGCAATTTCAAATATAGAAACTGTGACACCTTAAACATAGCGATTTTATAGGGGCTATTTCAAGTCAGAGGTAAGCTCAAAGTCAAATATCTCAAAATTTCCAGAGGATCCAGGTTCCACGACTATGTAGGGTTGTTGTAAGTACCTAGTACTACCTATACCACCAAGTGTGCTCGTGCCGCAATTTCAAATATAGAAACTGACACCTTAAACTTGGCGATTCTATTGAGGTTATGTTCTCTAAATATCGTATTTTCTTTAACTTTGTGCAAGAATCACATTTTTATACTTAAGATTTAAAAAAGATCTTATTTGTATGATTATTTATATTAATAATTATTTGTAAAGGTATTGATCTATTAATTACTTATTTTATAATTTATTTTGCAATATTTTGAACCATATTCAATTGTTGGTTCTATTAATTTTTCTAATGTTGGTTAAAAACGGTTAGTTTATTGTGGATGTGGAGCTTTTCAGCCCGCTTTACAAACAATAACTTAGATGGCAAAACTTTAAATTTATCTATGGAATTCAGCACAGATTAAATACATGCATAATGATCATCTATAATATAACTGGATGGTAATCTGCAGCTAAAATTTTTGAGCTGTCGTTTGCACATCATTGTGTAAGAGAGATAGAACATTTGTGGAATATCTTTTTCTCCTACACATAAAAGGTAACGCGGCATTTAGTCAAAGTTCATTAATTTTTTGAATATATGCGATATATCAATGTATGATTAGTTAAACAAAATTAATGTGTTAATTAAAGGTTTAAAGATAATAACTAAGTTCAACAGTCGTGACTTGTTTCTTTAAATAAGTCGATGTAGGCTAATATATTAATATTTCGGGGGAGCTGAATTGTATCCATTCTGAATGGCAGCCATTCAGACATTTTCTTAAACGAGCACCACGAATAAAAAGTCTGAATTGTATCCATTATCATAATACCCACAAAATCCTGAATTGTATCCATTCTGAATGGTAGCCATTCAGACAGTTTTCAAATAAACGACTTTAACAAAAATCCTGATTTGTATCCACTGAAATATTTGCATTATATCCACAAAATCCTGAATTGTATCCATTCTGAATGGTAGCCATTCAGACATTTTCTTAAACACGCATTACAAATAAAAAGTCTGATTTGTATCCATTATCATAATACCCACAAAATCCTGAATTGTATCCATTCTGAATGGTAGCCATTCAGACATTTTCTTAAACGAGCACCACGAATAAAAAGTCTGAATTGTACCCACTAGAAATATTTGCATTATACCCACAGAATCCTGAATTGTATCCATTCAATTGCGGTACCACTTGTCTGATAGATGGCAGCAGGAGAAACTCGCCTTATATCATTCCATGTTTACTAGAGAGCAGCACTTATTCTTAACTCATTCCGAGGTAACTAGAGAGCAGCACTATCTCTATATTAATATAAAAAATATAATATTTTTAATTAGTATTGTCTTTTTACTTTAAAATCGAAATATGGATTTTCCTACTTATTTTTTAAAACATTACAGAATATATCTGTGATTAAGGAGCTTGTTTTTATGTATAAACCAAAAAATCTACTATCATCTTGTTGGCAATCCTTTATTCAAATACTATTACTATGACAATTGACAGCAGTAGATTCTTTAACGACGCCATATTAGTTGCTCACAGAAAACTACTCTAAGCAAAGGTTAAATTAACTTAAATCTAAGATAAGGCATGGCAAAAGAAACAATATTTTAGTAATTAGGTGTCCTATATGCTTTTAATCTTAATAGATTTGTTTTAAAGTGTCATATCCTATTATCTACAGATAATTTCATCAGTTTATAATGTAGGTCTATCTGGGTTGGTGTTGAAGTTGAAGTATAGTTTATCGTACTCAACTTGAACACAGGCCTACTAGTTTTGTTAAGTTTGATTGAAAAACCCCGTAAGTGTTTATATTTACCACTCCTCGACAGCTACATCTCCAGACAATATGATTTTATCTATAGCCCTTTATCATTATGCCCACTATAAGTAGAAATGCCTAACCATTTATCCAGCTAAAGTCAAACGAGAGGAAGGGCAGTGTAAAAAAATTTAAATCTTTGCTTCTAACTGTTAAATAATAAAGTTAATCTTGTGATTTGAAAGGAATTCTTGACACTATGGTTAAAAGTGGTAATGTACCAGTAAAATGACAGCGGGATTCCTTGTTTTTCTTTGTCATCGTATAAACTTGTTATATTTTTTGCCCTCTCTACACACAAAAAAAAACAAATATCCATTGATAACAAAATGAATATTGTTAATTAGGGAGGCCTATATAATTTTAAAAAAATCAAATAACTCATCAATCACAGATGAACATTATTTATAACTTGAGTATTCAAAGAATGTCACAACATTGCACCAAAGTATTCAAAGTATTTAATAAGCAATAGTTATAATTTTTAATATTATAAACGAACCCACCTGAACAAAACTTAACTTTCAGGCGTCGACACATTTTTCATGTAATTTCGGGATCCGTAGATATTATTTTTCAAACTATCGGTAATATTTAAAATATTAAATTTCTTATAATAAAAAAAAAATCGTGCCCTTTTTGCATACTACTTCCATTATTTTTTTATAATAAAATATATATACGCGTACATTTTCACACTCAAATTGGCCCCATGCCAAAAGCCACTTTATAATGTTCGCAATACTATCTGCTTACCGGACCTTTTCATGAGTAGGCCTACTCCCTCACGTTTTGGGAGCCACTTTACAATGTAGCCTACTAAATACTATGTATTGCATTTAAACTTTCATAAATTCTCACTTTATCCACTACTCATCTTATTCAACACAATGAATTTTACACTAATTTATTCTCATTTACTTATTTATTTGATGCTTATTGGTTTAAATACAATTTAGATACCATAAATACTTATTTGTATCGTCCTACAAATACAATTCGAGGAGAACACCAAACAGGGTCTGCCCTGGCAAACTGACGCATTGTCAGCCAGGGAGAGAAAGACTTCCCCATTGATAATATTAGGCTACTTTTCGGTACTTGGGAATTGCTTCGAGTAATGCAGTACGTAAGCTCAGGATAGGTCAAACCTATGATAAGCTTATTAATATTGGTTTTTAAACTTCACCATGTCTCATAATTGATGACTTGACTATTTGACTTCTCTAATGAACGAAAGAAGAGTTGGTGACAAAGAATGATTAAAGCTTATAAAGTCATTCCTTGTCGGCACAAGGCAAAAATAAATACAAATTTAAAATTGAATTTATTTTAAAACTGATAGATAGGCTTAAAACACATGACAATAAATAATTCACATAATATTGAAACTAAATATAACTTTAATTTATATTATAAACTGAAATAAAACTGTTTAATCCCGCATAGTCATCCTTGGATGAGGTATGAAAGGAATGTACTGACTTTTACATTGAAAAAAGGAGCGCAATCGAATATCAGAATAAAGTACATCTGTCAGCCGGCGCCATTCAGAGTTGTTTGTGACGGATTTTGAAGTGTTTATAGCCTAACCTAACCTAAAAACTTGTGATATTAATATGTTTTATAAAAAATGTAATATCTATAATAATAAATAAATAAATGGGAGTTCATTTCCATTTTGAACAGTCATTATGAATATAATTTTTACTCCGCAGTTCATGTAAGCTTGAATGAGTGGTTCCGCAGTTTGTGTGCACCTGTGTTATTCTGCAATTCCTGTGTACTGGAAACTAATTCCTGAAAAAGGGATGCCTCATCCATGATTTTTAAATTATTATATGGGGCTAAAAATCTGAGGTCATAATAATAATTAGTTGTTTGTGCAATTTATTCACTTAAGAATAGATATGTGTTAGTTAATAATTATCAGGATTAAATAAATTTACTAAACATTTTAAAATAGAACACCTAGGCCATTCTTAGTTCAAATAGGTATATTCCACACAACTCACATAAATTTGAATAATAATAATAATACTATGTTGAATTGAAATATCATGAAATCTTTGTTTTGAAATCTTTAACAGAATAGTTTTTTAATTGTGTTTTCACATAGTCTATCCACATTTATTACCATACTAGGGTATAGATGAGAAAGGTAGTTAGAGAATAAATATATCAGAATTTGTATGGAGTGGAATAGTATTTAGGAAGAAAACACTCATAACACATCTGGGATTCAAATCCCAACCTCCCCACCCAGTAATTTACTTTGGTGTGGGTATACATTAAAGGCTATAAACAAAATGAAATTCCTGAGGGTATACAGGGTCTAATGGGGAAGGGGTGGTACTGGCCCCTAACTGCTGGAAGCCAAGAAAATTTATAAATAATAATTAAATGCTTCTAGAAGAAATTTGTAATTTTTTATGGTTCTAAATGCACCCATTTTGATAATAAAAGTGGCTTTAAATACAGTATATTGAAGCTATTATTTCTGTACTTTTTTTTTTTCAATAATTAGCACTTTAAATGTGTGTAAAGGTATGTTTTAAATATCATGCTGTCTTAAAATGTAGTAATTATATTTGACACATCTTTAGTGCTCTTTAGCTTAGTTTTACTTAATATAATTAATAACAATTAAACTATATACAGCCTTGGGATGGGCAAATGTTTGACTGAGAGAAGTCTCTTTATGCATGCATATGTCCGAGTGAGTTTCCCTAGTGCCACCAACTTGTACTTTTAGTATGCCGCGAACATAGAATAGTGTGCTGTGAACAGGGCCAGATTTACGTATGTAGGGTCCTTGAGACACCATACAGTGTGGTGGGCCCCCCATAAACCCATGTAAATGACATCATAGCATGTCTGAGGAAAGATAAAAAAATTAAGTAACTTTCTGATTTCACACAAATTTAACTATATCAAAGTAAAATGAAGTGGGCTTCATAAAGTTTTCATAAAAAACTCTTGAGTCAGAACAGTCTAGTTTACAGGCGCTGGGCAGTTATGTTGGTACAGTGTATGTCAGGAAAACTTCTCAATTTGGCATGATAAATTACTTTTATTACTATTGATATGCTTAGCCTATATATATATATATATATATATATTAAAATGGAGGTAGTGCTGCTCTCTAGTTACCTCAGAATGAGTTAAGGATAAGTGCTGCTCTCTAGTAAACATGGAATGAGTTAAGGCGAGTTTCTCCTGCTGCCATCTATCAGACAAGTGGTACCGCAATTGAATGGATACAATTCAGGATTCTGTGGGTATAATGCAAATATTTCTAGTGGGTACAATTCAGACTTTTTATTCGTGGTGCTCGTTTAAGAAAATGTCTGAATGGCTACCATTCAGAATGGATACAATTCAGGATTTTGTGGGTATTATGATAATGGATACAAATCAGACTTTTTATTTGCAATGCGTGTTTAAGAAAATGTCTGAATGGCTACCATTCAGAATGGATACAATTCAGGATTTTGTGGATATAATTCAAATATTTCTAGTGGATACAAATCAGGATTTTTGTTAAAGTCGTTTATTTGAAAACTGTCTGAATGGCTACCATTCAGAATGGATACAATTCAGGATTTTGTGGGTATTATGATAATGGATACAATTCAGACTTTTTATTCGTGGTGCTCGTTTAAGAAAATGTCTGAATGGCTGCCATTCAGAATGGATACAATTCAGCTCCCCCGGTTGGGAACCACTGGGCTAGTGGATCTACGGGCTTCACTAGGTTCATGCGGCTCCTCAGCGTACGTCCCAAAAGAGATATGAAGGAGATAGTCTAGTGATGGAGTGGGGAGTCCTCCTATAGGCTATCAGGAACTTAGTTATAGCATCACTAATATTTTTTCTACTCAGTATTGCTGCTTTGAGAGACACTTTAAAAGTCTGCCCTTCCTTCTCCGCAAAACCATTGGAAGCGGGATGATATGGTGAACCATCATAGCAAGCAACACTACAGTAGGATGTCCCAAATAACATACAAGGGGGGCAGAAATAGGCAACAAGAGTGAGCGGCTGGAGTTCTTACTTTTAATGTCTGAGAATCGACATAAGAAACATTAACACGCAACTCACATTAGTTGCGGGAATAGTTAGCTGACGGTCGTCCCCAAAACAATTTTAAGTCTAAGCATAAATATAAAAATGTATATATATATATATATATATATATATATATATATATATATATATATATATATATGGACATCAGGGCCTAAGGATACAGTTACATTAAAGAAACTTGAAATTATTTGTTGAAATTTAATGCAAACTATCATAATTAAACATATAAGTAACGATATATAGATGTTTAGAAAAAGTAAATAACAATATATTGGAATATTAAATATATACAAAGATAGTCGAGCGGGCTGAATAAAAAGAGTTCTACATGATATAGGATCATAGATTGAAAAGGTCAAGATAGAGTATCAAAAATAAATATGAAATAATTACGTGGGAATTAAATAATCATAATTATATATTTCCTTTACACATTGAACTGACTAATAAAATTATATGACTCTAAAGAAATATTACCCATTAAAAAAACTACCTTCAAATTCATAAATAAACATCTTTAAATTTTCCCTTCAACGTTCCTCAGTCTACGATTGATATTCCTACATACACTAAAGCTATTAAATAAATTTCACCACCAAGTTAAATTGACATTAAGAAGAATAAATATTTAAATTTAGGTGAAATCTTATTCAACATATTCGTGAAAGACAAAATTAACGTAAATTACAGAGAACAGACCACTAACAATATTCCTCATACTAAATCTGTTCGTTTCATAATTGTCAAAGTTATGTCTACGCAATCAATCGATACCCAACCAAAACAATTTAGAACAATCGATATCCAACTAAACAATTTAGACCATATCGATATCTATCTGAGTAATCGATTTAAAGTCCAACATTGTCATAAGCTATATTTGTATAATACATTCTCATTCTTGAAATAATACTAGTTGCTGAAAAGGTAAATTTTGAAAATACATACATAATAAAGGTTTAAAGAATTAATTTGCCGAAATAGAATTTTGATCTAACATTTTGTGAGACTGAAGCCTTAGCTTCTTACTCCTCCAATCGAGCTAAGTCCAATAATGCCGACAAGCAGCCCCGCTGGCACTATTAATGCAAAACCCAAAGAACATTGGAGAATAGGGAAAAAAGGGGGGGGACATATGGATAACAAAGGGGAGGGACGCCCGATGGCAACAATAACGTAAACAACTGGAATCTTCGAGAACGACCTCTCTTTACTGTCTAAGATCTTTGAACTGTATGGTAAATGGCGCACTCTGGCGGGCGCGGTTTGAACCTTGATGGCAGCGGTCAGTCTATATCGTGCTGTTATAACGTTCACTCGTGATGATGTTTTCCTCTGCGGCTCTGTAGTTCAAAGCGCAGGGATGGTGAAACAGGGTAAGTTGTATTTTCTCCTCGACTTGACTTTCTTCTACTTGTAGCCAAAGCTACAATGGTGCAATCAATTTATGTTTGATTCCTAACTCGGAAAAGAAGTTTGAGAATTCTGAGCTGGTGGATTGAGGGACGTTGTCTGATACGATGACGTGGGGAAGACCAAAATTGTTCAGCAGTTTAATTGTTGTTGTAGAAGTTGATTTCTTACATGTTGAACATCAACCCACCTACTGAAAGCATCAACAATAATAAGAAAATACATGCCTTTGAGAGGGCAAGCATCATTTATATGGAGCCTTTTCATTTTCTCAATATCCGAATCAATTTTAGGCCACCACACATAACTTCGTGCCAATGCTTTGCTCCTAACCACTCTCATGGGCCCCTAGGGTAGCTCTTCCAATCTAATCTTTGATCTTAGGCATGTGGGTATGTACACCCACCGGCCCCAGAAAAGACAATCATGGAACAATCATTATTCATGCTGCGAGTGTCTCCAACAATTCATGGGTTTTAAGGTAAGCCCCCGTTTTGAGTGCTTGGATGAGTTCCTTGTTACACGATTTTAATTATTTCATTAGTAGTAACTGGTAGTACATCGATTTGGCTTAAACTAAAAACTTCCAAATCCCTGTCAAAATCATCTGCTTGTTCTTGCAGAGGTATAAATGACAAACAGTCTGTGGTTTCATGCTCCACACTTAGACGATATTGAATGCTTATGAAGAAATATAGCATACCTCTGGAGTCGTAAAACAGACAGAACCGGAAGACCCTTTGATGACCCAAAGATGGAGAGTAACGGACGATGGTCCGCTATTAAGATGAATCGATGGCCAGAGAGATAGCCAAAAAACTTTTTTACACCAAATATAATCGCACTTGCTTCTTTTTCTACTCGACTCAACTTTTGCTCCCCGGGCTCAAGGTCCGACAAGCAAAGGTGATTGGCCTTTCAGTACCATCACTAATGCGATGGGACAATACTGGACCCTAAACCGAAGGTAGAGTAGAGAGGATACATTTTTTCTTCGGGTTGAAGTGAGTAAGTACGCTGTCAGATGCCAGTGTTTCCTTAATTTGTTCAAAAGATTTGAAACAAACTGATTGAAATTAAAATCCACACCCATTTTTAAAATATTGGAAAGGGGATGGGCTAAAGTACTGAGGTCTGGTACAAATTTACCATAGAAATTGACTTCCCACAAAAAGATGATTCTGTTACTGAAGTGGTGGCTTTGTTTTCAAAATTTCTTCCAGCTTCTCAGGGCATTTGTGGATAACCCCCTTGATTATGATAAATCCACGGTACTTAATGGAGGGTTTTAGGAAAGGAATGTACACTTGTTCACATTAACTCTGATGTTATAATCTTCCACCCTCTGAAACATGACTTGAGAAACTGATAATGTTGAGCTTCGATTTTAGTGCTAACACAGATATCATCATTCAAAAATTGAATCCTTTAATATTTTTCAAAATCTCCTCAATTGTTCTCTGCCATATGGTAGAAGCAGTATTATGCTAAATGGAAGTCTATTATAGCGATAGAGCCTCTTTATAGTGTTAATTGTTAAGTAATTGCGAACAGACTCGTTAACTTCAATATGATTGAAAGCCTGCCTAATATCAAGTTTCGAATAAAATGAACCATTTACTATATTTGCAAGAATACCTTCGATGTTCGGAATGGGGTAGTCCTCGATGATGAGTTGATGGTTAAAGGTTGTCTTAAAATCACCGCAAATCTTTACTGTAACGTCGCTCTTCATTACAGGAAACACCGGAGTCTGCAAGGGTAACTTTGGATTAAATACCCTCTTTTTCCAAGCGATCCAATTCTGCTTCCATCTTAGGAACAAGAGAGTATGCCACATTGCGATGTCTCCTGTACAATGGAACAAGTCGGGCTTAAGTCGGATTTGAGCCACCACACCTTTGACTTTGCCTACTCATTTTTCTTAAAACATTCTCAAATTTTACTAAGGGATCCTGTTGGTTTAATTTTTGTCGGGAGTTCTCGAAAGCTTATCGATCACGTTTACAGTTCCTAAAAGTTCTGTCAAATTTAACTTAAGGGTTCGTAACCACTCAAGACCCACTATGGGGCAAAATTCCTCTCTACTAAGTATAAATCAAATTTTTTCCATTAACTAGAACATTAGCTCTACCCAACAATGGTATGTGTCGCCGGTATAAATACGCAATATTTTTGTAGTGGGTAATTTTATTTATTTGGAAACTTGCTCCTAAAGATGGCTTCATTTATTAATGTTACATGTGCCCCAGTATCAACTTGGAAAGCAATAATTTACCATATACACTGTTAGTCATACCATGATTTTACTAGGCTTCACTGAATTTTCATATGAAAATAATAAAGAACACGCCAGAAATTTCATTTAAATTGATACATTCTCCATCAGATGTTTGATCCTCGGAGCATACATGGTATTAAGCCCTATTCCTTTTAGAGTAAATCAATTTCTTATATGGATAAGTACTTCTTGTGTTACCGATAGGCTTCTTGTCACATGATGGACTTATATGGCCTTTGACTCACAATATGGCAAGAAGCGTTTCGATACCATCAGTTGGAAGGATCATGATTTGTAAAAGTATAATGTATGCAACGTATTTTTTCTTTGCTGGATTTAAGTAGTCTTTTGTTTTGAACTTTCTTCTGAACTACATTGACATTTGTAGTACAAATATAATCTTGTGTGACCGAAAGACGGAAACTAGAGTAAGAACTAAGCATACTCAAAAGCAGACCCAAAATTAACTGTGAAGAGCTCTATTAGTTTCAACTTCAGATCTTGAGAACGCAATCCATGCACAAATAGAGTACAAAGGGCGTCATCAAACCAGTCATTTATAAATTTACAATAACGCGTTTTTTTTAATTCAGCTCAAAATAAACTGGTAATTCCCCTTCATTTTTCACTCTGTTTTGAAACTTAACCCTTTCTGCCAGTGGATTCGGTTCTGGCTGAAAAAATTTAGTCAAAATATTTGCAAGTTGTTCCAATGTTTTAGACTCTGGGTCATTGGCTCACAAAATCACATAATCTTTCGTTTGCATGTTCACCAATGGCGTCTAATAAATATAAAGTCTGCTTATCTTCCGGTACGTTGTAAATGCTAAGCTTTTTTTTAAAAAAAAACTTTCCAGTTGGACTTAGATGGATCGAAAGGTTCAATAATAAACTTGGGAAGTGATTCAATAACACAAACAGAAGACCCTTTCTCCCTATCCACCATTAAGGAGAATTTCGTTCGCTAGGAAAACGCCCAAGCGAAAAACAATATGTACGCGAATTTTTTCACACCTAATCGCCACTGGTATGTTCTATACCTTCACTCGAGACTCCATTATACAAGATACAAGCGTGAATTCTTATTTTATATTCTGTAACTAATACTGTTCAACTTCACGTTCCTCAATGACAATCACATATTGTCCACACCCACTGTGACCTTCACGACTCCATCGTATGACGCAGTGCAGCCAATAACTTTGCAACACATTTCTTCACATTCATAACAAAGACTTTTACACCAATTTTGTCATTCGAACAAAAATAATCCGGTTTGTTGCTAGCTTATTTTATTATAGTTATGGAAAATCAACTATAATATGGATTCTGAAGGAATATACAAGCTTAGAGCCAACATTAAGTATATTGTGGTATAGTAATAATTCCTACAAGCCCTAAAACCTAAATGATAATTTGAGTATAAAACTACTACACAAAGTTTGTCATTCAAACAAATGTAATCAAGTTTTAAGCTACTACCTTTTTTTATTTTAGCTATTGAACTTTAAATATAATATTGTTTCTGAAACCAATATATAAGTAATAACCAATTTTAAATAAATTTTAGTCACAGTATGAAAGTAAATGTTAGAAACTCACCGTAACTTATTGCGTGAGGTTGGCAAGACTGGTTGTTGCGAAGGAGAGACAGGACAATCTGTGCGTGGAGTGGCGACGTGTAGTCGTGCAGAGACAAGTCGTGAACATATGTTTGGTAAGAAAGTTGTAGGCTAATTAAATAGCTTTAAATTATATATATATATATATATATTTTAATATTAATATTTAATTATATATATATATATTGAAAAGCTATTAATAGCCTTAAAAATTTATTTCAAATATATGTATATATTTAAGTATTTCAGAAATTATTAAAGTATATAATTAGATATATATATATGTTTCCTCCAATTGCACTTAAGAAAATATCACTCCATGCAGTACCACTATGGAAACAGGTAATTCCTTCAACTATGTTTGACAGACCGTTCAGGGGTGTGGCTGGGGCGGATATTGTTATACATCCTCTCCACACACTGAAACTTTCCCCTTTCATAAAATGTTTAACTAAATATTAAATTGTATCTTTTATTATTATAATCTCAAGGGAAGACAAGAAAATATTTTTTTAATTTTGACATATTCAAAAGTAGAATGTTACCAAATAAATTACTTACTTTTTGTTGTCTTAGTGTTTGTTAAGAAAATTGTTATACTCCTACAGGATTAGTCCATGAAAGGCTTGTGTTGGTTTTAGCCCAACAGCGTCAGTAACTCTTACAGTGGACGCTTTTCGCTTTTTGTATATTAATTCTAATAAATTACATAGGCAGTATAAACTTTTAGGCCTAGTTATGTAAATGGTTTATATTTTTTATTCTAATGTTTTGTTATATCATTTACATAAAATATTTATTTTATTTTGTCTTATTTAAAATAACTTACCATCTCAATGGTAAAAAGTAAAGTTAAAAAAATTTTAAATTCCCACAGGTGATAAAAAAATGTTAGAATAATAATTATAAAAATATAAACTTAGATCTTTGTCCAAATGCGATTTCATCTTCCCACCGCCCAAAGAAATTCCTACTACGTCTATGTCAGGAATAATCAATATTTACAATTACAATTCACAGCTATATACAGATCTACTCACCAAAAAGAGAGTTACTTTCTTAACTTAACGCAGATGAGTTGTAACATGTTAGGCCATTGCAGGTCTCACAAATTACAATATAATTTAATCCAGATTTTTGTCATCCACAATAATTTCCACATCCTGATTTACAGGTACATGACACGAGACGTAGAAGTCCATTCGGAGCAAAAGGTATTGAGCTTTTGAGGTATTAAGATTACATATATTTGGTGTTATATTATTTTGACCTTATTATAGAATAATAACAATTATAAAATGGTTAGGGAAAAATAAGCCTGCTTCATTGTTTAGATGGCAGCTGATAAGGTTGGAAGTAAAAGGTGTATTTGCTTTCAGACTACAATATTCCATATGAAAATGTTTAATCACATCCTCTCCCCCACGTCAAACAGTTCCCCCCCTTTTGCCCTAAACTGCAAGGGCGAAACCTCCCACCCAAATGAGTCAATGGAGTTGAAGTATCCACTTAGCCATAGGGTGGAGAGGAATCAAATTAAGTCCACACCCACGAGGCTCCGTAAAAATGTTTCGAAACAACGGGAGAAATAGGTTATAATAGACATATAGATAATTATAATGTAAATGTATTAACATAATATGTGTAAGGTTTTTTCTTCCAATCACCACTGTATATTTAGAATAAGAACATCTTAGAAAGTAAGGTCATAATATATTATTTTTGTAATCGTATTACACCAGGACCCTGTATATTTACTGTTGTACATGATTAAATTTTGTATGACATAAAATATACTCGAAACGAACTAATCTTGCTTATTAACCTAACTAATAATAAAATTAATATTGAATTTAACACTTTACCATTCTAATTTTATCAGATACATGCCAGAGGCTGCTCCCTGACAATTATCTGCCCCTTCCCCCCTCCCCAGATGGCTCCCTCATGTTTCCCACAACCCTCTCCCTGGGTACACGTCAATCTCACGTTAACTTCCCAGCTGCTTTCTCGGGTCCTCTCTTTACCTCACTCACTCATCTCCAGGGGATATAGTTCGACTATAGAATGCCCTACATCTCACATAGCTGACGTGATAAAGAGGTTAAATAAAAAAAGTTTCAAATAAAAGCGATTTATTTCCCACCTCTATTTTTAATTTACTTTCCAGTCATCTAAAATTAAATGAACTTGGCATCTCCCTCTCACAATAGAGTTTAAACTGATTGTTAAAAACCATCTAAAGAATTTCAGCTACTACACATTCTTATTTTAAATAATGATTTTATCATCAAAGATAAACATTTTCTGAAAAGTAATATTTTCACCAATTCGTGTTAACCCACCGATCTCTATAATTTAACTGAATGGACATATGTGGCTGAAATTTTTGAGTTGACGTTCGCATACTTTTGTGTAAGAGAGAAAGAAACTTTATGTATCTCTTTCCAATTAGAAAATGAATCAAAACAGACAATATATTTTTGATTCATAGCTCACAAAGATCACACCAAACACGTTCTCATGGACGATTTGGTAAAGGATAAGGCTGAAGAAGCTTCTTTACATTGTTGTTATAGATTGAGTTAGAAAAACCACAGGGTTGTAGGAACCTCTTTATGTCAACAGTCACGTTCATCCAAAACAAGTAATACCTACTTGTCCATACGCTCCAAAAGTGTCAGTTGATGAAGTGCATCTAGTGTTGAACGCCACAACTAAGAGTGAGCCGCCAACTGTGGAGGATAGAGAATGTCACGCCTGAGTAAGGCACTGTGTCTAGTAGAGACAAGCAGGTAAGATGGTTGGGGTGTCGTTATATTTTATTGCAGTGGTTCGTGGGGTTTTGTTTGCTAGTTCGCACCCTGTTAATAGAACACAATACAGTCCACAAAGTTTTGTTTAAAGTTGCAATCACGGTAATGATTATGAAAGTCCATTTATGACCGTGGTTTAAATACTAATTTTTTGTTTATTGTTTTACAAAAAATACTGACATACATGTAACAATTTAAGCTTATCAGGTATTAGACTTTTTGCAACAATTTAGCCTATCTTCATTAATTATCAAGATATCTGAAACATTCAAATAGTCTTTTATGCCCCAAAATATTGATAAACTGTCTGGCACATTTCTTTTGAAATGCCATCCTTTCTTAACAAATTGTTTTAATATTATTAAATTCTGATCTTCATCAGTAGCTTTAATGATAAAGTATTTTTTCCTCCTCAGACATATTTATCTGACTGATTAATTCCTGACTATAAACAGTTAATTTTGTATAAGACAAGTTTGCAGGTTCATCTGTAAGGTAAGCCCTTCAGACAACGTATCAATAATATAAATTTCTTTACCTTGAAGATATGATATGGTTATATTAAATCATTTACCTAGGTAACACCTTAGCCATATCATTCTTTAAGAGACTCTTCAAGGGAAGGTGACAAGACTTAACATGGACCAGATTTCCATATAAATATTTATTAAAATTTTCCAAAGATACGACCATTGCTAAAGTTTCTTTTATAACTGTATCTTTGTTCTGATTATGTGAGTACCCTGGATGCGAAGGATGTTCATCCTACAACAATATAGAACCAAGATCACCTCTGGAGCTATAAGTTTGTATTTGTAATGGTTTATTATTTCAATAAAAGTGATTCACTGATGCAATAGTTATAATTTTTTTAAATGAACAAGTCTTTTATTAAGCTCTTGTCTCCAAATTAAATCAACATAATTCCTAATTAAATCACTCAAATTAAGAGTAAAATTTGAGAAGATGGGAATTAGCTTTGATAAATATTTTGACATACCTAGGAATCTTAACAAAGTTCTCTTATTCATTGGCTTATCCATATTAATAACAGCTCTTATTTTGTTAGGATCAGGTCAAAAGCCCTCATAACTAATTATGAATTCCATAAACTTGGCATTTGATATTCGTAGCTGCAGCTTGTCAGGATTGAATTCTATTCCATATTATCTGCCTTCTCTGGAACTCTGATTACAGTTTTGTCATAAGATTTTAAATCTTCAGTTGATACAATAAGATTATCAAAATAGAGACAATCCCTTTCCATATCCCCAAAAATCTCCATTGCATTTTTTTAAAAATCTCAGGAGCAGGAGCAATCCCAAAACATAATCGATTCCATTTATAATGAGCAAATGGTGGATAAAATGTAACCGACAAATTGTATCCTCAATTGTAAGAATTATAAATTGAGGCATTTAATAGATACATCAAGATTTTTTGGATTCAAACATAGCCTAATTTCGCCAATTGATGTTTCTACCGCAATAAAATTAAACACCTAATCTGGTGGACAATCAACTTGAGGTGTAATACTTTTTTTATAATTCATTCAGTGTACCTTTCAATTTATCTATAACTTTATGGGGAAACCTGAGTTTCCTCTTGTAAGTGACTGTCCAACTGAGCCATCTATCTAGACCCCAGGATACACGGACCGGGCATTTCTGGAGGCTGCCATCTTTTGGAAGAAGAGGGAACTTCTTGGTGGAAGGAAGATTCATTCAAGCTTTCCCCAAATACTCTTGTCACCAAACCCCGGCCAGAAACTACCTTGGTGACTAGTGTGGTTGTATTTAGAGGAATGTTGATATTTTGTAAAATAATACACCTTAATTAATATTTAATTTATACTAATACCTAAGGGGAAAATTTCAAAATCTTACTAAATATTACTTTGCTTTTGTTTGGTTTGTGTTTATTTGTTTACTAACGCAATTCCCGCTTTTCAGACTGTTTAGGCCAAGCTTCGGGTGTAAGAATAGCCCTACTAGTTTATAATTACCTAAGTTTATGTTTCGTGTAATCAAATGTAATTAGGATTAAGGCATAAGATAGACATTTCTTGTTTTGAGGGTTGGGACACATGGAGGTCAAAGCGGAAGTGGCAGTTTTTTTTGTTTTTGTTTTGTTTTGGTTTTTTTTTGTGAGAGTGGAAAAAGGGAAGAGAAAACGGGAAGCCACGCGGTAACACCCAGGTTTGGGTTCGGGAAAAAAGTTCAAATATTAAGTAATATTATTGCCACATAGTGTGCCTAAAGAAGAGGTGGGCGTCCCCCTGGATCGCCGGACAATCTGCATCTTGTTCCATTTAAAGGAATACATGGAAGTTTCGGCCACGTGGTAACTTGTGGAGTCATCTCAGGTTGAGTACAACCTACCAGGTACGGGTAGTACAAGACTATTATATTCCCCCAAACGGTAGTACCGGCTAGTAGCCAATCATCAAGGACTTTGATCCACGGGGTAATACGGCTAGACTATGCAAATGATTACCCGGGGGGACAATACAGCAAAGTAGCATCCAGCAAATTGTGTTGGGTGACATTGTAAATTAAACCAGGAGTGCCAATTGTGCGCGGGAAGACGAAAACCCTAGCAATGTACTATTCTAAGCTAGGTTAAAACAGTTGGACAAAGTTATTTGATTTGAGATCATAAGGTTGTATTGAAGTGTGTTTTACCCGTGTTGTAACCGTCACAAGTAGTTAGCGGTAGTGTGCACGACCTTTCAGAACAATCTAAAGACACCTAATTCCTAGTTTGATAATATTTGTATATGTGTTTTTTTTATTGCTGGTAATTTACCACAGGTTAATTTTGTGTCATAATGTATGTGTCAACACCATAATCATTATTATACTCATCTTTGTTGGGAATGTCTAGAATACTAGGTTCTAGGTTAGAATAAATGTTAACGTCCCTTTTGAAAATTTTGAACTAGCTCCATGTGGTTAATCTATTGATGCGTCAATGTAAGATAGTCGTTCCTCCCTTTCAAGTTTTTTTTTTCTCTTCTCCTTGCCACTCGAACCTAACTCAGAGGTCCTGTAGAGAAAGATAATCTGTGTTCCTATCTACTAAGAGAGCTAACAGTCGAGGTGCTCCCAGGCCCACCACTTTAGGAGGTTTCTTTCCTCAACCAACATTTGTTAGTAAGTTAAATGTTTATTGAAAATAAGAGTATAACTGAAAGTAGGAACCTTTCAGATTGGCGCCCAACGTGGGGCCCGAGTCATAGGTAGAGTAGGTGAAAGGATTGGGATGTTTTAAATGAATTTGTTAGATTTTGTTATTGTAAAGGTTTGGCTATTACTGGATGAAAGGCGGGATATTTTATATAAATATTTATTTCATTGTGGGTGAAGTAGGTCACTAGGTAGTATTCGTGAAGAGGGAGACACCACGGAGGGGAACTATATATTTTGGAGATGGAAGAAACAGGAGATGGCAGCTTGATGGTGGGGGACGTGATGCTATTGGTGTTGGAGGATAACGTAGGAGTTGTCGATCCTTATGGCAGAGGATCGCAGGACCCCCCAGAAAACTCAAGTCAGGTATCATTAGAATCACACCATGATTGCAGTGAACCAGTGTCAGCAAACCCATCACGACAAGGGGATAGCTCTCGGGGGTGGGATATGACTCAAATGGTTGCATTGCTGAATCAAACCATGCAGACTAATAATGAGAACCTGAAGATGCAGCTGGAGTTGTCTATGAAGGCAAATGCTGATAACCTAAGGTCCGAACTTGAGAGGTCCAGACAGGTTGATCGTGAGGCTATGCAGGAAAGCCAAGAATTGTTGTCAAAGAGGCTGGAACAAGCGATAAAGCTAAACAATGAGAATTTAAGGGGTGAGATTCGGAGGATCGCACGGGAGAGCAGCGATGCACTCACAGAATTCAACCGAGTGGCAATGGCTAATCGTCAGGTGGTGGGGGATATGGTTGAAGGTCTGAGCTCCCAGGTGGAGACGCTTAGGTTGGAGAGTAAGGCCACAGAAGAGAGAGTCGCGCAGAGGCTGGAGAATTTCGAGGGGTTTATTACATCAAAAACAAAGGATCGAGTATCTAGGGCATTGGACGAGAAATTAGGTAGGGCTTCGGAGGAGACAATGAGGGCCAGAGCAGAATGCGAAGAGCTCCAGAAGAGGACTATGGAACTCCAAGACGAAGTGTCAGAACAAATGTCCAGGATTCCAGCCTTAGTTTCAGAACAGGTTCAGGGTGTACGGCCGGATGCAATGCTTGGCCCGCTTCTGGGTTTAAGTGCGTGGCTAAACTTTCAGGCAGTGGAGGACCGCTTGCCAAAGTTCAGTGGCAAATTCTCCGAGAACCCGATTACACACCTGCAGACAGTGAGGAACATCCTATCCGGTCAGGCAATGCCGGCGGGGGATAAGATCCGTCTCGTTGGAACCACTTTCCAAGGGGCAGCGGCACAATGGTGGCAGGCCGCGCAAGATGGAATAGATTCGTGGGATTCCTTTGAAGCTTGTTTCCGGCAAGAGTTCTGGGCACCTGAGAAGCAAGGACAGGCGCGTGCTAGGCTGCATGGCGAAAGGTTTAGAGAGGGAACTGGGTTGACGATGGAGGCCCATTTCCTGAGGATGTTTGAGAGGAGTAGGCATCTAGATGCTCAGATGACCGATGTGGAACTCATGAGCATGGTTGCGAGCCAAATGCCTTTCCGAATACAGGAGCTACTTGCATTGGGGCGCCGGGAGTCCATTTCGACCTTCAGGGAAGAGCTGCGCAGACTGGACCAGCTGGACTTAGCTAGGCGTTCGACTCGGGGAGGCAATCTGGGGCGAAGTCAACCCCAAATAAACTATTCGGGGACTAATTCAAGTATGAGGGCAAGATCTCCAACACATCACCATGGACCACCATCTCTAGCGGCTCGCCAGCCACAGTCTTTCCAACAGTTAAGGGCTTTCAGACCTCAGCCCAGGGTGAGTGTGGCAAGATTAGAGCGGGAGGAACCACGGGAACTAGGGGCGGATTGGACTCCAAATCGTCAGGTTCCCACAAGCCGTAGAAGAAGGCGAAGAAGGCTTGGTCGAGTAGGAGTAGATGGACGGTACAGGCCATACCGATCTGACTCTGGTGAGGAGGAACCCCTGGAAACTGCGCGTACACGCCCTTGTCTGTACAGGAGCGAAGAAGAAGATGAGTTGAGAAACGATCGGCAGGAGTACGAGGATAGAACTGGAGGGCGCCACAGGAGTGAGGGTGAGGAGTTGTTTATGGGGCGGAACCAGGTTGGCCTAAACAATGGGACGTCAAACTCCAGACCCCTTTAGGTGAAACCTCCGAGCTGAAGGGTACGGGAGAGACTGTTGAGGAGGTTAGGGAAGTGAAACGCGTGTTGAACGCATACAAGATGAGTACGGACATTCGGGAGTACCTCCTGGAGGAGGAAGCGTCCATAGAAAGGGGGGGTTGTCCCAAATGTCCAGAAGTTAAAGTTATGATTGAGGGGCTGGAGGTGCGTTGCCTGTTGGATTCCGGAGCGGATATCAGTTGCATCTCGGAGGAGTTGACTAATGTCATCTTGGATAAGAACCCCCAGGTGCCTTGCTTACCTTTGCCAAAGACGACTATTCTTGGAGTCACCAGCAGGAGGAGCCCGGCGATTACCAGGCAGGTGCAGCTGAGCATCGAGGGTATAGGCACAGTGAGGGTCGCCCATTGCTTCGTCGTAAAGGGCTTAATCAAACCTGTGATCCTGGGGATGGATTTTCTTTCGGATAATAAAGTCACGCTTGATTTCAGTAGGCAGCAGATAGTTTTTGGGGAGAGATCACGAGGGATAGAAGATGGTATCCTAGAGGCTGGATGGACCTACAATCCGGATGCCTACACCATCCGGGTATTGGCGGTACAGATGAATAGTTGTTTTGAGGAGCAGGGTTTACCATCATCCCAGGGACGAGTATTGGTTGAGTCCAGGAGGCCAATGCCCACTGATGAAGAGCTGGTGGAGTTTGTAAAGGCAATACCGGGCCTGCGTGAAGACAGAAAACGCATCGTGCTGGATCTTTTGAAGGAGAACCGAAAGGCTTTCTCAGACCGCCCTGGATTAAATAATTTCTACCAGGCTAATATACAACTGACTGATGATAAGGCGTACTTCCAGCGGAGTTACCCATTGCCCAGAGCATACGAAGCGGAGCTGGATGCTCATGTGAAGGAAATGTTAGAAGTAGGAATTATCAGCCGGTGCTCAAGTCCATTTGCAAATCCCTTGGTATGTGTTATCAAGAAAGACAAGTCGGTACGGCTTTGTTTGGATGCTAGGCACTTAAACAAGTTGGTGGTCAAGGATAGGGAATCTCCCACTACTATTACCGAAATGCTCCATAGCTTCGGGGGTGTTCGGTATCTCAGTACGACGGATATGACGATGGGATACTACCAGGTCAGCTTAAAGCCTGAGGCGAGGTTGTTTACGGCGTTTCTGTACAAGTCCAGACAATACTGTTTCAATGTGATCCCATTTGGTTTAAGCACCGCGGTGGCGGAGTTCACCCGCTGTATGGATTTGGTATTGGGAGAGGAGTGCGTCGGATATGCAAGAGCCTATGTTGACGACGTTCTGGTCACCTCGCCTGGTTTCAGGGAGCATATAATACACCTCCAGCACGTCCTTAAGAGGATCATAGCCGCGAACATGACCATAAAGTTAAAAAAGTCTTTGTTCTTTAGAGATGAGGTCCCGTTCCTGGGTCACGTCCTTACTCCCACTGGCACCCGTCCGGACCCGGAGAAGTTGAAGGTAATAAGGGAGTACCCTGTTCCCGGGAATCGAACGCAGGTAAAGGCGTTTCTGGGTGTTATTGGGTATTACCGGGGGTACACGGAGAAGCTGGCGAGGCGGGCATTGCCATTGTTTAGACTGTTGAAGAAAGAGACACGATGGAAGTTTGGTTCCGCAGAGAGGGAGTCGTTTGAGGAGTTGAAGGATTTGTTTGTCGAAACGCAGGTACTGCATCACCCGAAGCACCATGAAACGTATTACGTCACTACTGACGCGAGTGGCTATGCTTTGGGGGTGACGATACACCAGCTGGATCAAGAGGGTAACCGTAAAATAGTCGCGATGGACAGCAGAAAGCTGAATGGCCCGGAGATAAACTACACAGTTACTGAGAAGGAGTGTTTGGCTATAGTTTGGTCGCTCCAAAAATTTCGCAGTTTGTTGTTAGGAAACCCCATAGTCATCTTGTCTGACCACAAAGCGTTAGCGTTTATGAAAACTTGTCGGTTACGGAGTGGGAGGCTTACTAGGTGGATTTTGGCCCTGCAAGAATTTGACCTCAAGTTTCAATACATCTCAGGAAAGGAAAATTCGCAGAGTGACGCTTTAAGCCGTCTACCCATTGACGCAGAAGGAAATTGGGAGTCTGGTAAGATAAGGAAGCCTGAGGACTTCTTGGTCTTGGCGGTGTCGTTAAGAGGTGAACCGGGGGTGGAAGAGGCTCTGAGGGACTTGGCGTTCCTGCAGAGTATTGACTCCGCAGCAAACTCTATCCGGGAGGACTTGAGATCGGCACACGATCCAGGTTTCGTGGGAACAAAGACCCAACGGAGAAACGTCGCAATCTACAAGGTCTACAGAGAATTAATTTACCGTAAGTGTCAATCACAAAACCCTTTGGAACACACGTTGAAAGTCTACATTCCTGAAGCTCTACGGAGGCCATTGATACTACATGTGCATGCAGTGAAGGGACATTTTGGAGCACGCAAGTGTGCTTTATATTTGAAAAGGTATGTGTACTGGCCAGGATTAGATGGTATGGTTCGGAGTGAATTGAGTAGTTGCGGACTTTGCCAGCGAGCCAAGTACACGACCAAAAGCTACATTGGTGAGTTTCAAGCAATTATTCCGGAGGGCCCAAATCATTTGGCCGCGGCGGACCTATATGGCCCCCTCCCCAAAAGCAAAGGGGGAGTGACTTACATTTTCGTCATCTGTGATGTATTCTCCAAGCTCTGTCGGATATATTGTATCAAGAAAGCCACAGCGGAAGTATGCATCCGGAAGCTGCAAGCATATGCGCAGGAGGTGGGGTGCCCACTAGCCATGCTTACAGACCATGGAACGCAGTTCACATCGAAAAGATGGTACAATGCTTTAGTAGCGTTAGGTGTTAGGCCAACTCACAGTTCCATCCGCCACCCAGCATCCAACCCTTGTGAACGTTATATGAAAGAGATATCCAGGTTCCTCAGAAGCTACTGCTACGATCAGCACACGAAATGGTCGGAATACGTGGACGTTTTGGAAGCGATACTGAACACCCTAGTCCACTCTTCCACAAAACTCACTCCTAATGAGGTCCATTTCGGCCAGGTAGGAGTAGATGCGTTCGCCCAACTGTTCGAGGAACCTCAAGGACGGCCATCGCCTGAACGGGAGCTGATCCAGAAGGAGTTAACGATCCTGGCGAAGAAAAGGTTGGAGTGGGCTGGTGAGTTGAGGAAGAAAACACAGCGGGGGCCAGCGACACAGTTTAAGATCGGCGATCTTGTTTTACTTAAAGAGGCACCAGCTTCCAACTTTTGGGGAAAAGAGACCAAGAAGTTTTTTTGGTTTACAGTGGTCCATATGAGGTTACCAAGGTTGTGAGGCATAACGCCTACGTTTTAAGAGATACCAACACTAACACAGCGCGGGGAACGTACAACGCGTATTCGTTGAAGCCCTGGAAAGAGTAAGGTGTTGAAGACATAAAGGACCCTGGTCATCGTCTAGAAAACGTTAGGTGGAGAGTGATCTACCGACAAGTGAATTTCTCCCCAGCCTCAGCCACTTTCGAAATTATATTGTCCACAGATAGTCTGTCATATCTGTTAAATATAATTTGGGGGTCTCTGTAAGTGACTGTCCAACTGAGCCATCTATCTAGACCCCAGGATACACGGACCGGGCATTTCTGGAGGCTGCCATCTTTTGGAAGAAGAGGGAACTTCTTGGTGGAAGGAAGATTCATTCAAGCTTTCCCCAAATACTCTTGTCACCAAACCCCGGCCAGAAACTACCTTGGTGACTAGTATGGTTGTATTTAGAGGAATGTTGATATTTTGTAAAATAATACACCTTAATTAATATTTAATTTATACTAATACCTAAGGGGAAAATTTCAAAATCTTACGAAATATTACTTTGCTTTTGTTTGGTTTGTGTTTATTTGTTTACTAACGCAATTCCCGCTTTTCAGACTGTTTAGGCCAAGCTTCGGGTGTAAGAATAGCCCTACTAGTTTATAATTACCTAAGTTTATGTTTCGTGTAATCAAATGTAATTAGGATTAAGGCATAAGATAGACATTTCTTGTTTTGAGGGTTGGGACACATGGAGGTCAAAGCGGAAGTGGCAGTTTTTTTTTGTTTTTTTTTTGTTTTGGTTTTTTTTTGTGAGAGTGGAAAAAGGGAAGAGAAAACGGGAAGCCACGCGGTAACACCCAGGTTTGGGTTCGGGAAAAAAGTTCAAATATTAAGTAATATTATTGCCACATAGTGTGCCTAAAGAAGAGGTGGGCGTCCCCCTGGATCGCCGGACAATCTGCATCTTGTTCCATTTAAAGGAATACATGGAAGTTTCGGCCACGTGGTAACTTGTGGAGTCATCTCAGGTTGAGTACAACCTACCAGGTACGGGTAGTACAAGACTATTATATTCCCCCAAACGGTAGTACCGGCTAGTAGCCAATCATCAAGGACTTTGATCCACGGGGTAATACGGCTAGACTATGCAAATGATTACCCGGGGGGACAATACAGCAAAGTAGCATCCAGCAAATTGTGTTGGGTGACATTGTAAATTAAACCAGGAGTGCCAATTGTGCGCGGGAAGACGAAAACCCTAGCAATGTACTATTCTAAGCTAGGTTAAAACAGTTGGACAAAGTTATTTGATTTGAGATCATAAGGTTGTATTGAAGTGTGTTTTACCCGTGTTGTAACCGTCACAAGTAGTTAGCGGTAGTGTGCACGACCTTTCAGAACAATCTAAAGACACCTAATTCCTAGTTTGATAATATTTGTATATGTGTTTTTTTTATTGCTGGTAATTTACCACAGGTTAATTTTGTGTCATAATGTATGTGTCAACACCATAATCATTATTATACTCATCTTTGTTGGGAATGTCTAGAATACTAGGTTCTAGGTTAGAATAAATGTTAACGTCCCTTTTGAAAATTTTGAACTAGCTCCATGTGGTTAATCTATTGATGCGTCAATGTAAGATAGTCGTTCCTCCCTTTCAAGTTTTTTTTTCTCTTCTCCTTGCCACTCGAACCTAACTCAGAGGTCCTGTAGAGAAAGATAATCTGTGTTCCTATCTACTAAGAGAGCTAACAGTCGAGGTGCTCCCAGGCCCACCACTTTAGGAGGTTTCTTTCCTCAACCAACATTTGTTAGTAAGTTAAATGTTTATTGAAAATAAGAGTATAACTGAAAGTAGGAACCTTTCACTCTATACAACTGGCTTAACTGATGGATCCAAATATAGTTTCACTCTAGCAGGTACTTGCCCAAGGCTTGTAAAAACATCACTCTAAGCCTCAAGAAGCTTTAAATTGTCTTTACCATCAACATTTTTTAAATCAACTTTAGTTGTAGAGATGCTTGCAGGACTACTATACATTAAACGCCTACCGATATGATTTCAAAGTCCTCGACCTCCTTTCCCGAGATCTCTCGTTTTGAACTCGAAACTAGCCTTCTCAAACGCTTCAAAAATGGTGAGAAAACATTATTGTATTTCTGAACTAAAATCGTTTGTATTCGAGAGGAGTTGTCAAAAAAATTCTAATTTGCTTTTCTACTTTCTTCAATGGCACTGAAGACATTTTCTTCAATAAGCCAGGAGCACTTGTATTCGATTCACTCCCGATGCTACTTTCTTTATTTTTCTATGTGTTCAATCCAGGTATGACCCACATAACCTAGCCCTAACTCAACACGAATTTCGTCTACGAGATAACCAGGACATAATTTGCTCGTCTCTACAACGAAATATTTATATTTAGAAGGAAATTAAACAGCCGCCTATACAAAGTAGCGTTGTTTGAGTGTAATACATTAACTAAAGAAAAGTCTGTAATATAATTAAGAATGAAATTTACCCGTGCCATCTGATGTACAGGTCAAGTCATAAATATTGTTTTTAATGTTTCAGGAACGTGGAAAACCACACAATGTGAGTATATACTAATTTCTCACACAATTAATTAATTTCCGGTGAGCTAAGTCAATCTCAGCACAGGATAAACGTTAAATGTTTTCCAATGTGGACAATATTTATCTCTGTGATACATAACCAATTGTCTTACTACTGTAAATATATTTATTAGATTACTTTTATTATGCTAAAAATAAATTTTACTTCTGAGCAAAAACGTATTCTTCAGGAATTTATTGAAGGTCTAATCTTAAAAGCTTAATAAACTAAAAATGTTGTTTTATTACAACACTTTATTATTATTATTATATATTATTATTATTACTACTACTAAGAAAAATAATAAGCATAGCAAACCTTTGTAAAAAAAACCCAGATAATGCAGACGTTCGAGAATGTCCCTCCATCACGTCTTCTAATGTGTCAATTAAATAACCTGAACTACGTTTATTCAATCTTAATATCTTAACAAATGCTTTATCACTAATGGAAAATGCACTATTTCTATCGTTAAAGATTCGAAATGATCTATTTAATTCAAGTTTACGTTCTTCTAACGCTTGGATTGCAAGCAAATGTAATATACGCACTATCTTTATTCCTCAATACTGTTAAACTCTTCGAAATTTTATATTTCGAGTGGGTAGGTCCTTTCTAGAATTAGTTATAGAGATCATTTCGAATGGTTTGTGTCTCGAATGGTCTCAAATGATTGAGGAATACCAAATATGATACTCAAAAATGCTCAAAAGCACACTCGGAAATACGGGTACAGGATAATAGGTATACACACTTTTACAGAATACCATAAATTTCACTCTACCCATAGGTTTTAAAACAATATTATTTCCATAAGGGACCAACAGAATCCTAGTAGGTAATACTTCAGGAAGTGGTATCAATCTTTTAAAGTACTCAAGCTGATCACGTTTGTCTCAGCACCAGTATCAACTTCCACTTGAACTTCAATATTTTTAATCAAAATAATAACGTAACATGCTTTTTCATTGTTCGAAGGCCGTCCTGCGTCTTCAAGAACATTGACACCATAGGTACGCTTCCCACACATTTTAGAGAAATTATTATGGCCAAGGCCGTAGCCAGCCAATAATTTCAGGGGGGTTTGGTGGGCACATCCCCCAATTGCTAGAAGCTAGAAAAATTCTAAATGATAAACAGTTCTAGAAGCTCTCTGAAGTGGTTTTTTCATGGTAAAAGGACTCATTAACTGCCGAAGGCTGGAAAATGTCTAAATATTAAACACTTTTTGAAGCTCTGTGAAGTTTTTTTATGGTAAAATAACCCTCAAAATGCCGAAGGCTAGGAAAATTTCTAATATTAACACCTCTAGAAGTTCTCTGAAGTGCTTTTTATGGTAACACAGCCCCCTAATTTGTATTTGTATCTTAATTTTGATATTGTTTGAACCATAAATAAAGTCATATATTTTGTTCATAAAATTTCGCGGGGGGTTTGAACCCCAAAACCCCTCCCTGGCTACGGCCTTGATTATGGCCATTGCAAAAAATAAACACTCCTTCATGTAAGCAGGGCACTTTATGTAGGCACGCCGACTGCTGCACTTACCACAGCTAGACGAGGACCCCTGCTCACCTGCTTTTGGATTATTATTTTGATTCGTAACTATCTTCCCTGCATTCAATATCTTAGAGCGATGGTACGTGAAGCCCGCTTGACCAGTTGCAGGACATCTTGACCATTCCCTTATTGCTTGTTGATGTTTATTATATGATTCCCTCAAATTAAGTCTTCTTTCAACCGCTTCCAAAGCTACAATGCTGTAATGTTGCTTTCTGTCGTTATTAATGTCGTCCGTTTGCTTTCAGGACATCTCAATTGCACGGCAACACTCTTTAGCCTTTTTTAAGATTAGCTTTGAATCTCTTAAAATGTTTTGACCAACACTAACATCAAACACAATACTATCTCGAATTAAGTTGTCAATTTGATCAACCTACAGTGCTACCTGTGTCTTCAACTCTGTTAACTGTTAAAAATTATTCAAACTGCCCGTCCATTTTTAATATTCCATTAAACACGAATATTTCATACACTGTATTCTTCCGTATTGTACAATATTTGTCAAACGCAGCCATTACTTCGTCATACTTTACTGATTCCGCTAATTTGACGTTATTATATATTGCGAGCCCTTTGTTGCCTAACGATGTTATTAAAATGCCAATCTTAGCTTCAGCTTCTGCGGTTACTAGTTTTTCCTTTAAGATAGAATTTAAGTTTCTGCTTGTAGGATTTCCATAACGCAGTTTAATTTGGAGCATCAAATTCGATTGCTTGTTTCACTGTGAAATTGTGTTTTACTTCCGACACCATTTTAGGTTTTAACATTTAGAATAATTTACAATACTGGCTTGATGAACTTTAGAATTTTATTGAAAATTGGTCTTACACCTAGTATATTACTAGCTACATAATGTATCAATTAATACACACGCTCCAGACCACATAAGATCTATATATCTCTCTCTTTATATATATATATATATATATATTGTGTATGTTTATGTCCATCCAGTTATATTATAGAGGTCAGTGCTGATATCTTTCTATCAATCCCCATATATATATATATATATATAAATGCCTAGGACCAAAGTATGACGTCAAATATCTCCAAATTTCCAAAAGATCCGGGTTCCACGACTATGCAGGATTATTGTAGGTACCTAGTACTACAATCCCCACCAAGTATGCTCGTGCCGCAATTTAAAATATAGAAACTGTGGCACCTTAAATTTGGAGTGTTGCATGTCTGATTTAAGTTCAAAGTCAAATATCTTAAAATTTACCGAAGATTCGGGTTCCAAGACTATGTAGTGTTGTTGTAGGTACTTAGTACTACAATCACCACCAAGTGTGCTCGTGCCACAATTTCAAATATAAAAAACTGTTGCACCTTAAAATTTGTGATTTTAAATTGAGTTTTTGTTTTCTAAATATTATATTTTCTAAAAGTTTCTGAAAGAACTACATTTTTTTACCACAGATTAAAAAAATTGTACCAATTTGTATGATAATTTATATTAATTATGGTTTCTAAAGGCATTTGTCAATTAGTTACTTATTTTAATATAGTAATATCTGGTTTTAATATCTTTTGTTGAATTATTTTGTTTCTGTGGTGGTATCTTGGTTGATTTTTAGAACCATAATTATCTGTACTCGGTTGCTGTCTATGATTCTTTTTAAAACTTTTATTGTTAGTTTTATTAATTTTTCCAATGTTGGATAAAATCGCTTAGTTTATTGTGGATGTGGAGCATAGAAAACGTAATGTGGAGCTTTTCAATCCGCTTTTAATAACTACAAATAAATAAAAATTTGGCTACAAGTAAACAAGGTTATATTTAAAGCCACCATGGTAATATTAAAATTATATTTAATTTATATATATCACGGTACTTATGTTAAAGTGACAATACGATATAGCCTATCGAAATATTGGATGTACTCAAAACAATATTGAGGGTACAACAATTATTTACAATGGCAGTAAGTCTTAAATTTTAGTTTTAAGGATAGGCCAATATGTAATCATTTATAAAGTGAAATACGTACATAATTTGTCTTGGTTAAAATCTATTCCTTAACTAACATTTAACAATTATAATAACTTGCCTATTTAATCATCTTGTTTGGAATAGCTTTATAAGCTAAGTTTATTTAGGTTTATTCCTGATCCTTAAGTCTATACTAATTAATACAACAACTCTACCGTGACATTGATTTGTACACAAGAGTCCTAATCCTCCAAGTTTGTTCACAATGTTATTCCATAGAAATAGGATCATCTTAAATGTGCGAAAGCCTTGACTAAAAACATTGTATTCACACAAGTTACTTTATATGTACCCATAAAGATGGGTTGTAAGATTAAATCCTTTTATTTTGTTTCTGCTCTGAGGTCATAGTCACCATTTGGCTCCTCACACACACACAAACATACACACAACATTAACACACTAACACACACACATAACACACATACACAACAACACTTCACAACCACAACCCCTCATACACCAAATACACTCACATCACAACACACCACAAACAAGCAACACACAACACACATTAACAATCAACTACACACAAAAACAAACACCGTACACACACACACACACATACAATTACACAACACACACACACAACATAATCCACACAAACACCACCACCCACACAACAACCAAGACCTCCAACACACACAAAACCCACTCCTACAACACTACACAAACACACACACAGACATCACACACACACACCAACACTACACACTCCTGCATACAACAGGCAACAACACAACACACCTCCAACAACAATCACACACAACATAGCACCAGCACACACTCACACAGACAACACAACAACAACACACAAAACAAAACACACAACACACATTCACACACAACAACACACACATTTACAACAAACACAACACACAATTACAACACACACAACACACAACACACAACACACAACACACACACACACATGAAACACACACACACCAACACCAATACACAAACAACCATTAACTCAAACAACACACAAAAATCTCACACGAAATGCACAACACCACAGCACAAACATACATCCTACCAGCAACACCATAGCAAACAACATCACTACACACAACATCAACACAGCAAACACAAAACCACAACAATTGACATCAGACACAACCTAACAACACACTCAAAGCAAACAATCAAAACACGATCACATTAATAACACACATATCAACAATAAAGCTACATAAAGTAACAAACAACACACACACACACACACACACACACACACACACACACACACACACACACACACACACACACACACACACACACACACACACACACACACACACACACACACACACACACACACACACACACACACCACACACACACACACCACACACCACACACACACACACACACCACACACACACACACACACACCACACAACACACACACACACACACACACACACACACACACACACACACACCACACACACACACAATAAGCTATTACTGTTTGTCTTACTATGTTCTACTCATTTGTTTTTACGAGCTTCTTAAATCAACATTAGAAAATTGAAATATCAAAGCTGTCTGACTGATGACCATTTACAACCCTGCCTTCATTTATGACCTAGTATTATGAACTCTCATTTAACAAACTACCCTAAGATTATGCGGTGTCATGTATCAACTTAAAATTCACGCATTTAAAGAGAAATTAATATATATATATATATAATATATATATATATATATATATATATCAAATTACATAATATATATATATATATATATATATATATATATATATATATATATCAAATTACATAATAATATATATATATATATATATATATATATATATATATATATATATATTATGTAATTTGATGAAAAACCTGGTGTGTGAAAGGGCTATAAGTTCTTAGATGCAATATAATTTTACTATTAAAATACAAAATGGGTTATTAATTTTTTTGCCAACTAAGCAAACAATCTAAGCATATGGTTCTGTAGTAGGTCGCAATGGATTTTCCTTCTCTGGAGTAGATCCCTAGATCAAAAGTCTGGCCACTCCTGGTCTAAGGTATCAGTCTCACAATAGACTAGGCTATTGCTGACAGGGAGATTGAAGTTTAATCCTAGTTGGGTGTACTGAGGCTGGTTTTTCCTAAACTATTTTCCACTCTCCTTGCATACAAATGGGATACAATTCTTTTAAATTCAACCTTCTCTATACCTAACTAATTAGCTAACTAGTACATATTGGACCTAGTGTATAACTCGAACAGGTAGCGATATGCGGTGTTAAAAAGAAATTCACAAGAAAAAAAAAGTTATTTCAAATTTTAATGCAAATGGTTATATTTATGAAATTATTTTTGTGTTCTAAAATTTAAAAATAAATATTAAGTATTTCTTACAGTTAGTTTGTACTATAAGTATTTCTATAAAAAATTGTTAGACTATTTCTGGTACTAATTCAAGTTTTTGATAGTTTTGATATGGGCCCAGTCCTATTCACTTCAAACTACCAATAATCTACTGTAAAATATTCCATGTTATAGCTCAAAGGCAATCATCAATTGATATTATTTTCTTATCGTTTAGATATTTGAATGGGCCCAAGTTGTTGTTTCACAAACATACTTGGATTCCTTACCTGCAAACTCATTTGAGGCTAAACAAGTATTACTTAAAGAAATTGCAATGTCCGCCAAAGTAGAAGTGGAACTGGAAGAAGAGTGTGTGATAATTGTAGGAAGCTGGAACGCTATTTTAAAAACTCAGGTAAGTGCATAGATCAACCATTTAAAGAGTGATCTCATTTAGATAAATAGAATTTATAACAAGATTTATAATTTGTCTATATAAAGGGTTTTAATCTAAAAATTATCAACAGGTGTTACATATATAATTATATAGCCTTGTTAATTATATAAGTAGTAAACAAACAACGTGGCAACCCCTCACTGTAACATTGAGCTGGCTCAAAGTTACACTGAATATGTGCTAAAATGTTAGTGGTGTAAAGTTTATGGCTGTATCCGAATAGTCTACTTCACGCACCGTCGACCCTTGACGCTCACTCGATAATTGCATTGGCAATCATGTGATCGAGTGAACAACCGTCCGAATAGTCACAAAGTGAGCCAATGCACCCTGCACAAGCCCTTGAGATGCCAAGTTACCCTTGACACGCCGTCGATGCGGAGTTTGACTGGCAACTGTTAGATTTTTCGTCTGCTAGAGTAATGTGATCTGTGGTGTGTGAGCTGTTATCTGTGATAAAGTATCTTAACTATATCAGTACTGCTTTTGTTGTTGTGTTGGAAATGTCCAGTGAAAATAAGCAGCCAACAATCTGTAAGTAGCCTTTGCTAATAATTGCATATTCTATTTTCAAACTATAATGTGTTTACTAACTAAATTCAAAACAATCTTGTGGTGGGAATGGATATTAAAACGTTGTATTCTTTTTCATTCCCTGCTGATAGATGGTGTTTAAAATAGTTTCTAAGATCACGGGTAGGAAGCAGCACTGCGGACTCAAGGGTGTGTATAGGGTAGTTTGCCATTCGAAAAGTCTATTGCAGTTTTCGATCTCAAGTGCATGTAAAGTGTAAATTTATCCAGTCTGTATCAAGTCTGCGTCAAGTCAAGTGTACTTGACTTTTCTGATACTCCCTATGTCTTTTTTTCCAAGATTTTATGATTAGAATATAACTTCCTGTATCAAATGCACCACTCACTATTAATACTTGATTTAAATGATAAAAAATAGTATTCAAGTATATACTTAATTGCACAAATTGAATGTTTTCAATCAACTTGAAAACAGCACTTGCTAAAGACCATGTTAGCACCACTTCAAAATCAGCTTGACAAATGAAAAATATATTGTTCAGTGTTGCCAGTATATTTTCTTCAAGGACCACCAGAAAACCCCATTTAAATCTATATAAACAGTTTGCAGAACTGGGAAATATACTGTAGGCTATATTAAAAATAAATATTTTGGTAAAAAAATAGAGGTAGTGCATAGTTAACCCCCATGGTTCAAAGTTAGCCTGAATGACTATAAATGGTTTCTTACTCTAACTTATTGCAAATGCTGGTGTGTTTATTCTAAATTATACCTTACTTATCCCTTGTTTACAGTAATTAAATGCATACGGCCTAGGCATGTACTAAGACACACATAAAAAAACTGAGATGCTTCTGAAATGGGTATTCTGATTAATTAGAGTTAATATGCAAGTCTTCCTTAATTTATGGCATTATAAACTCAAAATTTCACTGCTGCACTTAACAAAAGTATGACACTATCCCTCTCTTGAGCTAGTTCTATCCAGTCCACCTTTTATTCCCTATCTCTTACAGGTCCATTCTAATGCTATCCCATTGGTGTCTTAGGTCTATATCATTATAAATTAATAATATTAAACTTTTTGACAAATCATTTATCAAACAGTAGACTTAATCATTACATTTTGAAAGACTTATATGTACCTTTTATCTACCCTGGAAGGTATCACGGTTATCTTCCACTATTCCACTTTGTTATAGTCCTAGGGTAACTCATCAAGGTGAGACTGCAATCTTACAAATGGAGTGTACCTCACTAGCATTTTCATCGTCGGGCTCTTTGTGTCAGAAGTGTGTTTTGTAATCAAAGCCACATACATAGCTAGTTTGTGTCTTTGATAAATACCATGCCAAAGGAGTTTCACATACTGTATTTCTTTGATTCTAAGACACCATCAATTGTTAAAAGACACTTAAATTTTCCAGCACCCTCAATAGGAAAAATAGCTTTTAATCCAAGAAAATAAATAAAACACTAAGATACTGTATATTTAAGAATTTTTTTACTACAGAATTCAATTTACTAACAACAATATTTACCGCCGTCGGTATCTTCATTTGAATCAACATCAGAGTCTACTTCACATTCAAAGTCAGATTCTTCTGAGATGTCTTTATCTTTGTTATCCCATAATAATTATCTTCTAAGCCACCGAGAGTGTTGGCCAAAAAGAACTGCAATACTAAGACTCCATCAACTCAAAGACGCACCCTGTTTCTGAGAGTGGGGGAAAAAAGTGTGACTTAGAACGAAGAAATACGGTATTTTTAAATTTGTTTTATTCTAAATCCTGATAAGTTCTTATTTTATGTTTTTTTTTGTTGTTTTTTAGCTTCTTTTGGTTCAGTGTTTGGCAAAAGCCAAAGGGACAAGTGTAACTCAAGATGACAAGTCTTTGTCCAGTATTGAAGACATTTATTCTGAAACTAGAAATATCCACAACTCACCTACCAAACGTCCTGCATCTAAAGTACTATGCTACTTCAGACAAAAGTACCTGAACCATAAACGACAGAGGCAGCGTAGGATACATAAGAACCTTCCAAACATCAAGCACCACACTGATTCATCAAAGGTAGATATTTTTTTACTTACGAACTACAAGTATCTCTCATTTTATGGGACTTTGAAAACTGAGATTTCGTTTTATAATGCACTCGTTGAATTCAGATAAATTTTACTTAGCAGCACTCGCATTAATGGACATCGAGAGAGAGGGGAAAGCATGCTGTGTAGTGTTTTGTGTGGGTGTATAGCTGAGGAGTAGTGTGAAGGTAGGATTTGGCCCAGTCACGCAACCTCATCTGGTGGCACTGGGAGGTTCATGGAAGCTTGACATTATCAACAGCAGCTGTGCTTGGGATGAATCCTGGATAACTCACTGGTAGAACATTGCCACATTCCACTCTTGTTTTGAGTTGTAATTTTTCAATTAACGATATATAAGATACTTGATACGGTTATACTCGTAACCTAACTTCATATCGTTTCGCTTTTAAAAGCTTTGCTGGTCATGTTCAATTAACTTTACAAGTGTTTGCCTTCTTCCACTTGATAAAAGGGTGGTAGAAGGTAGATGGTAGAGAAAAGTATTTAAAGGGGGGAAAATGAAGGCACTCTAAATAGATTCTAGAGCCATTGAATTTTTTTGCCTTCTAAGATTTCTTACATGTGAGAGTGTCTGGATGCAGAAAGAGTCCACTCGCAACACTATTTCTTATGGTATTGGTTAACAGTTGAGAGAGACGGGTGTCAAAGGCTATAAATCAACTAAACTAGATACTTTGTTTTAAGACATCAAAGCTGGTAAATCCACCAAATAATTCTGGTGAAATTTTATCATCAACTTAATGAAAAGTGCAATATTGTTATAAAAAAACAGCCAATTTATTTTCCTTCATCTACCACCATATTTAATGTCTTCACCATTGTCTTCCCCTGGTGGTAAATTCTTCGCAACTGTCTACCCATAAAGCTCAATGATTTATCCATCAGACCACCTACCCATCCATTACCTAATACAGCTCATTTAATTATCCATCAGATCACCTACTCATCCATTACCCCAAACAGCTCATTGAATCATCCATCAGATCATCTACCATTACCCCATACAGTTCATTGAATCATCCATCAGATCACCTACCCATCCATTACCCCATATAGCTAATTGAATCATCCATCAGATCATCTACCAATCCATTACCCCATACATTCATTTAATCATCTATCAGATCACCTACCCATCCATTACCCCATATAGCTAATTGAATCATCCATCAGATCATCTACCAATCCATTACCCCATACATTTCATTTAATCATCTATCAGATCACCTACCAATCCATTACCCCATATAGCTCATTGAATCATCCATCAGATCACCTACCCATCCATTACCCCATATAGCTCATTGAATCATCCATCAGATCATCTACCAATCCATTACCCCATACATTTCATTTAATCATCCATCAGATCACCTACCCATCCATTACCCCATACAGCTCAGTGAATCATCCATCAGATCATCTACCAATCCATTACCCCATACAGTTCATTTAATTATCCATCAAATCACCTCATCCATTAAGTTACCCCATAGAGCTCATTGACTTGTCCATCAGATCACATACCCATCCATTACCCCATACAACTCTGTGACTTATCCATCAGATCACATACCTATCCATTACCCATACAACTCGGTGACTTATCCATCAGATCACATACCCATCCATTACCCCATACAACTCGGTGACTTATCCATCAGATCACATACCTATCCATTACCCCATACAACTCGGTGACTTATCCATCAGATCACACACCTATCCATTACCCCATACAACTCGGTGACTTATCCATCAGATCACATACCTATCCATCACCCCATACAGCTCAGTGACTCATCCATCAGATCACCTGGAGTACCCATTCATTAAGCAATCCATATAATATAAAGTTGGTGAGTGTTAGTTTAAATTAGACCCAAGCTGCTGGGCACGTGCTCTAAGTGTTAACTTTATTTATTATAGTTTGCTTGCGACAGGGAGGTCCAAGGTTAAAATTTTGGCCAGGCATTATGAGGGTGGTACAGTAGAACTTATGTCATTCAAAGTTCAAGGGATATCTTAAAAAAATTGAAATATCCATAATTCGAATTCACAATTTTTTATGACTATCTAGGCAGCTAGCACACAATTAAATAATCTCAACATATGCTACTTATAAACACACATTTTATAATTAATATGCTATATAAAACACACATATACAATCTATACATACATCATAAAAAACAAGAAAAATTTAAACACAAAATATAAAAATTTGGAAAAAAATAACATACAAAAATTGTAGTCTTATTTTATTTTTATTTTTTTGCCCATATGTTTGATAGAATTATTGTACTTTGCTTATCTTGGCACAGTAAATAAAATCTTCAAGTTCACTAATTGCATTAAAAATTCTGTCTTTTTTGTCTGGTTGAAATTCAGTAAAGCTTCTTAGGTTTTCCATAATTGTAAGTGTTTCAGAAATGGGTGGTATTGGTTCTTCTGCTTGGATATCTGTGCTGTCCTCTTCATCATAGGATTCTTGGCTATTTCAGTGCTTTATTTCTTCAGGAATCTCACCATCTGTCAGCGTTCCACACACGGCAACATTGTTGTCCATTGTTTAGTAGTTGTCATAATACATATCAACTTCTAGCTTCCCCCACCTCTCTGGAACTGCAAGCTGTTTAGATGCATCACCGATTTCAACTTCCAAGTCCTATGTGGTTTTAGGTTTGAAACCAGCCATATGGAAGCAGTTTGCAATTGTCTGCAGAGTGATTTGTTTCCATGTATTACTTAACATGCGAGCAGCATCCATAAGATAAATTTTTATGGCTAATTTTGATGTGCTTTCTAAAAAATTTTAAATAACTTGACAGTGGTTGAAATGTTTGAGGCTTTGTATCTCTCCTTGGTCCATAGGTTGTACCACTGACGTCATTTTCGGTGAAAAGTAGATGATTTTAATGCATATCAGTGAAGTATTCTTGTTGTGTCAATCAAGAGCGGAATCTTTCTTTTGGTTTGTCCAGTGTTGTAAGCTAGTTTTCGAACATTTCACTTGTCGTCCAAGACTTTTTGTTGGCCTCATATTCTGCTGGTAAACTTTTTACTGATTTGAAACACCTTGGTTTTGCTGATTTCCCTATCATTAACGGGGTAATTTTTCAGAACCATCCATATTTGCCCCCACTAAAGCTGTCACTCTTTATTTGCTGTTTTTTGGGCTAACATTTGAAAACAAGACCGGTCTTGTCCACGTTAAAAATATCGTTTGCCTTCTTAGCCTGCGATGACGTTTGACAATCCACTGAACCATTGGTTAACCATTTCTACATCTACAGCTGCACTTTCACCACAAAACATTTTTAAAAGAAATGCTATTTCAATCTTTAAGCCCTGCAAACCATCTAGAACTTTCCTTAAAATTTTCAATTCCCGTTTTTTCAGCAAATTCTTCCACATTGGCTCAAATAATTGGGCCATTTAAAGGAATATAATGGGTGTGCAATTGTTTGAACCACTTTAAAACACACTCATCAACATCAGGATAGTTACTACCTTTAACACATTTACTTGTTCCACCATTTTGCAAATTCCAACTTTCCATGATTAAATTTTTCTTTTAAAGTAAGTCAATAAAGTATTTGGCTGAATTCCATATTACTTAGCAATATCACACTTTTTCACTCTCTTATCTACTTCTTTAATCACTTGAACCTTTTTGGCTAAGGTTAAACTTGTAGGCCCATATGTTCTGTTCTTAGACATCGTAAAAACCTCGCAATGTACACTTGTCAGATGACTCTGAGGGACAAAGTTGCCAGATTGAGGACACACAACGTGAAAGTTTACCCCTTCCATGCTGGGCATCATGTGAATACATTGTCACACAGAAGCAACGAAAGATAATCCAAAACATCTCCTATTTTAGGTAACCCACTCACCACCGGTGCAGAATTTCCCACTTTCTCTTTTATTATATGTTACCATACATTTTTGGCATATGGGGTGATTTAATAAGCTAGGTTTGAAATGCTGAGAAACTCGAAAATATTAACAATGTATTTGCATCGAATAATCCAAATATTTACTTCTAAAATTCAAATTAAAATGTATTTTTTTATCATTGATATAAATAGGACTTTTATGGGGAATCAAGGTATGTTTGAATCATCCAATTTTTCTAAATGTCCAAATCCTACTATATTTACTATCTAAATGAATTTTCACTGTCTCTCCACACAAATGCGGATACATCTCCTCTAAATTCTACCTTCATTCATACTACAATAACATAATTAATATATGTGTGCGTATAACCCAAACGAACTGTGAGAAGTGGTGAAAAGTAAGTTAATGTTATTCCTTTATAAAATTATAATCATTACAAACAGTTTGCTGCAGAGCTCGAACATTAGACCTACTGTTGGTTCTTATGTGAAATCCATGTTTGATTTCTAAGTTCTCACCCTTTGCAACTTTACTATAACATCACTGTTTCATATAAATCAAGGAGTACCTATTTGTCTTTTTCTGCCAATACAGTTCAATTTTCATAGAAAGGGCATTTTAAAAAATAATCTTTTTCTTGCTTCCAACATTGATAACATTTTACTATATTATTTCTGTTATTTTATAGGTATTGATAGTATTTATCAAAAGTAACAGCTGCAGGTCATATGACTTGACGTATGAACACGTGAAAGTAGGTCTAATAGGTTTTATAGCTGTCTATAGAACCCTTAATATAAAAAAATATAAAAATTGGACTGTAGTTTGTATTGTTTTGTAGTTTTATTTAAGCTAGAGGTTTATATAATATATCTCTTATTTAATGAGCCTGCTGTTATTATCTTAGGTTTTGGATGATTGCGGAGCAATAACTAAGGAATTAGCCCAAGATTACAAACCTATGCAAGAAAGTGAAGTTTATGTTGACATTGCATTAAGTGGTCCTGTCCCATCCTCTGCCCAGTTACTGTCGACGCAGGGTATTGCACCGGTTCTACAGGAGGGTGACAATAGTCTCGGAAAATTGCTTCTGGATAATTCACCCTTGCCGAGAAATTTGAATTCTAGTGAAACACTGTGCAAGTCATTTGCCAATACGTTGGAGGACCATAATGAAATTAACAACGGCAAAGAAAATATCCATCAATTTTCGTCATACCTCGACGGAAACCATTTTTAGATGTATCTGATGGAGTTTCTGAAAACATTCAAAATTGTTTATCTCCTAAATCATTGAATATGAAAGAAAAAAAGAAAAACTATGAGAAACTTGCACCGTACAAGTATTTTTGTCCTAATTGCTCATTCAAAACCAAACGGGAAAGTCACTACAAGCGGCACCAAAAACTTCACAAGCAGGTGAGACTCTTTAACTATTTGAATTATTTAAAAAAATACAGTGGAGCTTAGATAATTCGAGGTGGATGCAACCAAGACTTCAGATTAACGAAAACTTAGACTATAGGGAATATCATGGACAACTTTAACATAGATCACTTGTGAGTTAAAGAACACTTATAAAAACGTCACTACACATTAGGAGTGTGCTAAGTCCACTTTTTCAATTCGAAGAAAGGTTGAATCGAATAATATGAGATAATCCCAAAGCTGAATTGAAGTTTGAATATTTCAAAAAAAATGTTTAATGTTGGATAAAAACATGTTACTTTGCATAAATATGTAAATTTAGGTATTAAATATAATTTACAAAATGGTATAGACCTATTCCAAACATAATTAACACATTTCATTTAAAAATGATAATTTAGGTTATCATCACAACATGTTGTATAATTATTCCAAAATTTTTACTACACAACACTAATTTGTGATGGAAATAGTAGCAGAAAAAACAACAGAAAATGAATGTGCTTTAACATATGTTTAAAAAATTAGTGCTTTAACATTAATTTTTTTTTAATTTAGTAATTATTTAATTTAGAATATTACTCTCCAATTGAAGTCATAGCAAACAAATATTTGAAGGGAAATCAAAGTTTTCGAAACTTTGCACACTCCTACTACACAATAAATAAAACAATTTACTAAAATCTAGCCTTTATACACGAAACACATACTCTACAATAGGAACCAACTCAGTAAATAAACCATTTCTTAGACAATTCTTGTGAAATTGTAAATTGTGCTACCACCTCTGGTAATATTGAATTCTAGATGATTGGGTCTTGGATAATTTAAACACTATTATAAAGTTAAAGTATAAATTTTTAAGTTTTTTACTAGAATATTACCCGCTTTGATGACCTCTTGGTCTAAGGCACTACTCTCGCAATAGACTAGACTGCTGAAGACGGGATATCGGACTTTGATTCTGGTCAGGTGTATTCAGGTGGTTTTCCATAAATGGTTTTCGACTCTCCATCCAAACAAATGTGGCTACACTTCCTATAAATTTAACCTTTGTAATCTCTAACACATTAGTGCAATTAGTACATAAGCATATAACCCAAACAGGTAGTAAAATGTGATTAAAAAATATAATATTTTTAGAGATAAATGATTTAGAACTTTGCATTCATACGAAGTTAGCAGATTATTATTTTTTATTTGCTATAAGGGTCTCTCTTAAGGAATATTTTTGTTAATTTATTGTTTGACTAAGATGTTTTGTTGTCGACAAATAGTCTCTGTTGATTTGTCTAATTTATGGGTGGTTGGACAATATTATTCCATAATCTTGTTGCTAAGAAGGTGAAAAGAGAATGAAGGAAAATAAAGGATCAACAAAAACTATGTCACACCCTTTTTTCTTATTGTTTGCTTTGTTAAAGACTTTATGTTAACCAGGAATAATGAAAACTATAATATCTATCAACTAAATTTTATTGGTTGAGCCATCAAAGCTAGCAATAATATTCAGGTATTCATTTGTATGCTAATAAGAAATGTGACAGTGTTAAACATTCTAAATAGAAATTGTGTCACTATTTTTTCCACACCTCCTTTCATGTGTAGTTTCTTTATAGTGTCATTCAGCTAGCATGAAACATGTAAGCTGTCAAGTGTTTGTAAAGTCATTACCTGTTTTGTAAGCCATATGGTATAAGGCATTAATCTCGCAATATATTAGACTGCCGATACAGAGATTGGGTTTGATCATGATCGAGTATACTAAGGATGGTTTTCCCTAAGTGGTTTTCCACTTTTCCTCCCACAAATTTGAGTAAGACTCTTTCTCTTAACTTCAACCTTCCTCATTCCTATCACATAAGAGTAATTAGTACATAGATGTTTAACCTGAACAGGTAGTAAAACGCACTGCCAAAAAATAGAAATAAAAAAAATAGTCATGCTTCAAAATAATTAATTTTTTGCTTGCCTTCATTGTTGTAAAAAAAAAATTTCCATTCTCTTTTTCCACACAAGTACACTTACAGTTGTGTGGAAAAATAGAATGGGAAATTATTAATTAAAGTACAGTTACAGTTCTTCTAAATTATATCTTCCTACCTGGCTCGGTGGCGTAGTTAACTAACGCACTAGTTTTATGTTGAATTAGACTGCCGTTCGAATCTCTGTCGGGTGACCTGGGGTGGTTTTTCCTAAATGGTTTTTCACTCTCCCTCCACACAAATGTGTGTTCACTTCCTCTAAATTCAACCTTCACAATTCCTAACCCATTAGCATTATTAGTACTTAAGTGTACAACCCGAACAGGTAGTAAGACATGGTGCTATAATTTAAATATACCCTCCTAATCCTTGGCTTATTGATGTAGTTAAAATGTACATATTAAATATAATTTTTAAAATAAACTTCTGTTGCTCAACACGTGTTATCTAATTGTTAAGATACTAATTGTGTTTCTCCCTTCTGTGTTAGATTTCCCAAGTGTTCTCCTGTGACAAATGCAATTTTACATGTATACGACAAGGTGTTTTACGTCGTCACAAGATGACGCACAATGCTGTCGACTTTGCTTGCGACAAGTGTAATTATCGTACCGACCATTACAAATATTTGTTGAAACATAAGCGTCTCAAGCATTGGAATAACAACAAGGTATGTTTTAAGATTAAAATGCACTTAAGCTATTTTCTTTTGACGAGATTTAACACAACTTGACTTATTAAGTACCTGGTAACTCCTGATAAAAAAAAGGGTCTCTGATTCACTCATTAAACATCATTTCGAAGTCCCTCTATAGGATTTAAATGCAAAGCCATTAAATACCTTCTCTAATGATAGGTCAGCACTTACGATGAACCAGTCAGAGGCATAACCAGGATTGATGGTGCCCAGGACAAATAAAAAATGGCGCTGCTTTAAAATTGTTCTCCAAAATTTGACTGAATTCTTATATATGTACTCAAACTGGTTTGTTATAATACAGGTTACAAAAGAATAAAAATAAAATAACACTTTTATTGTTAAAAAAAATGTAACTTATATTGCTAGTAATAGAAGTGTGTGAAGTCCCCTTTTTTAATTAAAAAGTGAACTCAAATCGTATATATGAATTATTCTCGATGCCGAATCAAAGTTTAAACATTTTTGTTAGTGGTTTTATGCTTGAAAAATTATTATATTGTGGTTATTTACATAACTTTATAAACTAAAATTATTTGAAAAATGTTTTGTTTCACAGTTTTTAGTAATATTTTGTTTTGTTATGATAAATTAAGTTATTATTACCTGCTTTGGTGGATGCATGGTCTAAGGCTCTATTCTCGCAATGAATTGGACTATTGATAACAGGGATATAAAATTTTGATCCTGGTCGGGTGTACTGAGAATGGATTTTCCTAGATAGTTTCCTATTCTCTCTCCACACAAATGTGGGTACACTTCCACTAAATTATTCCTTTCTCATTCCTAACCCATTATTGTAATTAGTACATAGACGTATAGCACAAACTGGTAGTAAAATGCGGTGCTTAAAATGTATTAATAAGTGTTATGCAGAAGGTATAAGAAGTCATTCTGAGCACACCAAGGAAGTCTTTTATTCAAGTCCAAGTCTACTTTGCAAGGATAGCCATGAATTTTGTAATACTTCCATAAAACCATGATCGTGGAACCCTATTTGTGTAAACGGCAGACCAGGGAAACAACTATAGTAAAAATAGGCTCAGCCCCCCCCCCCTCCCCCCCCCAAGCTAGTGAGGGGTCACTCTTATAACAAATGTTTGCGCATTGGATACCCCTATAAGCTATTTAGAGTGTTCCTCGAGTGTATTTTTTTTAACTGCACTCCTTTAGTTTCTACTTGTCAACCTCTGTGGTCTTGGTATAAAGTGCTCACCTCAGGACCCGATGTTTGTGTGTTCAAACACAACTAAAGTTTTTCTTGAGTGATAAAAATGTGTAGCACAACTTCCTTCGGAGGGGAAGTAAAGCTGTCAATTGTGGCGTGTAAAATAACCCTGGAAGTTCCTTTTGCGCTTGCTCTTATAAATTAAGTGTGGAAGGCAACGAGGAACCATCACACTCCCTGAACTCCTTTAGTACATGGAATTTCTACCATATGGTGCAGGGAGCAGTAACCAGCCGAAGGGATGAGTGCATACCCAGCTACGGATGGATGGAAATCACATGAAAACAACCTATGGGTGTTTGACTTAAAAAGATGAAATAAGGCCACTAAACTCCATCACACTTCAGATTTATCCTCCGCTGTGTAAAGGGTGTAACTAAACCTCTTATTTTTTAATTAAATTTAAAATATTTAACATTTTCTAACGAAATAAAAAACACTTTATTGAAGTAAAAACAAACCATAGACATTTTAATATGACATCATGTATACAATTTGTACAACGTGTAACTAAACCTCTAGGTCCAGTTGCTGTATGTAGAAATACCATGAGCCACGATCTACTCACTTCGACATTTTAACAAAGAAGAGAAGAGTCCTTTACAAAAACTAGCGTCTTGCTAATCTTGGGTCTGTCAACCCCGTGGCTAGGCGACTCTCGAACCCAGATCACCACTTAATTTCTTTCCATCGACCAATGGGGTTGTTCTATATGGCGCGAAAACTAAAAATAGACACGGCTTTACTCTGCACCTTTTCTTAAATAATACGTAATACAACCCGGAAATAAACCATGCTTCTAACACGTGCAGCTAAATAAAAGAAAAAGAGAAACATGGCTGTCGTTTAGAAAAGATGAGTTTAATTTAAATTAACTGAAAAGAAGAATTATGAAAATATTTAATTTTAAATATGATTTTAAATATTAATACAGACGGAAAAATCAATATCATTACAAGGGGGACATGGCAGTCAGCCTCAAGTCATTTGACCTAAAAATAATTTGGTCTAGAAGTAATTTGGTTTAAAAGACAGTTGGCCTAAAAGTCAGTATATCTAAAGGTCATTTGGCCTAAAATCAGTTAGCCAAAAATCATTTGACATACTCCTTTGGCCTATTGATCTTTTGGAATTAATTTTTATTAGGAGCTGAGACTAAGCAGGGAATAGTGGTGTATCAAGGTCTGTAAATGGGTAATAGTAGTGTATAAGGTGTTTAGATATCCTTAATAGGTTTTATTAGTTATCTTTTGACAAGAAGTGGTTTAAATACAACTACCAATATTGATCTCATTCCAGGTAACTTCAGAAAAGAAAACTTTGAGTTGCGATGATTGTGAATACAGTACAACTAAACTTCACTTGATGGAAAGACATAAGCGTAGCCATCATAACACCAAACGGGACATGGACTTTCAATGTCAGCAGGTAGAGCATTTAATGCACCTTATTGAACAGTCCAATTTATAAAACTCCATGGTGTCAGCTCGCAAACGAGCCATACCGACCGAGCGTTGTGAAGATAGTGCCAACTCCTGTGGATAGAGGGTGTCATGTTGTCAGCATAAAGAACCCTCCAGTAATTTCTCAGTTTTCTAGACCACAGCTGCTACTTTTTCATTCAAGTAGCTCATTATTTGTCCTCATGAGGTGAGCCAACCCCGTTCCAGACCCACTACTTCACAGAAAATCTTGAAGTGCTGGGGATCGAACCTGAGATTTCTGGTTCTGTAGCCAGGGACGATGACTGTTTGACTACATAGGCGGTCATCAACTTATAAACAAAGATTATTTCCAAAATATAATATGGCTTGAAATTATTTTATATTTGACTTCGGCCTGTATTAACAATATAATTTTAATTAGCATTTCACCTAACTATTAAATTTACCTGGGAGCGAGAAATGTTTTTGTCAGTCGGTAATTTACTTACCTAAACTTTTAGTTGGTTAACATATTTTAAACACACTTGATGGGCACACATTTTGGCTTATGCAAGATTAAAAATAGCACCATGACATAATTGATGTTTTGTTTTATTTTTTGCAGTGTTCATATAAGGCTATTCGTAAAGAGCATTTCATGAGACATGTAAATAATGTACACAATGACAAAAGGCCATACTTATGCGACCATTGCGGCAAGTCATTTAAGCGCTCAGATGCCCTGAAACACCACACTTTTACCACCCATGGTTTGAGCGCATATCAGTGCCAAGTGTGCAGTAAGATTTTCCGTACTCAGGCACAACTCAACACACATTTGGTAAGTGGGAAGTTATTTTTACCAGGAATTGATTCTTGTTCTTGTCATAAAAAGTTATACACACATATAAGGTAGGATGGCAATCTAATGTCAGTGTTTTTGAGTTCTTAAATAAATAAAAATTAAGCAAAATAAATCAACTATTCTCCAGATTAAACATATAATTTAATTTTATTCACATGATAATTTAAACAGTTCTTGAATATCTGTCAAGGTGTCCTAGAATTTGATGAGAGCTTTTTCTCTTCATTTACAAAGTTTTTTTTGTCAAATGCCACTATGCTCATGACAAATATCAAAGAACTTTTGAGATTACTATGTGTATAAAACTAAACAACGTTTTTAATGAAGCATTATTTGATTTATTTTCAAGAAACAAATTGTTTGCTATGAAAACTCTAAAAACACAACTTTTCTTGTGTCGATGTTTTGTGGTTGTATGGCTTACCTTATATTATATTGTACATACTAATTTTTGTTACAGTACTTTATATATATATATGTAACATAATGAGATATTTATTTTTCAACATTGGAAATTAATTTTTATATTATAATCAAAACTATAGGATGTTGAAATATATACTAATGTTTTCTGGCTAGAGCTTTGTTTAATAAATAGTAACTTAAAATGTTTTGGATTAGTTACAACAACCATTATCTGGTTTATGTGATGAAACGTCAGAAGTTATATGCTTAAACGTAACTCAAGCCAGAAAACATTAGCTTTAATTCAAACACCGACCATGAAAGCCTTCAAAATAAATTATATTTTAGGATATACAAAGTCAATAGATTAGTTTTAGCCTCTACTTTCTAGTCTAGCTCAATGAAGTAAAATGTAGTTTGGATATTAAAAATATATTTAACCAACTGTGTTGTAATTATAGGCTTGTGTCTGACTAAGAATATCTTGCATTTGTGATTTATTAATTTACTTATTTATAACTTTTAGAGTGTTTTTTTTCTATAAAACGTAACTATTAGCGTGTTATTTTGCACTAAACAGTGAATCTCTTAAATAGGTATTGGGGAAAATAGACAACCAGTATTGAGTGTAGCCACCTGTGATTGTTAGTCGGGCCAATATATGAGGAAAACCTTGCCAGATTAAGCAAATATTAATTTTAATTTAATTCAGCATTTGTTAAAACCTATACACTAAAACTTTCCCGGCTTGTCAATGCATTAGAAGGGTTGCCACACACTTGAAAAACAGGGAATTTTGCAAAATCTAGTAGAAGTATTGACTTTTTTTATTTGGGACATTTAACTGAAAGCTTAAATAAAATATTAGATCTTTGGATGGATGAAAAAGTGAACTGAAGAATTAAGCATGCATATTCAACCATGTCTTATTACCCCTTAAACAAAGACTATGAACCAACATAAGATATATTTCCCCATCAATCTTAAATCATCTTGTTTTAAACATAAGTTACATGACTTAACACCAGTCTTTGATTAAAAATAAATTTTTTGTAACTTGATTAGATTTTTCTGTGAAGTAGTGGGTCTAGAACGGGGTCAACTCAGACTCGTGAGGACAAATGAAGAGCTACTTTAATGAAAAATTAGTGGCTACAGTCTAGAAAAATGAGATTAACAGCTGTTTTGAGTTTTCCTTCAATCTAATCTGCCTGAAAAAATGGGAATTATTTTGGAAAACCTGTAAAACACCAGGAATTTGGTAGGGAAAAAATAATGGCAACCCTGATTCCTGGATAATTCAGTGGTTAGAACATTGGTGTACAAAGCCAAAGGTCCTGGTTTGATTCCCATGTCCAGGTGTCATTTTTCAATTGAAAGAATATAATCCTGATAAGGCCTAAGCACAGAAAAGTTATTTTTAATTACTTCATTCCAGGCAGTTCACTCTAATATCCGTGCCTTCTTGTGTGAGGTGTGTGGTTCTTCATTCAAGACGAGAGCTGCTCAGTATAAACATGTTCTTCACATTCACAAGAACCCCAAGGCATATTCTTGTACACAGTGTTCAAGAAAATTCAATACAAACTATGCTTTGAGGCGCCACACAAAACAACACAGGTATGTACAAGGTGCTAGTACAGTAAGCTCACCATTATTCCTATACACAATTTTGTTTCCATCCATCTCTCTCTCCTTTCCCTCCACCTGTGTGTTTAACTAGGTTTCTACCTGGTTCTGTGGTCGAATGGTTCTAGGGTGTCCCTTTCACAATAGACTGGCTGCCGTTAACACGGGTTTGAAACTCTGTCCGGTGTACTAAGAGTGGTTTTCCATCATCCCTCCCATTCAAATTATATTACACTTCCTCATACCGAACACATTAGTGCAATAGTACGTATCTCTGTACAACCTGAGCGGGTAGTAAGACGCGGTGATAAAAAGACCTAGGTTTCTGAACAAACTGTGGTGTGTTAAAGAGCTGTGGTTTATCTATAAGTATGGCGATCAACACAATTGTTTTAGACCTATTGTTAAGTTAATGTTAGTTTGAAATATGACAGGAGATTAAATTTATTTTTAAGGCCCTTGGCCTCTGTCGAGTGAAAGTTAAAATCCTATTTTGTGGGATGGTGGTGGGAGGGTGAAAGGCATGGCGTGGCTTCACAACCGACCAAAAGTATCCTTCGTGTCAACATGAACAGTTGGATCATGGAAACTGTAGATGGCACTAGCTGCCAGACAGGTCTTGCAGAAAAATCATACTGTTTGGAAATATCAGTTTTCTCAAGAACGAGTGAATTTTTATGTTAATATTTTCAACACCCCTTCTAAGATAATGTATCGATGTTTAGTAATTGTTACATTTTCTTTTTTTTTGTAATGAAGCCGGCAATTTTCTAGTGAAAAAATGTCAATTTTATCGATATTTGATCACTGTTAAAATTATAAAGGAGTTGTGTATACAAAAATTTATAACTTAATCAACAGCTTCTATTCTTGAACAAACCGTTTGTTCCCATGGTTCTGCATTCCCTCGCCAAATGAAAATGGACCAATCACCTTAAATTTGTTCATCCATCAATTCCTCCCTTTATCTAAACAGAGAGTTAAAAGTCTACTTTATTTAAATTATGCAACACAATAATTTCAAACTAATGATACATTTGCAAATATATTTAATTTTATTATCACATTCTTTTACAAGCAAATCATTTTGCTAGTAACATATATTTAATATTATTTATTAATACTTTTCAAGATTCTAATAATGAATTTGTTTGTTTTAAAAAAATCCTGGTATTTAGCAATTTCAACTTTTCTACAGCGACCAACATGTAAAAATCCGAACTTGATACATTTTCAGCATCTCCGAATTAAACCCCTACCATATACTTAACATTTCTGGTTATATGTACTTAATACATGCAGTAGCATACTATTTGCCAAAAATGTAATGTTTTATCTTTCTCAAATTTAATTTTTAAATAACTCGCAAAAATAATTATATTTAGAATATTTTAATTATGTTAACTAGAAGCTCCATTATGTCAGGTGTGCCTATATGGGAGGGGAGCAGGCAGGTAGGCCATGTCACCCCCTAATGTTGCTTCAAATATTGTTTTATAACACACACACAAATGTAATAAATAATTATTTGGTAGTCGAAGGAGGCATTGAACTCTAATTATAATTTAAAAAAAGCTAGCTCTAAATAACTTTTAGAGGTATTTAATTTTAAAAAAAAAACTCCAGATGAGGATCAACTGAAAAAATTTACAATTAGCTTTTAGAGACATCTAATTTTATTAAAAAATCCAGACAATGAACATTCTAAATAGCTTCAATGGGTATGCACATTTCAATGTTTTGTTCAAGGAACCTCTTTGAATAGCACCCAACCTACAACCCTTTGGCTACATGGTCCAAATCCTTCAAACCAACCTTGTTTAGGCTGATGCTTGCATTCCTCTTCTCAACATAAAACCACCCCATTGATGACTATCAAAATAAATTGACAATTTTTGGCTAATGATGCATAAACAATTTTAAACACTTTAAAGATAGTAATGGAAAAGTTCTTATTGATCTGGCAATCTGTGTTGGCGGTACTTTTTGATAGTGCACCTTTAATGGCTGATCATACAATACATTGCTTTAACATTACTTAAATCTTGAGTTTTGTTTATTCTTAGATTTTGTGAGTTATTTGCTACATTGCACATTGTTATTGAAAGGAATAAAACCACCAGACATCCATAAATAAAAGCTAAATAGAAAGACATCTCGAAACTTCTCAGGGCCAGCAAAGAACCTCAAAATTCTCACTTGAATCTCTCGACTGTTATGGACACTTAGATCACAGTACTCTGACAATACTTTTTTAATTAGGCCTACTTACATAAAAACATTTAAAGTCACATGAAAAAGAAAAAATTGAAATCCCAGCAGCTAAACTTGATGCTTGTACGACAGCTAGGAAAAAAACACTTTGCAGGAATAAAGAAAAATGAAATTCATCTTCATACATTTGAAGCTTGTCAATAAAAATATTGACATCTAAGATATCAATTTATGTTCAATTATTGTAATACTGAGCTACTATATACATTACAAATTAATATTCATATGAAAAAAATCTAAAGTAATTGATTTTTCAGATTAAAACAAAATATTACAAACTTTAATTGTGAAATAAAACATTTTCCAAGTAATTTTTGTGCATAAATTAATATAAATAACCACATTATATAATTTTTTCAAGCAACTTAGAATAGGCTTAAAGAATATTTTATGTATTTGATTATAATTCAACTTTGAATTTAAAAAGTGTATTAATCACAACTTGTGAATGTGAGAAGTGCCAAGCCTCCACCGTGGTTCGGATCCCACGTTAAACTGTAGGTCCTCCATTTCATCTTCACTATACATCACATACATTACAATTAGCGTAAGTGGTATAAACCGAACGGGTGTAAATGAAACGCGGTGCTAATAGTAATAAAAATAATAATAACTTAAAAAGTGGACTTCACAAACCCTACTATTAGTTATTTGTAAGTAAAATCTTTCACTAAGGAATATAATATGTTATTGTCATCCAAGGTATTTAAAAATAATTTATATTAGATTAGCCAATAGTCTGTGCTTCGCACGAGTTTCATACTTTTTAACATTTTGAAACTATTCAAAAGCTACCTCCTTTCTGTTTCGCCATCTTAGGGAATTAATTTCTAAATACAGTAGGATCTGGCTAATTTGACATTGGTTAGTTCGAACCCACCATGATTCTTCATGAAGTTACTATTTAAATCAATGGTAAAAAATAACATTTAGTTGACTTTTCAGAAGGAAATATTTGGTTAATTTGATGACTATTGTTAATTTTTCTAAGCTTGTACTCATTTTAAACCAAACTTAATTCTATTAAATCACCCAATATACCAAAAATATCAAATAATACTAGAGATATTGATGTATAGTAAAAGAGAAGATTCACCGAATCCAAACCAGATGTTAAATACAACATTTTTAAAGCAATCAGTGAACTTGCAAAGTTTGTTTATTGCGCCAAGATAAGCAAACCACAACAAACTTCAGATCATTAATTTTTTCAATGTAATGTCATTTAAGTTCAAAAACTGATTAAGTCTACAATTTGCTTATGTTAATTTTTCCATGTTTTATAGTGTGTGTTTAAATTTTTATTGTTTTTTCATGTAGGCCTACGTATATATTGCATGTGTTTTACATAACATATATAAAAAGTCTGTTAATATTTAGCATATTTTGTGACTATTAATTTATTGTGTACCAGCTGCCTAAATGCTCATAAAAACACTTCGAATTTTGGATACTTTGAATTATTTTAGATATCCCCTGGACTTTGAATTAAAAAGGTTGTACTGTATACCAAAATATTTCTGACCTGTTACCTAAAAATAACCTTCTGCCTTTACACATCAAGTGATTTGGAAAGAAACAAAAAAAGGTCTCGTTTAATCCCCTTTAGGGGTGGAGTTTCAAAAAATCCCAAATCACTCTGGCCCATAAGCTACCTTAAAAGAACATCCCTGACACTTTCTTTTCTATCTCGAGTAGTTTGGAAGATTAAAAAAATCCTCCCCTCCCCACCCTCTTAGGGAATGAATTTTTAAAAATCCCCAAAAAACCTCTGGCTTGCTACTAAAAAGAACCTCCTTGCCAACCTTAATTTATCCAGCTCAAAGGTTTGGAAGAACAAAAAAACCACCCCTTTCTGCTTCACTAACTTTAGGGGTGTAATTTTGAAAAATCCCAAAAATCTTCTGCATCATTACCTAAAAAGCTATGCCTTTAAAAATTTTCAAACTCTCATTTCACCCCCTTAGGGATTACATTTCCAAAAGCCCTTCTTATCTTACCTGAAAGAAACCTCTCTGCCAAATTTCAGGATTCCAAGTTGAGGGGTTGAGGAAATACTAATGAGTCAGCTACCATGAGGGAGCTTGACAAAATCACAGTGGCCACCCCCCCCCCCCATACCCCCAATGGTAATTGCTAGGCACCCCAGTGCATTATGTTAGTACATATTCACACCCACTCTAATAGATATAAAATTATATTTGAAGGTACAGTTTCAATAGTTGACATCCCGCCTATAATTAAAGATTATATCCGTTCAGAATCAATTTAAAACCTACTTCCACCGTAGGGTACAAGAGTAAATTGCTACAACTGGCGCTTACATTTTCAATGTGTGAAAAGTTTATATTTTAAAAGCTAAATTTAAATAAATATTAATCCACTATGATAGAATCAGGTCTTTCCTAAAATTCATTATTGAACTAAACCTCATTTTTATAGAATGTCCAATTTCGACACCAACATTGATTGAATGGCACTAAAATTTGGTGTTGTATGAATTTATATTTTAATTTGATTTATTATAATTATTATTATTATTATTATTATTATTATTATATTATTATTATTATTATTATTATTATTATTATTATTTATATGAGGTAGTAAACATGTGAAGTCTGAACCGACTGAATATATCAGCACACTAGTGGATTTATTAATTTTAAAAAAAAATCCATTGCGTGATCCTACAAGCAATGTATACTGACTGAACCAAGCGCCGCTGCCGTTAGCAAAGCTGAAACATTTGTGGGTAAGGGGTGTCATGTAATCAGCCCAACAAACCCTTTGGCCCTTAGCCTCAGTTTTTAGACTGGAGCCACTACTTCTTTATTCAAGTAGTTCTCATGTGTACTCAAAGGCTGAGTTTGATCTCATTCTAGACCCACACCACGAAGATAGAAGCCAGGAGCTTGGATCACTAGCTTCCAATAATAACTCCTTATGAATTACTATGTAGTTTCTCTTTACACAATTAACTAAACAGACTCGGAGTATTAATACAATTGTAATATTTTAAGCCACTGTGACAACACAAGTTTCCAGTTTTCAAATCACAGCCTTTCCATGAAAATCAGACAGGTAATAGAGATTCTCAACAAATAACACAACTCTTTTTATAATAAAAAGATGATTCTTTTTGTTGTTGTTTGTAGCTTGGACAATAAAACCAACTGTATGCAGCTCTTGGAAGAGACATCTGGTGTTTTTTGTGAAAACCCAATAATAGATATGGATGCAACTGCTTCTTTGGGGATGCACATCGGCTCAGACAGTCATATGCCGCCTCTAACAGGCAATACTCTTTTGATTCAAGATTCCTTACAGCTTACCCTTAATGATAACCAAACTGCTATTGCTGTACAAGTGATTGGAGTGATTTAAATTGGAATTAGTATACAGCTACTTCAAAGTTATTAATAAACCAAAGAGACTTGTGCTATATAAGTAATGTCATTCATTCCAACCTGTTAACTATTTAGTATTATTTTAACTATTTTTTATTGTTGGTCAATTTGAATCAAAATATAAAAGGTGTTATTACCACAAGATCATAATGTGGATAAGTGGAATTTGTTGCAATTTCAAATATATTGTGCTTGTTTTATTTTATATTATAAAAATGAGGTGCAATGGATGTAGGAAATATTAAATAAAATGATAGAATTAGTGGAAATAAGCAAAATAAAAAAGTTATAAGCTATAGAATCCACTAGAATGGTGACTTTTAACATTCTTTCATATTTTCAGTTGTATTAGTCACTTACAGCTTTGGCCTGGCTTATGTTCATTCTTAACTTATGAGTCATAACTAGTTATAAACATAATGATTCATATTTTACTCAAATAGATTGTTATTTTACTTCTAGAAATTGGCCTAACCTCTTTGTTATAATAAATAAGGTCTCTAAAAATACTTATTTTATAAGTTCACACCCACACACAAAATTGCTCATTAAATTGTTTATTTTGAAACATGAAATAACCTAATTTAACCTTTAAAGTGCCAGAAGCCGATCTGATTGGCTACTATCTTCCACTGTTAAAATGCCACAATCTGATCGGCTTTCCAGATATTCACTAGTTCTGGATTTACCAGATAGATATGGTAGGAGTGTACTATGTCACTTTAATAAGAGAATTCCTCATCTATTATAGAACAATGCAGATAAATGATATTACAATCTAAAACATGTCTTAGTAAATAACAGTTTGGTGACCTATCTTGTACATACTTATAAAAATAATAAAATAACTGTGGCACTCTTTGCAAACAAATCTGGTACAGGTGTGGCATAAAAAAGGTTAAGTATTGCCCGTACTATTCACTTAAATTTATTCATGTTTTTGGTTCTGATTTGGTTATTTTTGTGTGTATTATGGTAGATCCACTTTTTTTAAATAAAAAAAGATTTCCACTTTATTTTCAATTTTTTACTTTCAATCATATTAATTAATGTTAGAGAAAACGAAATTAAACATTTGTTAATAACAAACAAGACTACATGACAAACTCAAATGTAAACATAAGATAGTTTCCATCTGATGAATCTATTGGAGTTTTAATTGGCAAGAATCTGTACTGCCATTCTTATTTATTATGTCAGCAATCCAAAGCTTTTCTATGCTCAAGTCCTTACATAATGCATAGTTTTAACTCATATTTATAAACTGTCCACTATTCACTATGTTTCGATTATTAATGCTGAGTAAGCTAATGTGTTTTTGTGCATTTTGTGCATTATATAATTACCATACACTATTCACTATTATGACTAAATACAAAGCCATCCTAAACAACAAGATTATGGTACCTATGTTGACCTTCTTGACTTTAGCAAACATAAAGATGTCAAAAACAGACCCACCAAAGAAATAACTCTAATTTCTGATCCAAGCTATTGTGATATTTCGGTTATTGTTTAATACAGGTTATTCTTTTATAGTCCATCATGTGCTGCAACTGTCACTTTAGATTTATTTGATCAAAACCTATAAAGTACCCCTCTGATCTCCCTTTATGTCGTTGTCTTGTCAGGATGGCTGTGGGAAGGGGTTGCAGCTCACGAGATGTATAGAAATTTGTTTTGATGTTATTTATTGAAGAATGCTACTAATCTACAGAAATGGCTGCATAAAATGTTAAGATGTTTTTTAACTAAGCTAGCTAAAGACTTAAGAATCATGGATATGTAATGTCAGTAACCCACATAATGCCAGTGCATGGTGTCTGAACCATGTCTATACACTTAGCTATATTTTAGAAGAGAGAACTATCTTTGAAAACTACATCAATCACCAACTTGAAGAGTGTCTCCTCCTTAATTGCTATGTCCTCTTGACCAATTAACAAGAAACGGAGTCTTCCCCAAGAAGTAGGAATTGTTGGCAACTCTCCACTCCGAAGGAGGCATGGTGAGCATTGAACTACATTCAATATGGTGTGTGGATTCAGGAATCCATTACTTGGCCTACTGGCAATTTAGTTCAGTATTCATCAATACATTACATAACTTAACTAGGTCTATGAAAGAATAAAGTCAACTAGGCAGTGTGTTGTATTAAAATGTTGACTAAAAAGTAATTTTTCAAAAATGTTCTCCTGCCAATATTTTAATGTATCTTGAATCTTCAAAACATTGTATGGGGGTAAGATGAACATGAAGGAAGAAAGTATCTATCTTTTATTGAAGCTTAGCCATAATCTGTATTTTGCAAGCCACTTCCCTTTGTTTGAATTGGGAACTGTTGAATTATTTGGGAAACACTCAGTTGGTGCATATTTCATCTTGGTTGTGAGTAGTGTTCAGCCTCCAACACATCTGGAAGAAAGCGACGTTATACATTTAAGTACATATGAAAAGGGGATTAAAGATTATAATCACGAAAATAAGGTGTATTTTGATTATAATCTAATAAACTTAAAAATGAGCCCTGGACATGGGAATCAAACCCAGGACCTAAGGGTTATCATGCCAATGCTCTACAATTGAGCTATCCAGGGATTGTCCCATGCTCAGGGCCATTCTTCACTCACATTTTAAGGCAGAGCCTGTACAGCTGCCGGGGACCAGGTTGTGGCATTAATAGTAAAAATGCATTGCACATTCCAAGTGAATATACCTATGCTGTCAGCAGTTTTCTATTGAAAATTTTTGAAATTATTGATATTTGATCACTCTTAAAATTATAGAAGAGGTGTGTATATAAAAAGTATAAAATAATCAACATGCTTCTATTCTTGAAGATAACGGTTTGTTCCCATGGTTCTGCATTTCCACGCCAAATTAAAAGGGCCAATCACCTTAACTAGTTTTAATGTTTTAGGATAGATGCTTATAATAAAAATAAATGTATTGATTCAATTCATAAATCTTTCATATTTAAACACCTTTGTTGTATATGGGATTTCCATTCAAAACTATGCATTTATTCATTTTTAATTAATTTTTAAAGTTTCTTAAACTCAACTTAAACTGGCGCAGAAACTAAAGAGGGGGATAGAGGGTTACATCAGTACAATACACACACCCAAATTTGTATTGTTGGGTACATAATGTCACTTGCACCTACCCAAATTCTAAAGGTAAATTGACATCGGAGTGAACGTCGGAGAATACGAGCTAACAAGCATTCACAGAACTTTCGCTCCTGCTCCATTAGGAGCTGTTCAGACCTGTTTGATAGGCGTTCACACCGGGGAGAAGAACTTAAGAATTGGCGATATTCGCAAAAAATCCACCCGTCTGCAGGTAGCTTGGGAGTGTTGAGTAGCCAACTCATATTTTTAATTGTAGGCCATAATCATAGTTTAAATAGTGTTCTATGGAAAGAAGTGTTGATGAAGATCAGATAGCATTAGTTTGTATGATGGGTACACTTGTAGTTGTGGAAATAATTGTGCAGAATAGAAGGAAAAAAAGAAAAATTTGGGTGACAGAATTTTACAAAGACGTAAAACCCATGGATATGGAACACTTCTAATAGATTTTCTGCTCGAACCTTCCTTAGTTCTTTTCCACAACTTTACCCGTATGTAACCAGATAATTTTATTTGGCTATTCAGAAAGATTGAGGAGAACATTTCCAAGGAAGACACAAACTGCAGGAGAACCCTACCGCCTGAAGAAAGACTAGCGCTAACGCTAAGATTTTTGGAAACTGGAGACAGCTACGCTAGTTTTATATACTTATTTTGAATTTCAAAACCTGCAGTTTGTACTTTAATCAGACCATTCCAATATGGACTACTGTACCAGAAAACGACAATCACTACAAAATAAGTACAAACAAGTATGAAGTCTATCCAAACTGTAAACACACAAAAATAAATGATGCAAAGCAGTACGCGAGCAAAGTTTGGCTGTTTACAACAGAACGAACAGAGAAAAGGGGAGAGCACAAATTTCCTTTGATAATTCACTCAAAGAATGACAGAAGGCAGATCATCAGCAAATGCAAACCAAACCTGAGTAATCACTGCTGAATGGTGTTTGATCTAGTTCGCAGACTTTTTACACCCAAGCTATTATCAATTCTTTGATGCTCATTCGCACGTAATTTCAAACGTTAGCTCCAGTGTAAATGGGACATAAGATAAATTTTACCCATAGATTAAAGGCAACTTATTGTAATCTCTGAACTTGGTGCTTTGTTACATGCTTTTCATTTCATTAATATTATTCAAATTCTAAGAGATCTTGTTAGTCTGGTTTCATTATTTTATATTTAGATTAAAAACTAAAATAAATGGGTGTATACAAGTCAAAGTATGTCGTGACAAACCTATTTTATATAAGCTCCTATATAATATTTGTGTAGAAATGTATTGATTGATATCTTGGTATAAAAAAATTTAGTTATGAAAAAATACCAATACTAACAATGTTTCCCAAAACCCATATAACGTCAGTATGGATTTAAAACTTGTACATTGCTCTCAAACATAACGTGACTGTGACTTGGAACTATTTTACTATACTCATCCATTAAACTACATTAAATTCTGCAGTTAAATCCATCCTAAACCACACGAGTCTTCCACTAAAACGTATAAAGGCTTGTGGCGCAGATTATGGTATGTATATCTTGCAACACAGTATGTATTAGCTTTGTTCTTTTACAATATCTAGGTGTACTCCTAACAACAGAGGCCACTCAGATGAACAACAATACAGTTAAGAATCAAAGAGTCGAAGCTATTATTTATGCTTTTTAGTGAGGAATTCTCCATCTCGATATCATATTCTGAAATTTGAAAAATGACACCTACACAGGAATCAAACCCGGAATCTTTGGTTTAGTACGCCAATGATCTACCACTGAGCTATCCAGGAATCATCCCATGCCCAGAGTCATACATTCTCTTACAATTATAATAATTGTACAAATGGCCAACTTCCGAGTCAAAGGTGGATGCGTTATCTGATAGCTCCTAATCTTAATAAAATCACACATTTGTAGCCGACGATTTCCGCACGTCCATCATAGACTCTGCCTTAAAATATGAGTGAAGAATGACCCTGGGCACGGGACGATTCCTGGATAGCTCAGTGGTTAGAGAATTGGAGTACTAAGCCAAAGGTCCCAGGTTCGATTCCTGTGTCCAGGTGTCATTTTTAAATTTTCAGAATACAATACAGTTACATTTGTACCTAATTGCTTCTTCTTACATCGCTTACCCTCTACTTTACATCACTTTAAACCAATGGTTCTCAACCTGGGGGAAGAGGGGGGGCATGGAACAATCCTGAAATAACTTTCAAAGTAATATCAAAATTGAAGATATTAATTTAAATCACTTTTCCAAATAAGTAAGAAAATTATTTCTTCCAGTATTGTCAACAAAGCTGTAATAAATTGAGTGACCAGCCAAAAGTGTGCCTGCACGTGTTTATTTTCAAGCTCGCAAGCCCCGAATTCACCCCCAATTCTCCTCTATACCCTCTCCTTAAGCCATAGGTTCACAAACCTTTTAGACAAAAGAAGCCTTTGCACCCAAAAAAAAAATATGCTGGAGCCTTCATAGCATTTATCACACTAATGATATAAACATTCACATACTGTGCTACAAATAAAATGAATTTCACTAAAATTAAACAGTGTTGTCAATTTGAAGTGGAAAGCGATTAGCAATATGCTCTGTTAACATCAAACCCAAAATTCAAGAAACCGATGAAAATAAAACAACACCAACCATAGTGATAATCTTCAGTCATTTCTTTCTACCACTATCCTGACAGTGCTACATTGATTTTTGTATAAAATAAAGATGTGAGTTTAAAGCATTTATGTATGTATTGTTTTTATAAATATCCAAAAAATAAAGAGGGTTATGAGAATTTTATTATCTACCAAGGGGGAGCGTCAACTGTAAAAGTTGGTAATCACTATTTAGATGTCAATATTTTGGTCCATGGCAGCCAGTAGTTTTCAGAAATCTCGTCGGTTTTTTTTTTCTCCACTTGTAAGGTTAAGGAATTGAGGACAAAGAAAATTGATAGTCGGGTTGATGACTTGTATTATATTTTAAAAGTTGAAATAGTTTATAGTGTTCAAAATTATATTTCACAAAACGTTTACTGGCGTTATGATTTAAATATAAGAAATAGTTTGTGTCAGAAACTACTTGAGGGATGATGAGTTAATCGTAAAGAGTGTGACCTTGACTTTATATAGTGTACATTGCATACAAGGCAGTTACAAACTTCCTTTTGGTGTGCTCAATAAAACAGGTAACCACTTCGCAAATCACTGTCTCGAACCACATGATAAACATAAAATAAAATTAGGATGATGTTAAAGTAAAATGTTATAAAAGCCACCATGATGGATCATTTTTCCGCCTGTAAACTCTTCATTGTACCCAAAACACTTGTGTACCAAACTTAGAAGTGTAGCACGTCCAGTAGGCACCAGTATCACCAGAGAAGTTTATCTCACAAACTAACATCCCCAAGCCTCATACCCCTAGTTTACTATCAAGGAAGGCAAATGCTAAGAGCTGATTGACTGGCTGTCCCACTCCAAATCTCCCCTTTACTCTGTGAAGCCACATTTGCAAATTGAAATAGAACCCAACTCCCAGGTTAAGAAACAAAATAATAAAAATAAAATAGTAATAACCGTGAATGTAAGTATAATTTCAACAATGGCTTCAATAGAATTAAATTTACTAGATTGAAAAGTTAATAACCTAAAAATAAAGTTAGTGAATTGAAATTTAGAAAACATATTGCTTACAATTTTGATCATTTTTCAGGCTACAGTACTTAAAATTAGAATAGACACCACACTTTCTAATAACTAACATTTTAGATAAAGAAGATAAGTCTTAAGGATAAGTAATTACTAAATTAGTCTTAGAATAGACAGGATAAAACATGCTGAAGGCTATTAAGAACACAATAGATCTAAAAACAGCAAAACTATATAATTAGGATGTTTCCCCATTATACTGACATTGGCATAAAATTATTACTAGTAAGAAATTTGAGGAGGAAGAATTGCGTGAAATGAAGCATAAACTGGACAAATGTCAAATGAAAATTATAATTGCAAGCTGATTAGATGACTAAATGAATCTAGGTGTTTGAAAATAATATTAAATTAGCAACAACAGAACAATTAAAAATCTATATTTGGAAGAAAGTACCTAACAAAAACCTCTTTGGTACTGCTAGGCAAACAACATTAGCAATAATGAGTCAAACAAAAAATCAAAACTATGAAAATATAAGTTTACTTGTATTAATAAAGTAGGGCATTTTACAAAATTACTAAGATTAGATATATCACATTTAAACTATCCGCTTGGGATCAGCTGTTACAACAAAACAAAAATAAGAATCAGTTCGCAGTCACCTTACTAACATGTACACGGCGCTAGTAACTCTAACTTAAAACGATTTTCTCCGGCAATAACCAAAGATGACAAACACAAAATAATATTTACCCTGACTGACCAACTGCTACACTATGTCATAGTATAGGTGTAACAAGCAACTCGGACACAGGTTTTCACACCGCGCTGAATCTCTGCTGACGTCTCCCACAGAATGATCTATCATAGTGTGATGGAAGGGTGAGCACGTGTAACCAAACCGAAACAGCCTTATAAAGATATATTCCATACAGTTGTCACATTTAGCAAGAAGTATAAATGCTGAAATCTTAATAATAAAGTGTTAACAAATAAGCGCAAAAACAGTTTTATATTTCAAATCAAGGTATACATATTTTAACACAATTTCTCACTTTTCTAATGCATGTATGCACTGAATTTTTTTTTTTTCTTGCTTCATAACTTTGAATAATCTAACCTTTTTTTAATACTGGGACACCATTTGCATAATAACTTTTTAATGTTATTACTTCGTTCATTTGGAATATAATCTGATCCTACTTTGATTTTGATTTATTTATTTTTTTGTAAATTTTCAAACATACTATTTTAAAATAATTGTATAATTTGTTTTATTTCAATTTTATAGTTTCTTTATTTTCATATTCTTATATATTAATGTTTGTACTAAGCTTATAATATACAACAAGAAAATAAAATTGACCCGTTATAAAAAAAAACTTCAATTATTCCCAAAGACTACAAAGTTATCTATCTTTCTATCTAAAAGAATACAGCAACTTTGTAAAATAGCCTTACAAAAACACCTATAGTAAACAACTTTACTGTGTCCGTGTTTCACTGTCTAATTTTCTTTATATATTATCAGCTTCCCGGTTTTTTGTGTGAAAACAATGATTTCAATCAATATGTTTTAAACTTGAAGACGCTTAAATTAGGCACATTGATTATAAGAGTGTGAAATATATTTTGTTAATTATTTTGAGGGATTTTGAATTTAGGAAGAAAACTCAAAAAGTTATCCCTTGACAAACATAATCAAAATGGCGTTTGAAACGTATCATGTAAAACTACAAATTCTTACATTTAACTACATTATATATTGGAAACTATTTTATTTTGAATAGATTTTCAAATAAATATGTCGTTTAAGTTGCAAACTTAGCTAATGTGTAGTAGTTATACTTTGTCAACGAGACTTTTAATTGTAACCTTTTGGTTATGTGCTTTGTGTTGTGAAAATCATAATTACCACAATGTCAAGTAAAGTTAAAGTTTCAGCGGAGTGGAAGAAACGTGTCAGGTCTGAATACATGCGTCTCCGTCAAGTAAAGCGTTACAAGCGAGCTGATGAAGTTAAGATTGCTTGGTGTAACAACAGGAAGAAAATGACAGACATTCTGACTACTGAACAGAAAAGGTGGGCGGAAGGTAAAGCCGTTTGGCAGGTTTTGCCAAAATCGCCACCACATGTGAAGAGTATGAAAAAAGCCGTATCAGTCTATCCAGATGGAGATATTCAAGAATGTCCTGTGCAAATTATAAATGCCGTTCCACCCATCCCTACAATGTACACATGGGCACCCATTCAACAGAACTTCATGGTGGAAGATGAAACTGTGTTGTATAATATTCCATACATGGGTGATGAGATCCTTGATAAAGATGGGACATTCATAGAGGAACTAATTAATAACTATGATGGGAAGGTGCACGGTGACCCAGATGTTGGCTTTATTGATGACTGCATTTTTGTAGAATTAGTGAATGCTTTGCTACAGTATCAATTAAGAGATGAAGAGTCAACTTCTTCTCCAGAAAAAATCTGTGATAAAGAAAAGCCTTCCAAAAGCAACTCTGCCAAGGATCGTAAACAACAAAGCTCAGATGAAACACCATCTAAACCATTCCCCATCATGGCTATTTTTCAATCAATCTCCCAAATGTTTCCAGACAAAGGCCGACCTGAAGAGCTCAGGGAAAAATATATTGAATTGACAGAGCGCCAGGATCCAAATGCTCTGCCACCAGAGTGTACCCCTAATATTGATGGTCCATCTGCTGAATCTGTGCCCCGTGAACAAACAATGCATCCTTTCACACTTTGTTTTGTAGACGTTGCTTTAAATATGACTGCTTTCTGCACCGTCTTCAGGCATCACACCCTGGTCCGAATCTCCAAAAACGTAGGGGCCCAGACTTGAAACCAATGGGTGACCCGTGTGGCCCAGATTGTTATGTGCTATTAGAGGGGATGCGTGAGAAATTAGCGGCTATAGCCGAGCGTACTAAAGAAGAAAATGAAAGGAATGCTGCAGCCGAGACACAAGCAGTACTAGATCAACAAAAGCAGAAGCCAAGAAAAGTACGAAAACAAGCTCTGTTGATTCAGGAAATGAAGCAAGCTCGGAGGATAGCAATGACAGTAGCAATAAATACAACAAAGAATTGAAACGCAATGACTCTCAAACTGGAATTAAAGGCGAGGAAGGTATGCCACTCCGACCTTCGTTTTCACTTCTTGGGTTGCTAGGCCCTGAAGAAAACTCAGAGTGGATAGGTGCGGAACAGAGCATGTTCCGAGCATTGCACAAGGTGTTCTTACAAAACTACTGTGCCATTTCTCAAATCATGCTAACAAAGACCTGTCAGCAAGTTTATCAATTTGCTTTGAAAGAAGCCGCAGATATTCCTACAGAAGAATCTTTGAAAGATTTCACCCCACCTCGTAAGAAGAAGAAGAAACATAGGCTTTGGTCCATGCACTGTCGTAAAATTCAATTAAAGAAGGATTCAAGCGCAAACACTTGTTCAACTTCACACCGTGCGACCATCCAAACAATCGTGTGATCAGAATATTTGCCCCTGCATCGGTTCTCAAAACTTTTGCGAGAAGTTCTGCCAATGTAGTTCAGACTGTCAAAATCGCTTTCCAGGGTGTCGGTGTAAAGCCCAATGCAACACCAAACAATGCCCCTGCTATCTCGCTGTTAGGGAATGTGATCCTGACCTGTGCCAAACCTGTGGAGCAGATCAGTTTGATGTGTCCAACATAACCTGTAAGAATGTAAGTGTGCAGCGTGGCATGCACAAACACCTGTTGATGGCACCCTCTGACGTGGCTGGTTGGGGAATATTCTTGAAAGACAGCGCTCAGAAGAATGAGTTCATTTCAGAATATGTGGAGAAATCATCTCTCAGGATGAAGCTGACCGACGTGGCAAAGTGTATGACAAATATATGTGCAGTTTCTTGTTCAACCTAAATAACGATTTTGTTGTCGATGCAACACGCAAGGGTAATAAGATCAGGTTTGCTAATCATTCCATCAACCCTAATTGCTATGCAAAGGTGATGACTGTCAACGGTGACCACCGTATAGGTATATTTGCTAAGCGATCAATCCAACCTGGGGAGGAACTGTTTTTTGACTACAGGTATGGTCCCACAGAGCAGTTAAAATTTGTTGGCATAGAAAGGGAAATGGAATTTTGTTAACTTTTTTTTTCACCACAACATGGCCCTTTACTCATGTGAATAGATAGCCATATTTAAAGGGTTTTTTTTACATCCGTTACTGTTTCCAGCCTGTGGCCTGGGTTAACTTTTTATTAAAGTTATATATTTTCCACTACCAGCTGGCTAGGCCTGTCATAGCTTCATACGCCTTATAATCTAACTTTTAAAGACTAGGGCAGGCACAACATCCAGTCCCCTGCCATTAATTCCTCTTTGTGAAAGGGTAAACCCACATTTCACCAATGATAAATTTTTCGGCCATGCTGGGAATTGAACCTGGGACCCTTATCTAAGTATACAGACACACTACCGACTGAAATAAGGTGTCGGATATATACATAGATTGTTGAACCATTTTTAATAGCTGATTGGAGTCTCCCTATTTTCAGTGGCCCAATTTTAACAATCAGCCTTTAAGTTGTTAAAAATCAACAAATGTTAGTATGTTGACAAATGTTAATTTGGATATTTAATTAAGTGTGAAAATTTCTTAATTGTTTTGCCACACATCGGACTTAGCTAATGGTAAAATCGAGTTTTTAATTTGTGTATTTAATAAGGACCTATGCTTATATTAGAGTGTTTTAGTTGGAGATGATATGGTTAGACATCTATTTGCACAATGTATAAAGCCCCACTTGATTTAATGTCTATTCTGCTACAGTTACAGAATTGTGGCTGTGAGAATAAAACTGTTCCACTGATACTATTTAGAAGGGCCAAAACTATGGAAGCTTATAGATAGACAAGATTAATCTAACTTGTAGATATGGCATTGTCATCCTGTATCCTGGCATGTTGGGAAAAGTTGTGAATAGCTTTAAAACCCAAACAAAGACTCCATATTTGTCGTCCATGTCCTTAAGAAATTACCTATATTCACGTCCACACAGTCCGTATCCTTAGTCACATGACCATGCAAACCAATTAGATAGAGACTTTGTATAATACAACTCTGAAAGAAAATTGTCCACACCAAGGAACAACAGCCAAGCAGTCATTTGATCAATAGAATAATCTAAAATAACTTTGAGAAAAAATCCGAGATATATTTGAAATGTAGGTTAAGTACAATCACAATATATATATATATATATAAAACATGATTTAAACTATCAAACTTATAACTATAGTATGATTTTGGTAGGAAGAACAGTAGAAGTTAGTTACTAAAGTTACAGTACTAAAACAAGTTTAATATATTCATACATCAAGTCATGTTATCTGCAGTTGTCACTTTTGATAAATATTATCAATATCTATAAAATAACACAAATATTATGGTAAAATGTTATCAATTTTCGCTGTAAAAGAATATGTTTGAATTTTCCTACTGTTCTTCCAAACAAAATCAGGGTATAGCAACACATCCTTTCGCTGCCATTGGTGTTTTTATTTCGATGTGCACGCACATATTTACTTAACTGTGATTGGTAGTCCATATAAACTAGTCATTAGAAAGTTGAAGTTGACCAACTTCTACAGAGTAAGGACCAGGTTAAGGATACGGATCAGGACTATGTAGACAGAGCATTTTGATACTGTGGCATCAATTTCTTACAGTTAACAGACTTACGGATACGGAGTCTGCATATGGGGCTTTAAGGTTGTGTTTCAACTGTTTATAGAGCTCCATTTCCACATTTAATTTGACTAAAAACCAATTTGAAACAAAATTTAAAAACTTGCCCTAAACACTAGTAGTACAATATAACACATTTAATTTGAAACAGAACATCACAGTCGTTAAAAAACAGGGTATCACCTAAACCAAATATTTTATACGTAAGCTCATTTCTCAATGTTTTCTTTTAGGCTAATTGAACCATTCTTCTCAGCCAATTACTTCTAGGTAACACTATTCCAAACAATCGTCAATTTTCATTATTTCATTAGAAATAAATACAATTTCTTAAGGATGATCGAAGGTGACAATGCACTGAAAAAGCCCGTTATTGGGTAATATGCCATATAGCATAAAATACAAGTACCCTACTGTACTAACTTATGTTTCTGAGGCTGTTAATTAGAGAACATTTTTGTATTGAATATTACATATTGTATATTTATTAGTTACATAGATCTTCATTTTTAATATCTGTTTGTTACTCAAACTTATGTTAGTCGCTTACACCTTTCGGTGACATGGCCTAGCCATTATACCCTCTCCAGCTCTTCATAAGAAAAATCAATTCCTGCGATCCCGTGAAGTTTTTAAAACTTAATTTCATATTTTATGAATTTTCGAGTTGAGCAATGCCATGACTGAAAGAAAAACTAAAACAGTCATTGACATGTCAAAATCAGCATTAATTTGTTTAAAACAGACTAAATATTTTTATAATATATATTATGATTTTAGATGTACACACATTGCTTCATATCATATTTCCACGGTACACATACCACCGTTTGGAAAACACTGAACTAGATAGTAGAATATTCCAATTCTCTACCCAGTTAATCACTAAAACACAATTATTAATTATTATGTGTATAATATATTGTTTGTTAAAATTGTACTTAAAAACTTAAAAAAAAAAAAAATCTTTGCACATCCTTTTGTTATATATTCTTTGCACATCCTTTGTTATATATTGGAGATGTATTTATTTCAGTTTCAACAAGATTTTATTATTACAGTCTTAGAGTTCAAGCAGGTGGTTTAGCAAAACACTTTTTTTTAATACTATGTTTTCTAAAATTTGGACACTGCCTGCAAAATCTCTGTGGTGTTCTGGTTGGTGTCTACACATATTTTCCAAGTTTGGTTTGATTCTTTGGAAACAAACATGCACAAAACCACATTCATCACTAGGACTGCGGAGTCTTGAGTCGAAAGCAATTTTGGGTGGAGTCGTAGTCGGTAAAGATGTACCGACTCTAAGCTTCAAAATAAAAACTTATAGTTATAGTACTAAGTACTTATAACAATATATGACAATTTTTTTCAAATATAAATTCACAATGCCAAAGAAGCTTCCCATGAAGTAATCTATATTTGAGCATTTTACTGCAGTAAGTTTGTTATTACTAATATGTTTGTCATTTCTGAGGTAGTCTTGAGTCGGACAGTATAAAAATTAGAGGAGTCGAAGTCTTGGGATACCGACTCTACAGTCCTGGTCATCACATAGATCCTTTTTTGTAATACACTATATAGAATTTAAGTTAAGTCAATTCATATCAATTATATTTTAAGAAGGAGATAGAAAAGCCTTCCTGACATTTAACACAAATAAACTAATGTCAAAAAAATAATAAATAGATTGTATAGTACAATCACCAACTAAATGGCTAAAATGTATCAATAAAAGAACTAACTGTGTGTAACATTGTTTAAAATAATGAATATCAATTTAATTTACTGTTTAATAATTTCAAATTAGTAATAAAAATAGTCCCCAACATACAAATTTCACATATTTAGAATAGTAGCAAAATCACTGGTTTTAGAACAATTTTAATAATTTCTATTTTTCGATATTTTATATATGTACCTAGCTGCAGTGGCAAAATTAGTTTGTTTTTAAATAGGGTTCTAGCCATCCCTTTACTCTCCTTTAGTTCGGTTTTCCTTAAAACATTGGGTTTCATAACAAATGTGTATAGACATGGTGGCGCACAATTAAATTTGCCCATACATAATAAATCATTGTATTAAGGGAAGTCAACCTCCATGGTCTTGGGGTAAAGTGCATGTCTCAGGATCCGATGTTTGTCTGTTCAAACCCAGCTGGGATTGACAGATTTTTCCTCGGCGATCAAAATCTTTATCACTACTTCCTTAGGAAGGTAATTAAAGCTGTCTGGTCCCATGTCAATTGTGGCTTGTAAATAAACCCTAGAAGCTATGTGAAAATACCTTTGCTTCACTAATTGATTGAATAAGAAATTCTAGTGTGCTGATATAATCAGTCGGTTTAGAAAGTACATGTTAAATACCTCAAATATCTAGGGAGAAAATTACTTTAGTGCCATCCTCTATTTCCTCTTCAAGGTAAAATAATCCTGTTCTAAACACTGATGTTTTTACGATAGCTATTTTTTGTAAAATTAAATGTAATTCCTTTATAATACTACTTCCTACCTTAAGTGTCTGGGAATTCATTCTGCAGAGAAAATTTTGGAGTGTTTTAAGAAAATAGTTCCAACTTGATGATTTCTCGAAGCTTATTAAAGTTGGAAACAAAAGTTTTATTAATTGGTTATTAGAACACTACCCTTTAAAGTTCTTCTTAGAAGAAAAATCAAGTTATTTTGATTTTCATATGAAGCACACTTCAGATATAAATTTTGAACAAAATTGTTAAATGCATTTTAAATAATAATTTAGTTACTGGTAACTATTCTTTATATACTTTTTTTTTTGGTAGAACATTAATAAGCCTACAGTATTAGCGTACAATTCAAATGGCTAGTAAGATGAGGTGCTAAATTAAATTAAAAATGCAGTATTATTTATCATGCAAAACACTTTAATTATTCTGTTCAAAATGGATGTCTAGTCATTTTTTAGTACGTTAAATTTTCAAAACGTCTATAAAATCAAATTGCCTCGAGGTATGAACATAAGTATCAAGTTTGAAAAAAATCCACACACAAGTTTGTAAAACCAACTTTTTTTTTTTTTTGCTAAAGGGCACATTAAACTGAAAATGATCCATCATTCTCCATATGTCTAAAAAATTCTCACTTAAAAGTTTAGATACCCAGAAAGACCTAAACCCATCTCTTTATGAAGTGTCTAGCAACCTACACCACTACTTATCTGTGTGTAGTGTTTAGCCTATGTATCACAATAAAATTAGACATATTTGTTGAACATGTTTATGTAAGTACTTAGAATATAGATGTAACTTATGAACTATATTATACCTTTGGCCTTGCATGTCATTGGATAATTTTGGTATTTCCCATGATCAGGGTAGTTTATACTGATTTTTAAAGGCAACATTTTATCTAGATATAGAGCGGTTGGGTAGGACTTAGTTGACCATTGGGATCATATTCATCATTCCAAAACATACAAAACTTATCCTTTTTAACTTTTTCTACCCAGATTGTTGCACTTTTGATCAAACATTCTTCATTAAATTGACTACATGGGAAAAGTTTTTTTTATTATGAAGCATTTAAAATTAATCTAACGTATAAAATTTCCAAATGGTGTTTTCCTTCAACTTTAGTATTAAAAAAGAAAAAAAATCAAGTTGCATTGTATGTTGGTCCACGGGTCGCACATAGTAGGTTGGATTACATGCATCTAGCAAGTTTGACATACTTGATGTAAAAACTAACACATTGCAGTGTTATTTGACTGCTGATAGTACCAAATTCGCCAACATTTTAACACAAATTGTCTTAAATATTGATTCAAAAATGACCTTTGTTGTTATGACAGATGAGCTTGTGCATAGAGAGGATGCAAAGGTTTGGGAAAATTGGCACTTCACAATAACCGAGCTTTCACTTAATTTTAGGCAAATTTCATGTACTGTTCTGTATGAAATAGTCACAAGTTTTGCGCTCGACTTCTGAAGATGCTTATAGACAATTACAAAAAAAAAATGACCTCACCACTAACTTTCTTGGAGTGATACCACTGTGAAGGACATGAATTCCTTAATCACCTGCTACAAGTAATGAAACCGGGTTTAATGTCAATACAAATACAAAAACAGACTATGCACTGGCCGCACAATCATTCACCAAGAATTTTCAAGCAAATATTGAATGCCAGGAAGCTTATGGTGACAGTTTTTTAGAGACTTTATGGCACAAGGAACCATAGTAAATTCCAAATGTATTATGAGACATTACTAAAACTTTGGAAAGCCATTCAGAACACACACACTATGCTTACTTTTGGTGGCATCTTGATACAAGACAACACATGCCACCTTACTGCTGCTTGCACTCAAACATTGCTTAACCAATTCATATTGGTATTGTTCAGACACATGAAGCAGTGGTTGGGTGCATAGCGCTTCAAGGATGCCGAGGAGTTGAAAACAGGTGTACAAACATGTCTGTGCTCCCAGGCAGCCGATTTCTTTGATGAGGAAATTGAGAAGCTTGCAGGTGGTGACTACGTGGAAAGGTAATTAATTATATGTATAGATATCTTTTTATGTTTAATATTTTCCTTCTTGTACTCATTGTATTTTTTACATCCCACCAAAAGTTACTTTCCAAACTACCCTTGTGATGTGTGTGTGCCTAACTTGTTAGGAAAGATCATTTAATGTATTTTTTACATCCCACTAAAAGTTACTTTCCAAACCACCCTTGTGATGTATGTGTGTCTAGCTTGCTAGAAAGTATCAATTTAAACGAGATTGTAATGGACTGGTGTGGCAAATGAAAATTGGCAAGCTACAAGCACCATTTCACATTTATAGTGTGTACCATCATTAATAAAAAAAAGTTCCAACACAATGCAATGTTTTATTTATTTTGGTTGTAATATGCACTCCTGAACTGATTGATTATAGCTTTTTCTTTTTTAAGTACAAGAGGTTTTGATAAAATATTTTTGATTTTTAATATAAAAAGGGGTGTTGATAAACTTGGTCATCTTTGCTTGTCTTGCAATATTAGCAATAGTTTAGTTCATTAAAAAAAATTCCCATTAATACCCTTTTAGTAAATGGTGTACATATGTTACTAGATGACATTTATCAACGTTTCTCACTAAGATTTTTTTTTCTTGCATCGTGTCTTACTAACTCGTACGGGTTATGGTTATACGCTTACCCAGAATTATAATAGGCACATTGTACAGTTTGTACATAAAGTTGATTACTTGGCATTTCTTTCTTCTAATTCCAGGGTTAAAGCTCTCCTTTCCCTTAAAATGGCTCAGTAAAGTTTAAATTACCCTGCAAGACTAGTTTACTACATTAACATACCTCCCATCACAAGATGTTGACATATTCGTCACAAAATTTATTTATTTTTTGGCGTCATGTCTTACTACCTGTTAAGGTTATATGCCTCTGTACTAATGAGTTAGGGACGAGGAAGTGTACACAAATTTGTGTATAGGAAGAGTGGAAATCCACCCTCAGTTCACCAGACAGGAATTCAAACCCTGATCTCCCTGTCATTGGCAGTCTAGTCAAACACTAGAGTGATGCCTTAGACCAGTGTTTTCCAAACTTTTTTCCTCGCAACACTAAATATATTTTCCCAGGCTGACGACCGGGACCATAGTTTCTATTTCTTATTTTCATACCGATGTTTATTAAATTAATTTAATTGAATAAAATAACCATTTCAATAACTTTATAATAAAACAAAATGTAAAGCATAATTTTTTAAGGAAAGTGACTGTTTCAATGTTCTGTAAGTGACCAAAAATACTATATACTGTATTATTCTTGAGGAGAGTTCTTTTAGGTTTTTATTTTGAATAGATAAATGTTATAAACTAAATTGAATCAATTTCAGTAACTTTATAATCTTCCAAATAGAAAATTAAACAATATGTTCCCGTTAAAAAAAAATTGGTGACAAAAACATCGTTTTTTAATGACAGCCATGATGCAGCTTCAGTCTGTAGATGAGCTCTTTGCATTCGTTACAAGACTTGAAAATCCTTATTCACAAAGGTATATCGTCAGAAGAGGAAAAAAGAGCCTTTTATACTTTCCTAGTCAAAATGGGCATGTCCTTGAGCTGGGTCCAAAATTCCTAGTACAGGAGAGTTTAAAAACTTTGTTAATCACTTTTGTTAATGTCAGTATTTCTTCATAATGTCACAGTTTGATGAAGTGCTAGTAAATGTAATATTTCGTAAAAAACTAGACCTTCCCTCAACCCTCATTTGGGTTACGACCTAGGGTTTGGGACCAGTCTTATAGACCATGCGGAAACCAAAGCAGGTAGCATTAGTTAAAATTAGAAAATAAAAACACATGTTAAATTAGATGGGCAGTCTTGCATAATTTTTTAGTCAAAAATGCTTACAGTAATATTCCACTAGCCATTTTCAGGAATATTTAAATAGTCTTTAGTTTTGAACAGTTCAAAAACATATTTATATATAATTTACTTGGAGATTCAAACTAGTATTTATGAAAGTATCCATCAGTTAGTTAATATTTAATTATTTTTACTTTACTGCTATAGCTTGAAAACTCACTCAGGATTTCTCATTCTATTTTTTTTAAATCTACAAGATGATTCAAAAGTCTCCATAAATAGGGAATAATTTTTTTTTAGGCATTGTTCTAAAATTGCCTTTTCTAAGGTAGAGTCTAAGAGATCATTCTCCTGACCACATTCAGAAGCTGTTGCAGATGAATTCAACGGGAGAGACTCCCTAGGAAGACAAACCATACACGACACTGTCGTCAAACTTAATGAGGAGTTCTGAAGGATCGGAAGTGTTAGTGACCAAACAGAGACACGGAAATTAATGCATATCACTCATGGTAGTGGCAGAGTTTGAAAAGAGAACAATAAGGACATACATACAAAATTCAAATTGTGCAAACTCCCTATATATGAAGACTTTAGAATCACTCTTTATTTGTTTTTATGGGACAGGTAGCAATGTTGACAAGGGAAACCTCTCTTGAATGAACACACAACATTTTTTATTAATAAATTTGTTCATTTGCTTCAGTATACCATATACAAGAATATTGTACATATATGTAATAGTACAAATTAATTACAATATTATGCCAATGACACAGAGAGTGAAGTTTGAATCTTGTACTACTGGTGGTTTTTCCAAAATGGTTTTCCCCTCTCCCTCCACACAAATGTAGGTACACTTCCTATTAATATAATCTTCCAAAAATCATCGCATAATTAGTACATATGCGTATAACCCAAACGGGTAGTAAGACGTGGTGGGTGCTTTTTAAAAAACAATATATTTATTTTCTCACCTCCACTTTACCCCCACAAAAATCCAGGTATTTTACCTTTAAATTCAACCTTCTCTATCCCTAATTCATAGGCACAATTAGTACATGTGTGTGTACCTAAACAATTAGTAATACACCGTGCTAAAAAATAAAGGTAATTTTCTTATCTCAGCCATAGCCATATGAATATTAGTTTTTTTTAAATGTTCTTTAAAACCATATAAAGTATATTAACAGGCCACATAGGTACTCATAATATAGCAAGTTATGTTTTATTTGTTGAAGATTGCATCTATATAATAAATGTTTTTGTTTGTTAGAAAATTTAATTTATTTTTGAAATTGTACATATTTAGGATTTTTTTAAATCATTTGGGGATTTGTTGTGAAACATTTAATCCAGAGGAGCGCAATACTTTTTCATAAAGTGCTGGCTGTACTGTACTATTTGATCATCATCAAGTGGCCAAATCAGTTTTGTAAAGGCCTTCATCTTTGTCCTTCCACCATTCTTCTTGCCTCACTTGCACACTTACTGTTACCTGCTCTTCCCATCTCTTACATGGTCTGCCTCGCGGTCTTTTCCCTAGATACTTCGTCTCCATTATTCTCCTCGGGATCCTTTCCTTTTCCATCCTCATTACATGTCCATACCATCTCATTCTAACAATAATATAGAGAGCGGTTTGGAAAGTAACTTTTGTTTATTTTTAACAGCACAGCGGAAAGCAGGTGGGAGATCACGCATGTGCAGAAGTGTAAAGTGACTCGGCAGCTATCCAGCCATAAAATTAACACACTACTGTTGATTCCTGTTGTATAGTTAATGATTTACAATGAATGCTATCAATCATAAATGACCCCACCAGCTGTGAAGTGTGTGAATTTATGTTTCTCCTTCATACAAAAAAAAAAACAAGTGCTACCAAGATTTGTCAACTGTGCTAGGTTTATAGACCAAACAATATGAGTGAAAGATGTATTAGGTAATGGTGTGGGATGTTTAAAAATGGCCAAACTAATGTTAACTATGAAGATCGATCTGGCCGGCCTTCTTTTGTGACATATGAGCTTGTGCAAAAAGTGGATGCAAAGGTTAAGGAAAATTGGCGCTTCACAATAACTGAGCTTTCACTTCATTTACATTAATATGATGTACTTTTCTTTATGAAATTGTCAAACAGATTGGTTATCAAGAGTTTTGTGGTCAGTGGGTCCCAAAGATGCTTACAGACAACCCCAAAACAAAGAGAATGGCCTCAGCACTCACTTTCCTAGAGCGATACCAAAGTGAGGGACATGAATTCCTTAATCATGCATCATAACAGGTGATGAAACATGGGTTTCCTCTGTCAATACTGAAGCAAAAATACAGTCTATGTAGCAGGGGCACACTTACTCTCCTAACAAACCAAGTTCAAGCAAACATTGAATACAAAGAAGCTTATGGTGACAGTTTTTTGGGATCGTAAAGGAGTACTTTATGGCACAAGGAACAACAAACAATTTCAAAGTGTATTGTGAGACATTAATAAAATTTTGGAGAGCTATTCAGAACAAAAAATACAATATGATGACTTTCAGCATTGTCTTGCTGCACGACATTACGCACCGCATAACGAGGCTCAAAATCAATATATTCTTGAACAATTCAATTGGGAATTGTTTTATCACCCACCATTCAGTCTCGAACTTTCTCTGAGCAACTATATCACCTCTTCAAACACATGAAAAATTGGTTGGGCACAAATAACTTCAAGGACAGCGAAGAGTTTAAAACAGGAGTACAAATGTGGCTGTGCTCACACAGGCATCTGATTTCTTTGTTTAGGGAATGTAAAAGCTTGCTCTCCGATATGAAAAAAACCTCTATTAAGGTAGCGAGTATGTGGAAAAGTTATTTAGAAGTGTAGATATTTTTTCCTCTTTGTATTTCTTGCATTTTTATACCACATCAAAAGTTACTTTCTGAACTACCCTCTTAGTAAAATTTAAGAATCAAATATGCAATCCCTTACAATTATAATAATTGTATAAGTGGCAGCATTAAGCCAACTACCGAGTCGAAGGTGGCTGCGTTATCTGATAGCCCGTGATCTTAATAAAAAATCACACATTTGTAGCCACTGATTTCCGCACGTCCATCATAGATGCTGCCTCAAAATATGAGTGAAGAATGACCCTGGGCACAGGACGATTCCTGGATAGCTCAGTAGTAGAGCATCGACGTATTAAGCCAAAGCGTCCGGGTTCAATTCTCGTGTCCAGGTGTCATTTTTCAATTTTCAGAATATGATATCTAAATAAAGTAATCTTCATCAAAAGCATAAATAATAGCTTTAGCTATTTGATTCTTAAATATTGTCCAAGTTAAAACCTGTGAATAATTTTGTGCTCCTCAAACTTATGTAACTGATGCAAGTTGTCCCACCAAAGACGTAAATGATGGTTTGCAATCAGATAAAACCATGGTGAAAGAGGGACTGTCTTATTTCCCAGAAAGTCATCTAGTTGATTTCTTGAAATGTATCTTACTTCACTTACTTCATTCATATTGGGTTTAAGGGTGACATCACGATGCAGTATCATTATGTAATCTATCTCATGCTCACCCCACTGTCCACTATTACCTGCTTGGTAGTGAATTCGAGTCAGGTAATGAAAACTTTCAGGAGTAGCCTCCTGTGGTGGTATCCCTAGTTCATGTTGCAGTCGACGCTGAGCTGCTTTACGAACTCCTGAAGCACCTTGTTCCTCACGCTCAGCTTCTAAATCATAAAGTGGGTGGCTACAACAGGCATTGGTGTAGCAATCAGGGAAAGTTATCTTTTGAGGTGATCGCCTTTGCAGCAACAAGTCCCCTTTGAAGTTGAAAATAAAAACACTGAAAGCACGATGTAAGATCAACTGTCCATTTTTACCAACTTGATGGCACTCGCGTTTCGTAGCATTTCCTATGGCATGGTCCTTTTCATTGACAGTGATACAGCGTTCCTCAAGTGATGCTTCTTGCAACGGATCCAGATTTTCGAGAACCGGAACAGATTTTGAGTAGCATCTGACCAAAACTCTATTCATAAATGCACCAACTGTTTTCAGTGGAATCATTACCTAAAAAACAAACAAAATTTTTGTTTTGTTTAAAGTAGACATATTCATTCCATTGTGAACTTCTAACCCAAACAATAACCACTAGGAAATGTGTAAAAATGGACATCAAATGCGATATTTCCAACATTATTGCCAACTAAAATTCCCTTACCCCAATATTACTATTCACTTGGGCTATATACTCATTTAATTACACTTGAAGGGTGGGTATAAGAATTTAGAAGAACTGTACCTGCATTTGTGTGGAGGGAGAATGAGAAAATATTTAGGAAAAAACCCTCAGCCTCAGTACACCATCTAGGATTCGAACCCCATTCTTTCCATCAAGTGCAATAGGGGTGGTTTTCCACATCGAGGTTTTAAATATAACTTTTACATTCTCTATCCAAACAAATACTTTTATTCTGTCCTTATCTTCTTTCCAATAAATCAAGTCATTAATAGTGGTTGTATTAAACATACAATTATTCTAACATTGTTGTTAGATAAACTGTGCTTAAAACAATAAGTAAAGATGATTAAAAAGTTAAATAGTAAAAAAATCATATCCCACACCGCACTTTCTAAACCGAATAATTATATACACACACGAGAATTTCTATGAGCGATAGTGAAAGGGCCTAACAATTTTGCCAGGAAAGGTATTTTCACATAACTTTCAGATTTCTTTTACATGCCAGAATCAATATGGGGCTTACAACTCTACATCCCCTCCGACAGAAGTTGTGCTGCAAATTTTTATCACTCAATAAAAATCAATCGACCCTGGCTGGGTTTGAACCCACGAACATTAGGTCTTGAGGCAAGCACTTTACCTCAAGACCACTAAGATCGACCATAAAATAATGTAAAATAGTAAAAACTATATTTTTTGAAATATAGTAATTTACTTAAGTTCACAAATTGATTTACATATGGTAGTCCAAGGCTCAGAAGACAATCTCACAACATGACATATGGCCGTATGCAAGAACGCCACTAATTTTATGTTTAGCGTGAGTGGACCCATAGTGGTGTTTGTTTGTCTATACCATAGGCTAGAAGGTGGACGGTGAGTGTACTCGAGATCACACTAACACGCCATTAGATATCTACTCATATTTAATGGCATTTTTGCATACCATCCTTAGTTTGAACGTGTTTAACCTGAAGGTTGTGAAAAAACTAGTGATTCAAATACAGTAAAACCCCACTTGACTGATCCCCGGTAGTCCAAAATTATATATATATTCATTTTTTTAAACAAGGTAAAAAAATAGCAAAGTCAAATGAAATGTGTGTATATATAAATATTATTGATAACAAACTCAGTTAAAAGAGAATTGTAAGAAAATAAATAATCAATGCTAAATATTTAATGACCCGCCTCGGTGGCGTAGTTGGCTAACGCGCCAGTTGTGTTTAGCCAGACCACTGAGGACGGGGAGATCAAGGTTCGAATCTCGGTCGGGTGAACTGGGGGTGGTTTTTCCTAAATGGTTTTCCACTCTCCCTCCACGCAAATGCGGGTTCACTTCCTCTAAATTCAACCTTCCCAATTCCTCATCCATTAGTGTAATTAGTACTTAAGCGTATAACCCGAATGGGTAGTAAGACGCGGTGCTAAATAAATAAAAATATTTAATACGTTTTAGTCAACACAATGTGTTTTTTTTTTCATAAAACTAATTCAGCTTTGATTGAAAATTTGTTGAAATAGATTTTACCTGCAGTACTTTCCTTACTATCCCACTAATATGAACAAGTTTCAATCCCAATTAGTTCAGATTACCAAGGTGCTATTGTATATAATTATTAAAGGTACCCTAAGTAATAGTAAATATAAGTAGGCCCTATGTGGGTATCTAAGATTCGATTTTGAGACACCTATGCTGGTGGGCACACAGACAAAGGTGTCAATCTCATCTAGTTTGGTTTGCTGGTGACAGGGAGACAGGGGTCTGAATCCCTCCTGGTCATACTGAGATATTTTCTCCTAAATATTTTTCCCCACTTCTTCCATGAGAATGCAGGAATAAGTTTATTAGTAAGTAAATTAGGCTTATTACGTTTAGGCCCAACAGACCAAACATATTTTTAATTGAATTTAAATATCAAGACAAGATCAATCTCACATTAATGTGTACCATACCCATATAAAACATGCAATATGTTTATATACTAATTTTGATTGTAAAACTTTAATACCAATCGAAAAACCATTCAATGTCAACCAATATATTTATAAATAACTAGGTTAAAGTGAGCAAAATGGCAAGGGCAACAACAGTAAAGGAAAATAAAACGCTTGTAGACCTTTACTTTAAATAATTCAAACACTTCATTTTGTCACTTGTTAAGCCCAGATCCTAACATCTCTTTTTTCCCACCGCGTCTTGGTACCCGTTTGAGCTATTTGTATGCCTATACATTAATTACACCAATGGAATAGGGCTGAGTGAGGTAGAGTTTAAAATAAATGTGCTCACATTTGTGTGGAGGGAGGTTGGGAAACCACTTAGGAAAATCAGCCCTAATACACCCCAATTGGATTCAAACCCCAATCTCCCCATGACCGGCAATCCAGAGACCATGCAACCACCAAAGCGCGTTGGATCCTAACCTAATCCCAAATCTACATTTCAACCATTTTAAGTTAAGTAGGATGAGTTATATTATTAAATACAATTTTGATGATTTTTTTAATTCATTAGATAATATATTTTATTATTAAAGATTGCACATAGTGAGTTGTCATAGCCTATAATACTATAGTTTGAAATAATTTATAAATAGTTGTGTAAATCTTATGCAATAACATACCGAATTAAAGTGTTATAATGAATGAAAATTATTTGTGAAAAGGCAAGTACAGTGCCTATGATTGTTTGCACTAAACCAACAGTTCTCAAACTGGGGTACGCGGGCTCCTTTCGAGGGGTACGCAAACAGCTCTCAAGGTAAAGTTGGCAAAATAACAAGGGCCTTAAGGAAAACCCAAATTGTTGGCAATTTTCGTTATATGGTTATTTCCACCCCTCTTTTTCCCATATTTGATCTCGGCTGGAGACCAATTTTTGAAAATATTCAACCCTCTACCTGACACCTTCTATGTTAGCAGTTTATTATGCCTTTCTCAACAACATATCTCTGTTAGAGTGAGTGATTTTTCATCCATGGTGTACCTAAAAAATAAGTACCACAAAAGGCTAAATTTGGAGCCAGACCTCCGCCTGAAAGTTTCAACTGGACAACCAGACATCAAAAAGTTGTGCCAAGCTATGCTGAAAAACTTCAGCTTCAGAATTACAATTAAAAAATTTAACTTGAAAATATTGTGTTTATGTTTACTTTTTTTCTTTATTTTTGAACAAATTTGTGAAGAAAATGTATAAAACTTTTTACAATAAATTTATGTTTTTTTAACAGATCATAACAATTCTCATTAAGAGAAAATGTTAAGGCTATAACAGTTGGATTCTCTCTAACTAGCTTTGTCACATTTGAAATATTATGACTAGGCCTACGGATATTTTTTCATGGTAGATTAAGTAGATCAATAATTTACCAAGTGGTCATATTTTTTAAAGGTTGTCATTTGAAATTTTTCTTATCTTGGGCGTACGTTTAACTTTTAGTCGTGGCCAAGGGGTACAATCTAAAAAAGTTTGAGAACCACTACACTAAGCCATTAACATTAATATTTTCGCAATTTGGGGCAAAATGATTTGCAGTTAACATGCCATATTATTCTCAATATAGTAAACCAAAGCTCTAGCAAAGTTTCATAATACCCTTTTGGACGAAAAAAATATAGATACCTTAACAGTAGACTAGTTTTAAGTTTTACTCTTAAACTAAAATGTTGCGTCCAATTATTGTAGTTATAATAAAGTTGATTGTTTACAACAGCTGTCTGATAAAAAAAATATCAATATAGTGTAAACTAGCAGTTCTCAGCGAAACCTGACAATTAGACAAAATTGTTTGTATTATCAATTTGAATTTTTAATTGATGGTTAATATCTTACGTGTCAGATGTGAATTTAAATTTGACAAACGTATCGCTCGCTCTCGTACAAATATGTAAAGGCTGGTCTACATAGAGTCGTAACTAACAGGTCCGTAGCAACCTTGTTCCTTTATTCTCAGGATATATTTTGGAGCAGTCATACAGTAGAAAGGAAGTAGATACTTTGTGTTCTTGTCGCAGCGCTGAGATTAAGTCTGGCGCAACCTAACTTATCTATTATAGGTCTAATTTAGAGTTGTTTAACTAGTCACAAATGAGTTTTGAAAGGAAAAGCTTTCGTAGTACAAAACATTATTTCCACAATACAAGCACAGTATGTGATGTATTCTCACAATAAATTGTTACGTTCATGATTAACATTGAAGGGAGCCGCTTGGTGATAAAATTATCTAAGGCAAGGGTCAGCAACCTACGGTCCACTGACTGATTTTATCTAGCCCACAAAATATTTAGTAAACAAACAATTTGTTCAAAACATGGACTTAATAATTCATTACTACTTGGGAATAGTAAAACTGAATTATTTTTGCTCTACTTTTTTTATTTACTTTCTTTCAAACTAGCCAAACTTTTTTTAAAACCCATATGGCCCACGATATCAAAAAGGTTGCCAACCTCTGGTCTCTGGCTTCACTATCACACTAGACTGGACTGACGATGACAGGTGATTGAGGTTCGATTCCAGTTGGGTGCTGTGCGGTGTTAACAGGCGATATTATTCACACAATCTTTAAATTATCAAACATAGAGAGAAACAATTAATTAACTATGAGCCTAGCTTTGCGAATGGTCACTGAGAATGCCTGGAGTGATAAGATGAAAACTGGGGTGCCCTAATCTTGTTTCTTGAGCATTTATTAGTTATTTTACACGAGAGAGTTACGTGGCTGTGTCCCGAGACTCAAAATATGCTTGAACTCACAGTCTTATCCTTTATACTAAGAAAATCGTGGGATGAGCAAGCCCAGAGCCATTAAGGGAGAAGGGTCAATGCGGTGCTGACACCTAGTGCTAATGAATATAATTGATTAAACAAAGAAAAGAGCATAGCTGGCTCAGTATATATATTCATACTAAAAAGGTGCTATAAGGGTGATTTTTCCTTAACGCTTTCAACTCTCATTCCAAACCAATTTAGGTACACTTCCTCTTGAATAAACGATCTTCATCCCTAATACATTGGCGTGATTATCATAAATCTGTATAACCCGAACGGCCAGTAGATGCAGTGCTAAAAACAATTAGGCTGGGAATAGGTACGAATATAGTGACTGTGACAAAAAGGAGCAGGTAAAAGGAACAAGTCCAGTGGCGTAGCAGTAGCAGATTGCTCCTGCTCCACTAAAGGAGCAGTTTTTCTCATCCCTATTTCACTGGTTTTCACCCAACCCAACCAAATAATTATAATATAGAATATTTCTCTTGGATCAGGGTTGCCAGTTCTTTTACATAGATTACATTATTCTAGTTGGACCATAAAGGAACCAAGTGCCAATATGTTCAAAAAAGTTATGAGCACCATCTGCCAGACAATGTTAAAAACTATCTATAAATAAAATAATCATATTGCTATCAAGTATATGCTGCACTATGTTGAGTGTTTAAAAAATTACAACACTCCTATTACACATTGTGTGTTTTGCATAAGAAATACAAACGACAGAATGCCAAATTAGCGTGTTGATTAAGTACAGAGAGTAATATTAATTCAAGAACCAATTGGTATTTGAGTATTTATAAATAAAACTAGTTTGTATGTATTGTTTTAATTGGATTTATTTATAATAGTTAATGTTTAGGTAGTGAAATTAAAAGAAATAAGCATGTGCTTGAATTAAGCATAAAGAAACCAAGTAACATTTTGTCTAACAATTTGCTAGTAATATCATCTTTTGAATAAAGCATAAAGAAACTAAGCACCACTTTAGTGTATAAAATGGGTTATAACCATATTTTTTCATAACAAATCTAATTAAACCAGTTTCTGCACATGTATGGCACTAACTAAAAATCAGTTTACTACACCAGACTTTCCTACAACAGTAAAACTCTGACCTTTGTTTTCTCAGTTCGGCCATTTGGCAATTGGTTCTTTTATGAATAATATGGTCCAGTTTAGGACCATAATACACGGACGTTGGAATTAAAATGCAAATAGTTATTGCCATCTTACATTCACTTTTGGCAGAAAAAAATATTGATAGTGTACCGTGTGCTATGTTCTTCTTCTTCTTCTTTTGTGGATCTGTCCTGAGACAGGTAACAACTGGACTTCTTACATTTTCCTCGGTTCTGAGCGTCTTCTTTCATCCTTTAGTAGCTTTTTCCTTTCTTTATATGGTTTAGCACTCCAAACCTTCTTCCTCTTTTACCCCTCTATCTTCTCCTCCATGATCCTCTTTATTAGGTAATCCCTACGAAGCAAGTGGCCTAACTAAGATGTTTTTCTCTCCCTTATAATCCCCATCAGGCTCCTCTCTTCTCCTATCCTCATCAACAGCTCGTCATTCCTCACCCTGCCAGCCAATTCACCTTCTCCACTCTTTTCCACAGATACATTTCAAAACCCTCCAAAGAGTATATTTAACAAACTCAAATCCAAAACAAACAACATAATAGGATACAGCAGAAGCTAATTTTTGATTGTTTAGAATAATCACTTTCCTTGTATAAGTACTTAAAATTGTAACAGTCTCCCATCCAGCCACGGCTTAAATAACTAGTATAATGCACAGGATTCGTTAAAATCGATTATAAGCCATTAATTTGTTGTCTTTCAAAAACGTGTTTTAACGTAAACGTTAACGCTTAGATGTGTGTACATTAACTATGCACCTATATTCAGCTTTGTGTCTTGGTTCACGTCATCAAAATAAAAGCAGAGTAACTAATCTTCTTACTGTTTCCAGCTCTTAGTCTTTTAATTGCTCATATTCAGCACTTTCTTACACTTCAAGGGCGATTCTCTTCTCCATACCAGGTCTCTTACACACCTATAGACCAACTATTTCTGATTCATTGCCCTTTTTTTTTTATTAAATCTATCTACTCCCACACTTCACCCTAATCATGCTTCCGAGATATTTTACAAACTGTACTTTTCTCTGCTCTATTCTATCCAACTTTATAGCTTTACTAGGTCTTATCTTCTCCCTTGTCCTTATCATCACATCACACTTCACCATGCTAAATTCATTTCACACTCTTTTCCTTTCTCATACCATAAAGTCAACAGCAAACATCATGGCTTTCATGTTTTCCTCCCCGTGTTTTCCTACCACTTTATTACTATTTCCATTACCATTACAAATAGTAATGGTGAGAGAGCTCTCCTCTGCTTCACTCGATTTTTTATTTGGAACCACTTCGTCCGTCCCTTCTCCAGTCTTAGCACAACCCATGTTATCCTCCTCATACATGTTCTTTTCTCTCATTACAACTCCTCTTTCCACTTCATAGTTCTCCATCGCTTTCCAAACTTATTTCTATCAACACTCTCATATGTCTTCTTCACTTCATAATTGTCATTATTAAGTTCTTCCCAAATAATTCATAGCTTAGTTCCATCAGCTGTCGTATAGCGAAGATAAAGTCTACGTTAGGTCTTGTAGAAATATATCTCTGATAAATTAAATTTTAATAAAAAATTATGAATGTGTAATATGATTAATTATATTTAAGGGGGAAAAAGTATTGTTATTAAAAGCATATACTATTTTAACTTTAAGTCTAGTGACGCTGTTTAAAAGATATTAAAAAAAATTGATGATAAAAAAATAATTGGCTAGCTCAGATTTAAAATTTAATACCATACTTTGGGTTCAAAACCAACATTTACATTTAAAAACAAAATAATTATCTCAGGGTAAAACTTAAAAAAATTATAAATAATTCATTAAATTTAACAAGAAATTCTCTCAGGACTTCTGGGCCATGTTGGGAAAAAAAACCTTTCCTGTACTTAGTCAACAATGGACTCAATTTGCTTATAACAATACCGGCCTCCAAGGTCAACGTCCCTGGGAGCCGTTTACAGGTGAGACATGGCTAAATATGTGATTTTTGATAGCAATAATAACATGGTGGATAACAGTTAATGATTGTAATAGTAATAATAATATAAATAAAATATCCAACAATTTATTTGACTTTGAAAAAAAAGTATAGTTTTCTCTTTATTAAATAATTGTCAAAATCTAAAATTTACTATATCTAACAGACGTCTGCTAAATTATAAATTTAAAATACAATTCATAGCTAACTCGAGAGAAAAAATATAATTATATATATATAACTTTAGAAAAAAATATCACGAAGTCTGGTAATTGTAGTGAAAAAAGTTGATAAAAAAATAGCGTCTGTGAAGGGAGTTAATACGTAGAGACTAAGAATTAAAAAAAGTGTTGATATCACCTCAAAGATGTTATGAGAGATCGTCTCGTCTAAACTGTCAGTTGGTCCAAAACCCACTAAAATCCCAAGAATCGTCGTTGCAGAGGTCTACCAGTGGTTTAAAGTTGTCGTCACGTCTCTGTTAGTCATTTTGATGAACACTTGAAAGACTATTTTAAACTTAACTGTTAAAAATTTCCATTTTTGCATCACTGAAAATAATATGTGTCATTCTCTCTTCATCTCCAAGACGCCAGTCCCGCTTCTTTCTTTCAATCACGCTTTCTAGCAGTTCTTGTCGAAGCCCCAAAAAATCTCGTGGATATGGTGGTATTTAAGTTCAAAATTTGAAATATTTGTCTAGAAATATGGGAAATGAAAGTGGAAACAGGGAGTATCAGGGTGGGAAGAAATAATAATTATTAATAAGCTTGATAAAATTTGAAACTAAAACTAAATGGATGCAGAATCTGATATCTGACAGTTTGTTGGCGTTAACATGTGATCAATGTTTGTAAACAAACTCCATTTCTTCTTTTTTTCCTCCCGGGCCTTTTAAAATTTAAAATGCATGAGATTGGATGTCGAAGGGGCCTATCTGTGTGACGTATCAGTTTACACCTTACCCCTTTGCAAGTAGTCTATATATTTCTTATTTGTATCACTTCGGCCATTATGTTTCTCGTAGACGTTCGAAATAAAATGACAGATGATCAGTGTTGTTTTAGATGTGGAAGTAATATTTGGACTAAAACCAGGTAAATAAGTATATTTTGGTTTGGTCTTGTGCGATTCAATCTAAAACAATAAGTTTACAAATGAATACAATGAGAATTAATCAAAAGTAGTATGGCATCTGGCCATATGACGTGCTAGTCAAGTCAAAATAAATACACACTTAAGAATAAATTAAAACTAAATAAAATATAAATCGACAAAATTAAAATTCTTAAAGTCTCTGTTCCCTAAATTAATGCTATTCCTCTCTGCATATTCCTTTCACTTTATCTATCATTCTATTTTCAATATCTTCTTATTTGTTTGTACAGTGGAACATCAGCGTTATTTTCCTATAGTTCTTACACCTTCCTTTCTTGAAAATTGGTACTATAATTCCATTGTTTCAGTGGCTTGTTCTCCTTCAATATCACTCTCAGCATTCTGTATAACCATTGTATTCGTGCTTATTCTGCAGCTTTTATCATTATCACCCTCACTTAATCTACACCTGGTGATTTTACTGGTTTCGTCCTCTTTAATGCAGTTTCTACCTCTTTCCATGTGGAACCCATTTTATACTTTTCTGCTTTTTCTTAATGCTCCTCTATTTCACTCTCATCTCTTTCCCGTTTCTAGGTTGAATATCTTCTCAAGATATCTTATCCATATTCCTTTTTATCTTCTTCTGTCTTCGGTGTTCTTCCTTTTATATCCATTATTCTTGATTTTTGTCTTTTCTTTCTTCTTTTGATTCTGACCTGACTATATAACACCTTCTTACTTCATTACACATCCCTTTCCAGCATTTTTGTCCATTTTATATTCAATTCTTCCTGGGTTCTCGTAACACTCACTTCGTTCGTATCCCTATATTCTTCCTCTGTTTCCTCATTCCTATTCTTAAAACTCCTTATAATTGCTTTATTCTTCTCCTCTACTAATTCCTTCACTCTGGCGTTCCACCACAGTGTTGACTATTTATTATCACTTGTTCTCCCAGATAAAGCTCCCACCAAACATTTCTTGAACCTTTCCCATTCCTTCTATACACTTTTCGTCTTATCCTTAGGCATTAAGCGTCTTGCCTTTCTTAGGCACAACTCTTTATCTTTTAGCCACCACACACTTATTATTTTTTCTAGTTTTGCGACTTTTCTCCTACATTTCCATCCCCAACATCAGCAAACTTTGGTCACTATTCAAGGACTCACTTGGTATTACCTAGATGTTTACAGTCTGCCTTTTCCTTTCTTTGTCCATCACCAACCTTTGCTCCCTATGCCACCTGTAGGGTCTATCTAGTTATTTTATAGCACTCTCTTTTCTTTTTATATCGTACCAGCTGTTTGCTACTTTCATTTTATTTCTTGCACTCAACTCTAACAGTGTAACAATACTTTAAGAAAATATGTAATAAAGATTATAGTTTTTATTCACAAAGAATACGGTACTAGATGACTTTGTGCGGTACCATTTAGACATTTAAGGTTATTTAAACGTGTGGTGTGGTTAAACCAGTGATATCTATGATATATTGGATGGACATAAACACACCCCTTGCAACGGACCAAATCGTGACGCTAAAGTTTATCGTCTGCGTGCAAGTGAGGGGACAAATTTAACGGTTTCTTTAAACTTCATAGTGCAAAAATGCGTGTCTGATAATTTTTTTTTAACAGTGAAGTATTATACCCCACTTGACTGAAGACGCATTTACATTAAATGATATACAATTCAAATTTAAAGGTAATATTGTACAAATAAGAATAAAGTCTTTAATATATTAAAATATGTAGCTTACGCCCATGTTGTTTACATTGTGTCAAGATTACAATTTATTTAAAATTGGTTATTAGCTTATATAATGGTTTCAGAAACCATATTATATTTAAAGTTCTATAGCTAAAATGAAAAAAAGTTGGTAGCTTCAAACTTAATTACATTCGTTTGAATGACAAACTTTGTGTAGTTGTTTTACACTTAAATCATAATTTAGGTCATAGACTTGTATGAAGTATAACTATATTACAATACATTAAAGTTGGCTCTTAGCTTGTGTAGCTTATTGCTTTCAGAAGCCATATTATATCTAATGTTCGATAACTATAATGAAATAGGTAGCTTGAAATTAATTACATGTGTTTGAATGACCATTTGTGTGTAGTAGTTTTACATTCAAACTATCATTTAGGTTATAGGGCATGTTGTCCTAATCATACAATGATATATCTCAAATATTCATAAAAATTACCGAACGATGTCGAAATGCTACATTGCCTTGTATGTGTTTAAGAGAGAAAGAGATATCTGAAAGTTTCCGGCTCTACTACACAACGGTGTGCAGACGACAGCTCGAAAATTTTAGCCACTGATTTCCATCTATTTATATTATAGCGCTCAATTAGTTTAACAACAAAACAGTATACCCAGTGAGAAACTTTGTCAGTTGTTCGGGAGAATTGGTAAGTTGGTCACATGTTAATTACTTTAGCATTTGTTAGTTATTGTGTTACTGTTTTTATATGAATCTTATTTCTTGTTAATTAATTTATTTGAACCCTCACTAATATTTATATATAGTTTTTTATTGTGAGATTGAGGTCAGTAATAATTCTACTAATGGTCATAATTCATATATTATATATGGTCAAATCAATAATCAAGTAGCAAAATGACCTCTTCTCTTAATTTATTTTAATCTCACTTTTCATCAGGGATACATTTTGTTAGTCTATAGATTTTTTTTCATTATACCTGTCACCATTGTTAAGTTATACTATCTAATGTATCGTTTACAGAAATAATTTTTGTTTAAGCATATAAAAAATAGATAAAAGTCCGGTTTATTGCTGGAGTTCATAACAAAGTTTACACTATCGGCGTCACCTATTAAAGAATGCTAAAACCTTAGCCATGCTTTTCCTGTCAAATCCATGCTTTGCCTCTTACTAATGCTAATTAATCCCTCCACAATCGTTTTCATTCATTAATAATTAGCCTCTATTATACTATAATTACCTGTTGGTGGTTTAAAGGCTCGCATACATTTTGTGTTTTGTCATCCATTTGACCCATCGTGTCGAACCGTTCGGGTCAAACCGGTGAAAAACCCGACATGTATGTGTAAAACCCGTCGGCTTGGCTGGCGTGTCAAATTATCTGGCGAGGATAGAAAAAACCTGTCAATTTTGCACAATGTCAAGCTAAACGGTCAATGTGTGGATGCATCAGTTGGCACGACGGTTAACTTCTCATTTGTTCAAAATAGCTCTGCTTTGATTTAATTTGAATTTAATTTTAGGATCATGCCATGCATAACGTATTTTAATTACAGAAACCTAGTGTAAACATATTTTTTTAGCACCTTGTCTTACTACCTGTTAAGGTTATATACACTTAGATGTACTAATTACACTAATGGGATAGGAGTGAGGTAGGTGTAATTTAGAGGGAATGCACCCACATATGTTTGTAAAGAAAGAGTGGGAAACCATTTAGGAAAGACCACTCTCAGTGCACCCGACTGGGATTAAACCCCGATCTCTTATTTTCAACAGTCCTCTTTTGCCCATTTTGACCGCTTTCTTTTTTAATTTTAAATATGAGCACGAATGCTGCTGCCACAATCCTGGCAATTGCAGTGTTTAGGAAGGAACTGGTTTGACAATGACGACGACAGGTCAAATGGATAGGTGTGTGGGCACATCCGTTTTTCAAGCTGAACGGCTGGAACTTACATTCGCCCAACCCGACGAGTCAAACGGATGAAAACACCCAAAGTGTATGCCAGCCTTAAGACACAGTGCGTGCAATTTCATGGCCCGAGAGACACATTTGACCAGCCGCTTGTCTGCAACACTTTTATATCATATCATCATCGTGTGGTAGTTATGTACATACAAATAAAAAATTCCAGTTTATTTCTTGTTTTTTCAAAGAAAGAGTTCATTGACCACTTTAATTGTTTTGCCTCGTGTTTCAATCGAGGACTGTACACTGTATTTTAAGCATTATCTTTCCTAAACACATTCCTTGACCATAGTGTGATCTGAGGTAGGAATTCTGTATTAATTTTCTCTGTCGGGTTATGAGAAATTTAACGTTTACTACCACATTCACACACAACAAGATACTGAAGTTTACGACTGCCTTTAACAGGTCTACATTTAATGATTTTAAATATAAACTAACAAGTAGAGAGTATAGATCTACGTTGGTGGGTACACAGACTAAACATAAGGTTCGTCTGATCTGGTTTGCTGGTGATGGCGATATCATAGTTAGAATCTCGGCCAGCTGTTTAAAGAGTGGTGTTTCCTTCAACCAAATAAGGGCACGTTTTCTTTAGACTCTCCCTTCCTCTTCCCTGCCCAATTAGTGTAAATATGCGGATAAGCCAAAGAGGTATACCTCAGTTTTAGCTTCTGTGGTGCTGACTGACAGTTCACAGCTGACTTCTGACGGCTTTGAAAAGCTACCAAACCAAATTATGTATCCCTACGCCGAACCATATGATCTGCAAAAAACATGTCTTTAGCAGTTGTCACTTCTGACAGTCAACATTTAGGTATATACCTAAATGTTGACTGTCAGAAGTCAGCTGTGAACTGTCAGTCAGCACCACAGAAGCTAAAACTGAGGTATAGTAAGAATCAATCCATGCATGCACGCACGCATGCATGCGCGCGCGCGCACACACACACACACACACACACACACACAATGTTGGCTGCATAGGAAAAAATTTTATTTTGAGATGGGGGTGACGTAGTGATGTTTAGGCCTAATTCTGGGGCATGTCGAAAGGGGTGGTTTTGTAGGACTCAGCTCCTCTTACCCTGAAAAATTTATTAATAGGCCTATAGTGTTCTTGTATTTCTCTTCAATGACTAGTGTTGTAGCTAATTCAAGTCTAATAAGCATTCACAACCCCGAGATATTAGAAATAATTGAAGAATTGACTTTCCGATAAAGAGTCTGACACAAGGAAGCTAACCACCTAAGAAGATTGCCAAGCTCCTGTGCAGTCACCCCTAGGTCTATCACTTGTTTTCCAATGTGATAAATATGCCAAGGCCCGCCGCCCTCCCTGGTCCTCATAAAATAAATTAATTAAGTAGTTTCATGAAGAAAAACATTTTGGCATTATTATATGATGTTCATAGGAAAAACCTTATTTGATATTTATAAAAGTTATTTATCTACTTTCATGTTTTCATATGTTAAGTCAGGTGATCTGAAGTGCCAATTTTGATAGATAAATAAAATGTTACTGTTACTTGGAACAGTTTTTAAGGTATTTTAGATAAAGTTAGTCAACGCTTGTAAATATGAAGTTGATTTTTTTTACCAAAGCTAGATTAAAAGGCTGGGAATAATTATTACACTAGCCCAAAGCATAAATAAAAAGTAAAAGTCACTCTTCCAAGTTACCTCACCCTCGGAGTAACTTAGAACATTAATTTTGATTTATTCTTAGTTAAAG